>CM031238.1:759797754-760076781 GCA_018340775.1 Taxus wallichiana var. yunnanensis | reverse complement strand
ATAGTAGAAAATGCGTAGCCATAGAAGTGGGAAATGAAATATTGTATCTCTTGGGCGCGGATCTATCACTTCCATTGATACCAAGTGGGTCGATGATACTCCTTCCTTGATTTAGAAAACCAAGCGATAGGGTTTGGTCACTGGGTGGGATCGAGATATGTGCCAGCGTATCTTCTCTCTCCACATGATGAACTCTCATCGGAAAGTGAAGGGTCTCTCTTATGTGATTTCCAATATGGGGTAGCACGGAATGCTCGGGTTCCACATCTGCGCGTGAACCTCAACTCCTTCCCGTAATTTCTTCCTCCATAGATCCATCACACTTGTAACCTCGTGTTGTCTAGAAATCTCCCTTTCACACGCTTCACTATAATTGAGCCACCTCTCCTCCCTTTCTTTCTCCGTCATAATATCTGCTATCTTCCTCCACCCTAGCTTCCTCACCAAGTGCTCATAACTATTTAGCCGGCCATTAGAAATGCCTCTAAACTCATGGTCATGATCAAGATCTTCATTTCTAAAGGAATCACATGTAGAAATGATCCTATGGGCTCCCTCACGAATTCAAACTTAGTAACTTCGAACAATAATATGCGGAAATAGTATTTTCCAGTGTAGTTAGCTAGCACTCCTTTCCACCAATGATCCACAACATGAGTCCACATCATATCTACATCTTGCAACTGACCTACGGTATTCCTCTTGGGTCCACATGCATGATCTATAATACCAGCTTGATCTAGACACATATGGTGAGATCCATTCATACAGTTCAACTAGGAAGCAATAGAAAAATGTTTCATACAAATCATGGTAGAGGTTACTGTTCTGCTCATCTACATGCATCAAACTCTCGGATTCAATGCTTTGAATATTTGAGAAAATTCATCCTCCAGTGCTCTTGAGCCATGATTCAACACTTTCCAAAGTTAAGCACTCTTTCATCACTCATTACACAAATCATGATGTATGTCATGTCCCACTACAAATTTGAAAAGAGGTCCGTAATGGAGCAGAACATGTAGTCATCTTTACACCCATCAAAGAACAAGGAAACCCCATGCACATTAAACTATCACCAGTGGGCACTGGGTACTCACCCGAGGCACACGCGGGTGCCTAGTATCTCCTTTATGTGATTTTAGTGGGAACATCATCTATGATCCAATTCTTAGAGATTTGAGAGGAAATAAGACATACAAGCACCATAGATCTCATATGACTTCTTGATCCTTGCAGGTCATTCTAGACAGAAAAGTGCTTAGCATTATAGAACTTACACCAAAACGAAAGGAAGTTATACAAGAATTCATACTTAGTTTGTAAACATAAATGAAAAGAGATATGAAGAAGGATGCATGCATCAGAACCATTAATGTTCATATTCACATGGTCGGTAACCTCATTACATTCATTAGGCCCATTCTGAGGAATGTCATAGAAGGGTAGACCACGGTCATGCATTATAACTGGATTCATATAAGCTATAGGCTCTCAAAAGAAAATTTATAACCCCCAAAACCTTGATACATCCTTTCCTACACTTATTTACCCAAGCTAATAGAGTCCTTGCAGTATTTTTGCAGAGCTCCGCCCTCTATTCATTTTCTTCTTCTTTTTATTTATACATGGCGCTTGTATATATAGCCTTCCTGAATTGCCAACTCATTCTTCTACGGCCTCAGATCTGTTGCCAAGTGTTTGAATGTGGTCCTCCATGGGTACATGCTCCTCCAGGCCTGAGCTCACCACTCCTTGCCATGATGTCCTTCTAGAAGCTTCTACCACAGAGTATATTCCTTCTAGGTCACCTTGCCATGCGTAAGCTAGCACCTTATCCACTTAGGCCACATTTTTCTTGCGTCTTACCCGATAGGTAAAAATGGCTAAGTCTCATATTCTACTCCATGAGTGCACATCCCGAGTTCTACCAAAACCCTATTTGAACCCTTCCATTTGTGCCTTATCTTGGGCACTTTTTTCAACCTCGCGCACCTATGCACCCTTTTTTTTCCTTAGTTGATATTTGTTGGCCCAACATCACCCCACACTTTACCTATTTTCCACCCTCAAAAAATTCCTCAAAGAATAAAGAATACACAAAGACTTAACATCTTAGAAAAAGAATAAAGGGGGAAAATAATGGAGAAAAGGAAGAATGGGGAATGATGCTACTTAAAGCAATAAGAGAGGAAAATTCTTACGCAAGTTGGCCTCCAGATTGTTCTAGAATCGACCTCATTCTTTCTCTCTAGAAAATATCCCCTACTTTAAGGCACTCACCTAATCAAAACCCAACCCATCCCCTTGTGCACTCATGGTGTTAACATTTTCTCTAACTCCTTACCTATATCCTCCAACGCATCCATCCTTCATGTAATCTGCAGGTATAGTTCCTTTAGCCAATTTTTAAGCGAGCCCCGTAAGGCTTGATAGATTCTGATTTATTTTCTCGTCGATGAGGATATTTTCTCACTTTCCTCTGTTCCCCTTGTTCTTCTCCTAGAAATCTTTAAGTTCTGCTTCATCATTAGCGAACAGCATGCTTGCCACTTTGTGTCTATCTACGCTGAGTTGTCGTACGTGGCCTTAGCGAGTTCGGGAAGTAATATTTACATCAACAAGAACCACGTTGTATTCAGCTATCAGCTCCAGGACTTTCAATTTATCCTCCTTTTCTAAATGTGCGGCCACTTCTTCTATAGATTCCAAGGCTAGCGGTTGCCTCTCCATGGTGAGGATTCTTGTTAAGTCCTCTAGGAATTCTAGGGAAGATCCATACTTCTGCATGGGAGGCATTAGGCCTAGATGCTTCAATACTATTGCATCTGTAATGGACTCTACCTTTTTGTATACTTCACGCACTCTAGCCTTCTTCTCCTTTAAATCATGATGTAACTAGGTGCTGATCAACTCTTCTTGTTTCAATCCCTTAGTTTTCTCAGCCAACTCCTCTTCCTTCTTTTCTAGCTTTTCCTCTAGAAATATTACTCTATCATTTCTTAGAAGAGCCTAACCTTTGTATTGATTTGCGACCTTGTTTAGCACATTACATAATTGCTCATCCGAGAGTTGTTGGGAATTTACCAAGGGTTTGTTCCCTTGAGACTCACGAAATCTTGAAGTATGGTTTCCCCTTGGTATATTTAAAACTCGCATTAATATGGGACTCGAACACCCAAGAGAGCATCTTCCTTATCCTGGGGTATGTACCCTCTTTGTCAAATGACTCCATGGCTAGAAGTTCTTACGTGGAGTGCAGTCTTTATGGAAGTATGTGCGTAACACCTTCCTTTGGTCATCAACATAGCCCATGACTTATCCTCATTCTGTATTAAGGATCTTCCTTCCCGAGAGTGTGCCTTTTGGGAAACTCACCATTAGACTAGGACCTCCTCCCATACTAACTTGTTCTTTCTCAATGCTTTCCTCTTTACCCTCTTCCATCACTATATGCGTGTTGTGCTCTAATTCCTATTCTACCAAGGCCTCAATTATTTTCGTTGCTTCTCTTTCTGCCACCTTGTTTACTTGCTCCTGTGTAAGGCTTGGAGATTTTGGCTTCTACGTGCCAACCTCCTCACTTCTTCCCATGTCCTGGGTGCCTTCCCCCTCCTGGCTACCCTTGCATTGCATGAAAAGGAACTCCGATTATTATTCTCTGTCATCTTCTTATAAAAATTAACGCTGAAGACAGGTGGCTCTTGATTTACCTTAGGCTCATCTTCCTCATCATCATCCCTTTCACCCTAGTAGGCCCTCAAACTCTCAATGTACTCAGAATCCAAATCCTCTGTCATCTTCCTCTTCTTCCTAACTAGGGATTCTGGTGTAGGTGACTCTGTCTCTTCTTCTTCCGATGATTCCTTGTCTAACAACTTCATTGGCTCTGGAGTATTCACTTTGACTATGGAATTTTCTTGCATGAATACATACTTGTTGCAGGTGCTTGTCCTAAGGGTACTACTTCCCTGTGTATCCACTACACTTGGTACTTTCTTCTTTGGTTCTTTTTCCTCTTGTTTGGGCACGGGTCTCTTCCTGCCAGTTGGGTCTTCAGGTATGGACACCTCATTCTCCAAATATGTGCCCTTCTCAAATTTGGGTGTTATGCAGAGGTATAATCATGCCGCAGACCCTCCTCTAATTAGAAAAGTCATGGTTTCCACCATTTGGACCTCATGTGACACGTACTTCTCCATGTATGCGTGCTTGTTGGGGTAGACCAACCCTTTATGCATTTCTCTATGGTCCTGGTCTAGATTACCAAGGTCCAACTTCAACTTCTTAGACTCTTTGAACCTGTTCACTCCCGCTTGGAAGTGTTGAGATGTGAAGGCAAAAGGGAGCTTGCACCATGGGCTCCATGTCTCATCTATCAATTTAAATCTGCCAAGGTAGAAATGTTGGTACACAACAAACTTGGCTTCTCCCTTGGTGGTCACTGGTAATTGTTCAGGGATCCTCCATTCCACCCCGAACGTGTTCCTCAGGCATGTATACCACTTCTCCATGTGTTCCTTGTGCATGGTCATCATACTTTATAACGGGTGTACTTCTCAAACCTCTTCATGGGTGAAGGGTCTTAGTAGGGTACTCCCACATGAATTTGTCTGTTGCATCTAACACTCCAATCTCTGAGAACACAATGGTTAACAGGACATTACCAAAGAGGATTTTATCACCTTCCTACGTGCTGCTAATAATCTCATCCATGATGTATGCTAGACAAGTTGTAGATGGTGCCCTCTGAAATCCTCTTACAAACATTCAACCAAGACTTGTTTACCTAGGTCCATCTCTCCTAGCCATTCAACTTTGTCACAAGGTGTGCAGCCATATTCATCACCAGGTCCTTGATGTCCATGATATCAAAGTACCTCGACCCTTTTTTATGCATAAGAAGTGACGATTTCCTTAATTGCCTCAAAGTGACATGCGAGCATGAGAATCTCAATTAACTCTTCCTCGCACCCGACCTCCGGAGGTCGTGCCGAGGACAGCCGGTGGGGATGGAATATACGGGCTATAGACAGACTAGTTAGGTCATCTTATGTCTTCAATACTGCAATAATGGGATCTACGAATCTAAGGAAAAGAAGGCCCTCCTAACCTAAATAGGTGTGATGGATCATTTGGCGAGGATAGCTGCTCGAAGGCTCCAATCAATATCGAGCTCAACCAAGATCCTATCTATAGGTTGTTGAATACGTGGAAACTGACCTGTGGGTGCTTCATATATATTTTCTGACAAGGTCATGAAAATGGTGGTAAAAATGTGTAGTGGATTTTTTGGTGTTTTATGGACGATTCTCTGGTTTAGTCTAGAAATCCTTAGCTTGATTGGCTGCTATGTTTAATAATGAGAGTTGTGTGATAATGTCTGGTGGGAGTGGAGAGGACCTAAATACTAATGTTCACAAACCAACATCAACATCGGATTGATTTGTAGGCCCGTTGGGTTGTGGGACCTATGGATCATAACCATAAGTTCGTGGTTGTTGTGGACCTCCTATGGTCATATGAAGAGTCAATCCTTGATTCAGGTATCCAGTAATCATATGCCTTTTCGGCCTCTACGTTTAGAACTAGAAGTTGCACGATTTTCTTAGAGTACGTAACTTGGTGTTCAGTAACTTGGATACATAAGCTAGTTTTTATATCAATGAGGAGGTCTCTTGCATCTGTTTGTGGGACTAGTGGATCACAAATGAATGTTTGCTCTCTTTCGCAGTCCTTCTACAAGTCATACAGAGATATCTATCAAGGCAAATTATATAATTTGGCTGATTTTGACGAACATGTGTGCTTTGTCGTCTTCTATATTTAATCCTCTTAACTATGTGCTAACTTCTTGTAGGTTTGATGTTGTTCAGAAAGCCTAAATTCTGAGATTTTGGTCTATGTCAACTAGTGCTACGGGGAAGATTTAGTTGAGGCATGATTGGCTCAAAAACATATTCCCTAGGCTCCCTAGGTCCCTGTGATTGTCATAAAAGATCAATATAAACCTAATTGAAACAAAATAAACTAATTATGCAAGATATATCTACAACATATATATCTTCCTCTATTTTTTGTATTTTGATAGAATTTTTAAAAGAATTGAAATAACAACTAATCTACTATATTTAGAAAATGACAACTAATCTAATAACAAAATTAAAACAAGTAATATAGCCCGATTTAGCTACTTTGTGTAGTTGTGAGTTTATCCTAAATAACTTAATAGCTAATTAACTTAAATTGAAAGACTCTTGATCCTACCTCGAAGTGAGGAATGAATCATAGTTTCTCGAAACTATCAATTTGTTGGTTTGAAAATCATTGGGTGGGTAGATCTATGGACGGACGAGCCAACAATGTGCAGAGCATAGCCCCTCTTTGAGTCAAAGCAAAGTGAATCTGGTTTATTGCTATTCTACCAGGCGGGAATCTTGTGCAAGTCTCACGGTATTCTACCTTGGGGTTGGGATCTCATCCCGGCAGAGAGGTATTTCAACCGTAAAAGAAGGGAAAGGAATGAAGTGGGGAGATGGGAAAGATGCGAAGGGAGGAAAGAAATGAATTCAAAGTAGAAAGGTCGAAGGTCTATGATTTGGGTTGGTAGTAAACATGAGCCGAACCTACTTTGCATAGACGAATAAAGCAATATTGATGAATAAATGACAACAAATTAGAAGTAGAGTCAACGGAATAATCATGCTGGATCTAACATAAGAAAGGTCGATGTAAAACATAGATATTCAAACATAAAGTCTAAATATGTATTAATATTTGTTTATGTTACAAAAAGTTCAAAGTCTTTTCTTCTTACTTCTATTTTTCATCTAAAAGTATCCACACTTGAATACAACAAGTCTTCAAGTATTTATAGAAGAATATAAGAAGAGAAGGCAAAAACAAACCAACCACTTAATTACAAAATATCTTACAAAATATCTCAAAGTCATTTGTTGACTTTTGACAACAGTGGATGACATCATCCCATGATGCAACATGGATGATGTAATCATTTGTGCCAACATACTTTAGATATTTATAAAGAGAAGGTCGAGAAGAATGAGACTATTCATCATCGACCCGTGAAACAGGGTATCTGCTTTATGCTGCTGCCGCTCGAGATGTGATGTGGGCCTCGGGCACGATATTCCATGAATTTGCTGATCATGGGCTGAAGTTTCTCTGGGAAGGATCTCTTGTGACGATCGCGATAGCCTTGCAAGTCTCCCGCTCATCTATGAGCTTTTACGGGAGCTTGAAATATTCATTTTTCGCCTTTATCGGGTACCCTATGAAGTCACGACAATCCAATGAGGTTGTTGATGGATTGGCGTCGAAAGTGACTTCGGTCCCGACCCTTGCGAAATGATCTCCTCAAAGATCGAATAGTTTCATCTAACTTTCTTAAGGTGAAAGAAGGAGTGAACAAACCTAGAGACATTCTTAGGAAAATTTGCTCCATTTGATGCATTGCATCTAGGGCTTCCTCCTTGACTTTGTCGATCTTTTCCAGGACAAACTCCAAGTGATTGACCCAGTGTAGTCAATAGTAGAAAGAATTTTGTTGAGGGCCATGGGGTGGTCAAGACACCGAACTTGACCGGATATTTGAATGAACATTCGAGCATTTTTGTAAGGTCTCATGCTACATCTTGGCATGGTCCAGCTCTTCGGAGATAGGTCTTGCTATCGCTTGAAGCTCTTTGTTCACCCGACCGATATTACGATATGATCTGGTGAACTTGGCATGTACTCCCTCACTTTCCTTGAGGATTTGGCTTCTCCAGTGGAAAGCGCCATACCCTACTCACCGATTTTTGTGTATTAATTTATCTTATCCCTGGCTCAGAGGCTTAGGAGTTTCGGTGGCGATCGTAGGAGGTGCCTTTGCCCATTTTCGCAAGGCATGGAGAAGATGTTTATTTTTATCCTTTAAAAGCCTCTTCTCTTCCTTTACTTCCTGGAGCTTCTTGCAAAGGGCGTCAACTGCAGATAGGGCCTCTCCCTAAAGGCTTTCTGAAGACATCCCCATTGTGACTTGGGTCACTGTATAATCTGTCATAGACAGATCCTTTTTATCCTTTAAAGGATTAGGATACGCTATCTCCATTACTCTCTCTCTTGACGCACTTTGAGAGAAGTGGGTTATAGGGTTTTTCTTCTTGGCCCCCTTTGATGGGATGATGGATAACTCCATCGGTGTGATGGGAACTTTCCTCTTTTGTTGGCTCAAGTCTTGAGAGATCCATGTTGGACTTATGTGAGAGGAACCGAGAAGTAGAAAAGGGAGCAGCTGCAGTAGTAGAGGAAAGTACGTTGAGATGCTTGGAGGTGGCATTGAGAGGAGGCCGAATAAGTGCTCACAAGAGGAAGAGATACTACGGGGGAGGTAGACATGGGAATGGAAGGGAGTGAGAGATGAGGGAAGAAATGGTGGGGGCAGCTCAGCGAGAGAAGAGAAGATAGATGACGATGAAGGGGGAACAATAGAAGATGGGGAGAGGATACGACCAAAAGAATGGCGCTTGGGCCACGAGGAGAGGAAGGAGGAGAGGGAGAAGGGATAGAAGGGACCTCACAGTTGTAGTAGTAACAACATCCACGAGTGGATGTGCCCATTGGAACATCTTTGGTCGCTTCTTTCTATGGAGAAGCCGAGTTACAACTTGTTCTCGTGCGGCGGAAGGGGACTCTTAGGAGCCTCTTCTTGGAGCACAGCTTGACTCACCCTCTTTGTCTTTGCCTCTACCATTTGGCAGATGTTTCGGCGTAGAAGGTGCGTTTCCCAATGGGGATGTAGTGAAATCCACCCCAAGGTAGATGAGGCCATTCATTACGCACCCGAGTGCTCTGTTCTCCACAGAGTTTCTTTGACCCTTTCTTCTATTGTTTGAGGCGCTTTAGTTCTGTCGATCACAGCAGAACGGCCAGTTGTCCCCATCCGTGTCAAGATATACCTAATCAACTTCTTGATCAGTAGTTTGATAACCTTTTGGGATGATGGCTACGCCGTACTGAATGATTTCAGCCAAAGCCAAGCGGGAGTGATCTTTTCTTCTGAGCTCGACCTCATGATACAAGTCGATATAAATGTCCTCGATCTGTGGAATGTGGATTGGATTGAGTTTGGCCTTGGGAAGGTAATTCCTTGGGTCGAAAGTGGGCCTTGCCTGGGAAGTTGTGCTTTAGATTGAGCAGTTCCAGCTCTGCAAACATCTCCCAGGCTTTGTGGTGGGAAAGACAAGTGTACCTGCCCACTGTGAGGGGGAAAGGAGTTCCACCCTTCTTTCTCTTTAAACACTTTTTGTGGTAGGTTATGAGCTATTTGGATAGTTCCAACAGGATCAGCTTGGGGCCGGCATATCTTGGCAATTTGGTGGGTTCCCCTAAGAAGTTGTCTACCCTTAGATAGGTGAAGGTGGGAAATTACATGAATACAGCCCCCACTTCTCTCGTTCTTGCTGCAACAATGCTCTTGGTCATTCCACCGTGAGTCATGTTTGGCCTCAAAGGCGCTGGTGATGCCGTAGAAGAAGGCATCGTTAATCTTTGTAATGGAGAAATATTGTTTTCAGCTTTAGCTCTAGATAGTATTCATAGATTTTCACTTGGGGCCAAACCCACATCGCATTAATGCTAGATAATCCCTCTCGAGGCTGCACCATAAACTACCTAGGAGTTCATGTAGAACCTCCCGTTGTGGTGATTTGTTGGAGTTGCTCGGATATAGTCTTGCTTATGATCTCCGCCCACTCAAAGCGTTGATCGGGCACATTTTGTTGATTGTCTGTGTACTTGAGCATCCATTTATGAAAGTAGTGTGCATTAGGAAGCCCAAATACTCTACTCAGAACGTGATGGTATCACTTAGCTCCTCGGAGAAATCATTGTGATGAATGACCTGTGGCCATCTGGTTACCACCTTCTTGTTTTTCAGGTATACCTCATTCATCAATTGCATACATTGGTCTTCATTATCCTCCCAAGCCTTGTGCAGTCTTCTTGGCTTACAGCCACAAAGTGTCGATGGTGAGGAATGCCAAGCATAATTTCAAAGTGTCGGGAAGTGAGGTTGATCATGACCTCACCCTTCTCATTCTGGACACACCTTGTGTCTTTGTTGTAGCAACGGGCCACTACCATCATGAATTTGTTGTTTATCACACTTGGTAGGATCCCCAGAAAAATGTAGTCACTTGCCACCGGTTTGTCCATCCGGGGACTTCTGTGACCCTCTGGTTCCGGCCCAGAAATCCTCCATATCAATGTGCCCGAGATCGGTGTCTCTTATATCTAGGTCACATTCTGGCTGGGATTCAGGCATCCTGACCCTTTGAAATTTATACTTCATCTCTTCCTCTGTAAGCTTGGCTTTACCCTTAGACTTGGTCGGTCTCTTGCTTGAGGTAGACATATGTAGTTCGAACTCGCTTCGACCAGTAAGAAGAAGTGAAACCCAATGGAGAAGAGTCATGTTAGTGTTTGATCTCCCATTAAAGCATTGTGAAGGAAGAGTTAGAAATTTTAAGGCATCGGGCGCATGAACACTGCAGGCTACAGGGTTAAATAGTATGGCGCACTTAAAAAGGGTGTTACTGAGGATAAATCGGTGCCAAAGGAACAAGGTGCATGGATATTGCACATGACATTTTTTGTTGCTTATAAGCGGAAGTGCGCTGTGCCATTTATATGCATTTATACCAAGGCATGAGATAATTTTCATGTTGCTTGACGAGGGTAGGATGCGCCAAAGGGCACAGATTTAGTGTGTGTAACATCGTCTTTGTGTGTGCAACAGGGGAACTTGGTGCGGCGCATGAAAGGTTTGCATGACATTGTGTTACTATAACAAGGATGCACCTGTGCCATTTAAAGTAGTTTTATACTTGGCGCAAGTAAAGTTGGTGTTGCATAGGTGCAGGGTGCACCAATGGCGTAGGTTTATACTTTGTTATATAGGATTTCGGTGTGCCAAGAGGGCGCAGGATTATTGGGTGTTGCAAGTGAGTTCGGTGTGCCATTGGCGTGACTGTGCTTCATGTTGCAAGGGTGGTGATTGCGCAAAGGGTAAAACGCATTTGGAAACGTTTTGAAGTCTTCTATCTTTTGTAGATTTCGACCTTTTAAGCTTCTTTTCAGGGTTTATAGATGGTGAAGAGGGCACAACAAAAAGATCCAGTGATTTTGAGGCAGAGCTCTCCTTACCAGCAGATCTAGAAAGAGGAGGAAGAGAGAAGGACAGTAAGAACAACAAAAGAGGGTTTTGACAAATCCATGCCACCTACTACACACAAGCAACGGTAAAAACACAAGAGGAAAAAGACCACCTACCCAGAATATATATAACGTGAGAAATGAAGTGGGGTCCTTGAATGTGATACGAGGACAACGGGCATCTTGACAGTGCAGAGGGATAAAATCTATCACGTCTGCTTTTTTAATTGTGAAAGTGACAGATCGGATGCGCCTATATATAGGCAAAGGTGCAATAAATGTGCCAACCAATTTTGAAGAGGTGCATCAAAACACTTGTCGACACTTCAAACCTTGCGCCCTTTGGTGCACCAAAACACATGTTAACATGGAAACGTGTGCCTAAGGTGCACAAAACATGGCGCAACAAAATGTTGTTGACATTAAGTTGCATGCGCCTTGGCGCGATGCAAGAAAAGGTGCATCACGGGAGGCACACCAAAACATGTTTCGACACTTCAAAGGGTGCACCAAAGGAAATGACAGGGGCACTAACTTACTCGTGTTGCATAGAAAAAGGTGCTGCGGCAGCCAAAACAAGAACAAAAAAAAGGCTTAGTTCGAGAAAACTAGATTTCCCGAAAGGGATTTTGCAACATTCCAAATGCGAGGGTCACGGCGAGGACCCAAACAAAATTTCCATAGGGTTACCCATGAAATTTCCCTTGTCAATTTTACGGGATAACGATTGGCTCTTTACGTGGACTATCTTTGAGCGGAACTCGGGGTAGAGAATCCTAGATCTACATGCACCTATCCATTGGGCTAACAAGTCGAAAACAAGGGTGACTGAAAAAGGGAAACACATAACCAACAAAAGCAAACACATGACAAAAACAAACACACAATGAAGAAAATTATACAAAGAAGAGAGCAAGCTCTACTTCTGAAGATCTTGAGATGCTACCCATTTATAGGAAGTGAGAGCTCAAGTTCCATCCAGTGCACGAGAGATAGAAGCTATTCTCTCCATTGAGCTACTTGATCTTGAAAGGTCCTCTCCATAGGGAATCAAATTTTCCATGCATGCCCTTGACTCTCTTCATTTGTCCCACAAAAGGACGAGGTCTCCCACTTGGAACTCTCTTTGCTTATCTTTTTTATGAACAATCTTTTGACTTGATTCGATGTTCGATGATTACGTCGACCACTCTTACTCTCTTTTCTTCAAGCTCTGCTAGATACATGATCCTTTTTCAAGAGATTTTTGGAAAGTCTCATCTTCAATTGCTCATGCCAAGTGCAGGCAAGGAGTTCGCAGAATGGGAAGCTTAGCGTCGAGTTCCATATAACACTTGAAAGGTGACATACCGAGAGATCTCTTGGGACTAATGTGGTCCACCGAAAAAGCGTCGTATAATGACTTGTGCCACATTCGTTGATTCTCATCAACTAGCTTCCGTATGATGGTCACTAAGTTTTTATTACTGGATTCTGCTTGACCATTTCCTTGAGGGTAATAATCTGAGGCATGAGCCAAAGTTATTCCATATTCATAACAAAAACCAACAACTTCTCGTGAGGAGAAGTTGGAAGCGTTATCAGCAACAATCTTGTTTGGAATGCCAAACCTTATAATGATATTCTCTTTGATGAAACTGCAAACAACCTCGGAAGTGGCATGTTTGACAGTATGGCCTCCACCCACTTGGTGAAGTAATCCATTGCTATCGAGGACATGAATATATCTCGACACTCGATTGGGGATTGAGTGCCCTAATAAAATCAATTCCCACTACCAAATGGTTCATCAACGATGACTAGCACGAGGGAAAAGCAGCCAATTTTCTGGTTTGCGAAAAAACTGTTGGTAGAGCTCACATTTTGCTACCCAAGTGGCTGCATCCTAGAAAAGTGTTGGCCAATAGTACCTGGCCCGGATGATCTTGTGCATCGTCACGGAAGAGGAGAAATGGCCACCACAGGCCAAATCATGAAAACTCTCAAGTAACTTCACCTGCTGTGGCTTGTCAACACATCGCAAGAAGATGCCATCTATTCGCGTTTGTATAGACTGTCATCCCAGATGATATATCTAGCTGCTCTGAGATTTATAGCGCGCTTCTCCTTTATGGTTAAACGAAAGCTGGGCATTCACCATAGGTGAGAAAGAAAGCAATATCAGAATACCACTCGTCGCTGGTTGCGACAAAAAGAACCATGGGCAGTGAATCGACTTTCTCTAGCTGGATTTGTGCTCCATTGGCGCAATCATCTTTTCCCTCGGAAACTTCGAATCTTGGTTTTTAGCCATAAGTTGACATAGGCCCTTGCCTCTTACCAACTTGGTTGGTTTTATATCGAGATCATACTCTTAGACTTTTGCAATCAATTTCCTCACAAACTCCCTAACTCTGTTGAGTTAAGATGGACTTTCTTGCCATGTCAGAACTAGAACCACCGTATGAGAGTTTAGAATGTAATACACCGAAGTTCTTAATTGCTTTGACAATGGCGAAGGCATTTTTTCCAACTGGTCATTTTTAACTTGTGAGGCTTGAGAGGAGAGCTCATAAATGCATCGGGGATTCAACATCTTGAGAATTCCTTTGCATTAGGATGGCAACACAGTGTGCTCAGATGCATAGCTATACATAATAAAATCCTTGGAGAAATCGGGACATACCAGGACTGGTGCGTGAGCTTGACGGAGGCTTTTATCTCCTCAAATGACTTCTTCCCTTCTTCACTCCATCGAAAATTTGGTGACCCTTTCATCATATCTAATATGTGGCGAGTCTTTTCAGCAAAGTCAGGGAACAAGCGCTGAGAAAATTCACTTTTCGAAGGAGTGAATCTTGGTCTTGCTTGTAGGTAAAGTAAGGCTCGAATAGCATGATAACTCTTCGGTATCTATCTTCATCCCTTCTTTACTAACAACATGTCCCACCAACTTTCCTCTGTGACTCCGAAAATAGGTTTTTCGGATTCGGGAGATTCCGTGCTGACATCTAATCAATACTTTCTCGAATGATCACAATGATCATTTCATTGTTTGGAGAACACAGTTAAGTCATCCAAGTAGACTACGATGACCTTCCCCATCATACCTCTAAACACAAAGTCCATGGCCCACTGAAAAGTGGCACCAACATTGGTCAGGCCAAAAGGCATCCTGCTATAAGAAAACGTACCCCAAGGGGTAGTGAATGCTGTTTTGAATTGGTCTTCGGGTGAGACTTCAATCTTATTGTAGCCTGAAAAACCATCAAGCATGGACAACATTTCTGATCCGTTTCTACTTGTAGAACCTGATCCATTATGGGAAGCGGGTAGTTGTCCTTTAAGGATGCTTGATTCAAGTTATGGAAATCCATGCATATGCATATCTCGCCATTCTTCTTGTGCACTAGCACAATGTTCGCGACCCAAGTACTATGATGGATAGGAAAAATGATCCGTGCATCTAGCATTTTCTAAATTTCATCTGGATAGTACCTGAGATCTTAGGATTATAGTGTCTCTATGGTGAAAGGGTTTGACATCCTCTTTCAACGGGATGTCATGTTGGACGTCTTTTGGCTTGAAGGACTTTAGATTGGAGTAGGACCATGCCAATACATCCATGTATTTTTTTAACAATTTGATAAAACGCTTCTCTTAAGGTGTGCAAAATTTTCCAATGTTTACAAAGCGTGGATGTTTAGCCAAACCTAAATTGAGTGGTTCGGTTTCTAGGGAGGAGCCAGTATCATCTCACCTTTTCTTCTTGACAAAACGATCATGCTTGTCGACAACAACCGTTACAGGGAAACTAGGCCTTTTGGGATTTTATTTCCTTTGAGTGTGACAAATGCCATCGTTTCCTTCGGGTTCCCATTACGATCGATGAATGAGACTCATGGCACGTGGAAGTAGATCCTTCAAAATGAAGCTCATTGAAATTCCCCACTTTTTCGAGAAAGGTAATGAGTTGATTGTCATCGTTGAATACTTATCGGCTGTCTTTGAGAATTATCCGCATGCTTGGGTGGAAAACCACCTAATGTTATATTTGTTTGTTTTTAAACCTGGGTGAGGAGCATGAGAGATCTTGAAAGCGCCAATGAATTGGCCATGTCATTTTGAGATCTTGGGATGGCTTTTATTGAAAAAGCATCAAACTATTTGATGCTTTATCCCATACCGCATTGTGGTAATGTCTCGAGTCTTTCATTCTTCACTTGGTATATCCTTTGACTTGATTTACGACCAGCTCTGCATCACCTTGTACTTTCAGATTCTTGATTCCTCTTTCCTTTGCGGCTTGTATGCCAAGTAGCAAAGACTCATACTCAGCAGTATTATTTGTGTTGAAAAATTGTAACTTGAAAGAGAGAGGAATAATCTCCTCCTTGGGAGATATTAGCACGGTGCAGCGCCGCACCCACTAGTTGCGCTTGCTTGCCATCAAGCTGCAAAATCCAAATCTTGTTAAGATCCTCTTCTTAGATGAGGACATCCATTTTTTGAGAATCGGTAAACAAAAAATAGTTTCCCATCACGATGATTCAAAGAGAATTTGGGCTTTGGGGTCATTGGAGTTAGTAATGTAGGAGCACTTCTTTTGCGATTTAGGCTCCAATGTTTGCATTACATCTTGTGACGGGATTCTAGCTTTAGACCAGTCCATATGAATCTCCCACCAACTTCACTTTGCAAAAATCCTTCCTAGCGAGAATTCCATAGGTTCTTTGGAATATCGGCAACAAGGACGGTCATTTTTACCCTTTTTTCTGGGAATGCTGCAAACACAAATTGTGCGTCTTCAATTTGACCGATCAGCAGAACTTGCTTGGTTCCCAAGGAATAACATCACCAAAAGGCTTGGTAAGGGTGTGGCCCAGAGCATGGGTGAATTTTGCGAACATGACATTATTATCGGAAGGTCTAGAATCAATTATGCGATTGCTTAGTTGTGGCCATTGATTAGGAGGAGAGGTAGAAAGGTTCTATTTTGCACGATGCAAAAGTTGAGGCAACGTTTATGCGGGATGAAGGAGGGGTGGAAAGAATTCCTTTTGGGGAAACCTAATTAGTTACGACAGACCTAACTTTGAATGTATTGATCGACCTTACAAGTGCTTAGGATTTTCTGAAGATACTGGCTTGAGACATTTGGATCTTGGTCTTTTTAGCATGGTCGATTATGTCAAATGCGGCCAAGGGTTGCGTTGATGGAGGAATGAGTCCCTCATTTCGTGACGGTAGGGTAGGATTACTGGCCTTGATAGGAATATGAGAGGGTGACTCGGGGGTAAGACGGGGAAAAAGATTTTTGAAAAATATCTAATAACGAGGTTGAGTCGGAAGGGGACTACCTCGTTTAGCGATGGTTGGAGGCATGTTTGACACGACCTTTTTCTCTCTCTGTATCTTGGTAGCAACCTCTACTTCCTTTCCTTGTGAGTGGGTGAAAACAACATATAGTTTGTCCACTTGCATATCCTTGGGTACCCACCTCTTCATCGATTCCCCCTCATCAAATTCCATATACCCGATAGTAGAGTCACCCGGTCGGTTCACTCGACATCTTGATCATCTCCATCCCGAGATGAAGGTTCTTCATAATTTTGCTCCTCTTCTTCAATTTTGGCTAAAGCGTTGACGGAGGAGCCTTAAGCGCCAACCGCGGAGCAGTTGCAAGCAAACGCAGCCTATGCGGGACGCTGTTGGGAGTGAAAGTTCTTCATGGAATATCCAGTCACGAGGTGGGGAAGCTTGGGCTAAGCGTTGCTTCTTTAATGCGAGCAAGTCATTCGCCATCTTTTGAAATCTTTGGATTAGGACGAAGTGGGGGAGAAGGGATCAAAGCTTTAAGCTTGGACGTTTCTCTTTTAATTCACCGGATATTAGCAAGTTATCTTCGATCCGGATGGCGTAGCTGGTGAGAATCAAAGTGGCAACTTGTTCTTGCAGGAGTAAGAAACTTACTTTTGACCTCATGGCATTTACGAAGAAACATTTCTGATTTTCCGGTGTTAGAAGCATGGTAGGCAGAACACGGTTGATCATTGAATTGAAACTAGCGATGAAGTCACTCATAGTTTCATTGACCTCCTTCTTTAGGTGAGTGATTTTTGACAACAATGATAATGAATGAGTCTTGAAAGGCTTATACATTGTCTTCAAATGTAGCCCGTAAGGTGGCCCAACTAGTAATAGATCTAGCCGACAAATGCTGAATCCATTCTGCGGTGGGTCTTGCAAAGTTTTTAGAAAAAGGTGAACCGACACATCTTCATGGGTCACATCGAGGATCTTGCATGACATGATGAATGCGAGATATATGTGAGTCGGTGCTTTGGTTTCCGATCCCATCAAATTTGGGAAAATTCTTTCGGTTTCCATGTGGGAGCACGTAAAGCAGGATGCGCGGCAAAGCCGAGAGGGCCCATAGCATTTCCCCATGGTACTACCATTTGGGACGGCGAGAGAAAAACAACACGAGCTGGAAGCACGGTTCCACCGAGCAACAAGGCATTGCAAAGTGATGTAGATGTTCACAGTGAGAGATGCTTCCTTCATGGAGGTGAGGCACTCTTGAATGACTGGTTAGTTGAACTTAGCGATGAGAAGCACGTCGGTGTTATACTTAAGTTATGCCTTTGAAGCGAGATCAAAAGTAGGATCAATTTCTCCACGAGCCCTCCTACCATGAGTAAATGGTTCACCCGCCAGTGTACCTTCCAGGTCTGTAATTTTTTGGAGCAGATTTAAGAACTCTTTTTGACTGTACCTGCTGATTTTCTTATTTTTCTGACAAAAACCAGCAGCATGTACTTTTCTAAATATTTAAATTTTATCCTTCTCTTGGCGATTGTGGTTTATGTTTGATTTAACAAAGATAAAATGGTGGTAAAGCTTAGTAAGCTGATTTTCAGATCTAGAGTTGACTTTTGGCAAGGGTTTTGAAATTTTGCAAAATAGTCAAAAACTCAGATCTACGGAAAAATATGGGCTTTTATAAAAACTCAGTGAACTAAAGATCTCTATCTAGACCAGATCTATGGATCTCAAAAGAAAATTTTCAATTTGGAGTATTTTTGCAAAAAAATGGATTTTAAGCAAAAAGTTCAGATTTGCAAACAGGTAGTGATTTTTCTGATTTTTACTGATTTTCTAACATACCACTATCATAGATCTCATTAGATATGTTCGATCCCTAGTAGAGTCACCAAAAACTATTGGTTTGAAAATCTATCGGGTGAGCAGATCTATGGATAGAGCGAGCCAACATGTATATGCAGAGCATAGCCCCTCTTTGAGTCAAAGAAAGCAGGAACTGGTTTAGTGCTATTATTCTACCAAAGCCACGAATCTTGTGCAAGTCTCACAGTATTTTGCCTTGATGGTTGGTATCTCATCCCGAGTAGAGGTATTTCCAACTATAAAAGAAGGGAAAGGAGCGAGGTGGGGAGATGGGAAATATTTGAAGGGACAAAAGAAATGAATTCTAAAGTAGAAAGGTCAGAAGGTCTATGATTTGGGTTAGTAGTAAATAGAGCCGAACCTACTTTTCATAGATGAATAAAGCAATACTGATGAATAAATGACAACAAAGTAGAAGTAGATTCAACAGAATAATCATACAGAGATCTAACATAAGAAAGGTCGATGTAAAACACAAGTATTCAAAGACAAAGTCTAAATATGTATTAATATTTGTTTACATTACAAAAAGTTCAAAGTCTTTTCTTCTTACTTCTATTTTCATCTAAAAAGTATCCACATTTGAATACAACAAGTCTTCAAGTATTTATAGAAGAAGAGAAGGCAAAAACAAACCAACCACTTAATTACAAAATATCTCAAAGTCATTTGTTGACTTTTGACAACAGTGGATGACATCATCCCATGATGCAACATGGATGATGTCATCATTTGTACCAACATACTTTAGATATTTACAAAGAGAAGGTCGAGAAGAATGAGACTATTCATCGTCATCCCTGCGGTGAAAGGGGGTATCTGTTTCTGTTTGTTGCTTGGGAGACGTGATGTGGGAAGCCCAGGCATGATATTCCATGAACTTGCTAATCATGGGCTGAAGTTGCTCACAGGAAGGATCCTTGTGACGATCGATAGCCTCGTAAGTCTCCCGCTCATCTGTGAGCTTTTCTCGTGAGCTTGGAATATTCATTTTTGCCTCTATCAATGTAATTACCCTATGAAGTCACGACAATCCAAAGCGGGTTGTTGATGTATTCAACGTCGAAAGTGACTTGGTCTGGTCCCCTTGTGAAACGATCTCCTTGAAGATCCGAATAGTTTTATCTACCTTTCTCAAGGTGAAAGAAGGAGTGAGAAAACCCGGAGACATTCTTAGGACAATTTTCTCCATTTGATGCATTACATCCAGGACTTCCTCCTTGACTTTGTCAATCTTTTCCAGACAAACTCCAAACCTGATCAACCCGATAGTCCGAGTAGAAAGAATTTTTTTGAGGGCCACAGGGTGACCGAAGACGCCGAACATGACCAGATCTTTGATTGAACAATCGAGCATTTTCTGGAAGGTCTCATGCTACATCTGGCATGGTCAACTCTTTGGAGATAGGTCTTGTTATGACACCTGAAGCTCTTTGTTACTGAAGTGATATTTACGATACGATTTGATGAACTTGCAATTACTCCCTCACTTTCCTTGAGGATTTGGCTTCTCTAGGTGGAAAATGCCATACCACCTTGCAATTTTGGTGTATTCATTTATCTTATCCTAGCTCGAGGCTCGGGAGTTTTGGGCGGCCGGTCGTAGGAGGAGCACTTGCCCATTTTACGCAAGGTGTGGAGAAGATGTTTATTTTGCTCCTTTAAAAGTATCTTCTCTTCCTTTGCTTCTGGAGCTTCTTGCAAAGGGCGTCAGCTGTAGATAGGGCCTCTCCACGAAGGCTTTACGAAGACGTCCCCATTGTGACTTGGGTCTTTGTATAATCTATCGAAGAAAAATCCTTTTTATCCTTTAAAGGATTGGGATATGCTTATCTCCATTACTCTCTCTCTGACGCCTCTCTGAGAGAAGCGGGTTATAGGTTTTTGCTTCTTGACCCCCTTTGATGGGATGATGGAGAAGTACATCGGTGCGATGGGAAATTTCCTCTTTTGTTGGCTCAGTGCTTTGAGAGATCCATGTTGGACTTATGTGAGAGGAACCGAAGTAGAAAAGGGAGCAAATGCAGAGTAGTAGTAGGGAAATACGTTGAGACACTTGGAGGTGGCATTGAGAGGGAGAATTTGAATAAGTGCTCACGAGAGGAAGAGATCTACAGGGGAGGTAGACATGGGAATGGAAGGGAGCTAAGAGATGAGGGAAGAAATGGTGGGGACAGCTCGTGAGAGAAGAGAAGATAGATGACGATGAAGGGGAAAGCAGGTAGAAGATGGGGAGAGGATATGACAAAGGAATGGCCGCTTGGGCCACGTGAGGAGGGGAAGGAGGAGAGGGAGAAGGGATAGAAGGGACCTCAATAGTTGTAGTAGTGGCAACATCCTGAGTGGATGTGCCCATTGGAACATCTTTGGCCACTTCTTTCTCTGGAGAAGCCAGAGTTACAACTTGTTCTCATGCGGCGGAAGGGGGACTCTCAGGAGCCTCTTCTTGGGCAGAGCTTGACTCGCCCTCTTTGTCTTTGCCTCTGCCCTTTGGTAGATGTTTTGGCCTAGAAGGTGCGTTGCCCAATGGGGATGTAGTGAAATCCACCCCGAGGTAGATGAGGCCATTCATTACGCACTGTGCTCTCTGTTCTCCGTAGATTTTCTTTGACCCTTTCTTCATTGTTTGAGGCACTTTAGTTCGTCGATCACAGAGCCAATGGCAGACTAGTCGTCCCCATCCATGTCAAGATATACCTGATCAACTTCTTGATCATTAGTTTGATAACCTTTTGGGATGATGGCTATGCCATGTCTTTGAATGATTTCGGCCAAATCCAAGTGGGAGTGATCTTTTCTTCTCCGAGCTCGACCCTCATGATACATGTCGAAAGTGGGCCTTCAGGAAGGAAGTTGTGCTTTAGATTGCTTTAGATTGAGTTCTAGCTCTGCAAACATCTCCAGGGCTTTGTGGTGGGAAAGACAAGTGTACCTACCCCTTTGTGAGTGGGAAAGGAGTTCCACCCTTCTTTCTCTTTAAACACTTTTCGTGGTAGGTTATGAGCTATTTGGATAGTTCCAACAGGATCAGACTTGGGGCGGCATATCTTTGAAATTTGGTGGGTTCCCCTAAGAAGTTGGCTGCCCTTAGATAGGTGAAGGTGGGAAATTGTACGTGAATACACCCCCACTTCTCCGTTTCGCAACAATGCTCTTGGTCGTTCGATAGTGAGTCATGTTTGGCCTCAAAAGGCGAGATGATGCCGTAGAAGAAGACATCGTTAATCTTTGTAAATTGAGAAATATTGTTTTCCAACTTCGGCTCTAGATAGTATTCATATATTTTCACTTGGGCCAAACCGCATTGCATTAATGCTTGGATAATCCCTCTCCAAGGCTACAACATAAACTATGTAGGAGTTTATGTAGAACCTCCCGTTGTGGTGAGTTGCTCGGATATAGTCGCTTATGATCTCGCCCACTCGAAGCGTTGATCGGGAACATTTTTGTTCATTGTCTCCAGTACTGAGCATCCATTTATGAAAGTAGTGTGCATCGGGAAGCCCAAATACTCTACTCGGGAATGTGATGGTATCACTCAGCTCCTCGGAGAAATCGCTGCGATGAATGACCTGTGGCCATCTGGTTACCACCTTCTTGTTTTTAAGGTATACCTCATTCATCAATTGCATACACTGGTCTTCATTATCCTCCCAAGCCTTGGTGCAGTCTTCTTGGCTTATGGCCACAAAGTGCCGGTGGTGAGGAATGCCAAGCATAATTTCAAAGTGCCGGGTAGTGAGGTTGATCACGACCTTGCCCTTCTCATTCTAGACACACCTTGTGTCTTTGTTGTAGCAATGGGCCACTACCATCATGAATTCGTTATTTATCACAGCGATTGGGATCCCCGAAAAATGCGAGCCATTGCCTACCAGTTTGTCCATCCAGGGACTTCCTGTGACCCTCCTGGTTCTGGCCCAGAAATCCTCCATATCAATGTGCCCAAGCTCAGAGTCTCTTATATCTAGGTCACATTCTGCCTGGGATTCGGGCATCCTAACCCTCTGATATTTGTACTTCATCTCTTCCTCTCGTAAGCTTGGTCGGTCTCTTGCTTGAGGTAGACATATGTAGTCCGAACTCGATTTTGCTGATCTACAAGAAGAATAAGTGAAACCCAATGCGAGAATAGTCATGTTAGTTTGTTTGATATCCCATTAAAGCATTGACGAGGAAGGAAGAGTTAGAAATTTCAAGGCATCGGGCGCAGGCGCATGAACACTGCAGTATGTAGGGTTAAATAGTATGGCGCATAGAAAAGGGTGTTACAAGGATAAATCAGCGCGAAAAGGCGCAAGGCGCATGGATCTTTTGCACATGAAATTTTTGTTATTGCTGGCGGAAGTGCGCTGTACCATTTATATGCATTTATATTGGGCGCAGATAATTTTCATGTTGCACGAGGGTAGGATGCGCCAAAGGGCGCAGATTTAGTGTGTGTATCATCATCTTTGCGTTGTGCAACAGGGGAACTTGGCATGGCGCATGAAAGGTTTACATGACATTGTGTTCGTATAGAGGATGCGCCTTCACCATTTAAAGTAGTTTTATACTTGGCGCAAGTAAAGTTGGTGTTGCATAGGTGCTTGAGGTGCATGGCATAGGTTTATACCGTTATATAGGATTTCGGTGTGCCAAGAGGGCACATGATTATTGGGTGTTGCAAGTGAGTTTGGTGCACCATTGGCATGACTGTGCTTCATGTTGCAAGGGTGGCGATTGCGCCAAAGGGTAGAAAACGTAGTTTTGGAAACGTTTTGAAGTCTTCTATCTCTTATAGATTTGTGATCTTTTAAGCTTCTTTTCAGGGTTTATAGATGGTGAAGAGGGCACAACAAAAAGATCCAAGTGATTTTGAGGCAGAGCTCTCCTTACCAGCAGATCTGGAAAGAGGAGGAAGAGCATGGGAGAAGGACAGCAAGAACAACAAAAGAGGGTTTTGACAAATCCATGCCACCTACTACACACAAACAACAACCAACAAAAACACAAGAGGAAAAAGACCACCTACCCGGAATATATATAACGTTAGAAACGAAGCGGGGTCCTCGAATGTGATACGAGGACAACAGCGTCTTGACAGTGCAGAGAGGATAAAATCTATCACATGTGTTTTTAATTATGAAAGTGACAGATCGGATGTGCCTATATTTAGGCAAAGGTGCAATAAATCCATGACCACTTTTTGAAGAGGCGCATCAAAACACATATCGACACTTCAAACTTGCACCCTTTGGCGCACCAAAATGCATGTTAACACAGAAACATGCACCTAAGGCACACCAAAATGCGGAGCAACAAAAATGTTGTTGACACGAAGGCACATCATGGGAGCGCACCAATACATGTGTCGACACTTCAAAGGGTGTTCCAAAGGAAATTAAGGGGGTGCCAACTTACTACGTGTTGCATAGACAAAAAGGTGTGCCCGACAAAAAAAGACCAAAAAAGGCTAAGTTCGGAAAACTATATTTCCTAGAAAGGAATTTTGCAACGTTCCGAATGCAAGGGTCCCCATGACGAGGACCGAACAAATTTTTCATTGGATTACCCGCAAAATTTCCCTTGTTAATTTTACGGGATAACACGATCCCCACAAACTTCCCTCAATGCAATATCGAAAGTGAATTTAACTAAAATGAAATAATTCACTACTCTATTTGATATGTTTTAACTAGATTTGATAGATAAACCTAGAATTTGCGAGTAATGTGTGGTGAATCCAATAGTGTATGACTTTGTCCCCTCAAAATGATCTACTCGTTCCTTCGTATTCAAGTGAATCCGAGAAGAGCGTGTATATGCTAGCATCGACGAGTAAGAAGGTATTTGAACAATGGCAACTTTGGATATAGACCGAATATAATGCAAGTAGGAGAGGAAAACGCATAAGTGACGAGCTTCAGCGTATGTCAATTCCTAGCGGGATTTATTGTGGGAATATAACACAAGTGTACCGAGAGATTCTAGAATCTACCTTCTGTGAAGAACACAACCTGCAACTCTAATGGATTCAATCTACAAATGACACTACTCTGCTCTAAACTAATTTGTATGAACAGTAATGAACAAGACTAAAGCAAGAAGATCGAATGGCTTCTAACAGCAAAGGAAAAACTAGCATGGATGCAAAACATGAAAACAAAATGAATTCTAAGCAAGAAATTGAAAGACTAAACAATGGAAATGAGAAGTTGAGGGCCATTTCTTTGGAAAACAAGGTGGCTATTTATAGATTTCACATTCACCCAAAGCTAATTCCTATTAGAACTATTTTACCATTAAACAATGAAGAAACACTATTCCAGGGGAACATAAAACATTAATATGAGCTAAGGTAGTTGAGAAAAGCTAGTAAATGTTGAAACATTATGCATGTCGTGATCAAAGGAATGTGTTGGAAAAAACATGAAGGACCACCACCCAAGCGGGGTGGTGGTTTGATCTCAAGGTCAAAAGGCCAATAAAAAGGGGGGAAAGAGATAAAACAAAGCACAAGGAACTTGGATAAAGCATTTGGGATGCTAACATATACTTTGCGAAAGCTTCTCTAGATCCCGAACACCCTGCGAGTGACTGTATCATCATTTGGGGTGTGTGTAACATCATTTTGGTGGTGCAAGTACCTACAATTTGGGTACGTACATATTGTCCCCTCAGCCAAGTGTTTTAGCCATGAAGAGTCGTAACACGGTGGGTTTGAGTATGGCGAGTCCCAAAACGGAAGCTAGAAATTATACCCGACATGCCCGTGTGTCGAAATGTTTCCATCCATGTTCCCTGCTACCTACAAAATGGAAAGAGGACTCAAATACGGATAGATAAAATAAATCAAAAAATAAATACTAAATTAGTATGAAATGAGGACTTACCATTTACATGGGGATAAGAACTTACCTCTCTGGTCAGGTGCTCTAAACTGCGAAAGGGGCATTCAAAATGAGTCAAAACACCATATATATATATATATATATATATATATATATAATGGGCTTATTTTCCTATTCATTTGCACGTGTCGATTTGATAGTTTTTGAGATCCTGGGACCCACGTCGATAGTTTTCAACGAGAGTATAGTAAACATTCGTAGCGAGATAGCGATCATGCCTCCACGCAGTAGAACCTTGACCCATGAAAATCTCGTGTGTTAGTTCTTCTCAATTTAACATTTTTGCACCTAAAATGTTAAAATGATGAAATATTTGTTGTGGGGGTTATTTTTAGAAATTTTAGTTTTAAATGTGTCTCTTAGGGGGGACGCCTAATGGGTAGGCTTTCATTTTAGCTAAAATGGTCAATTTTTGTGTTTTTGAGCATTTTTAGGGCATACAACCCATTAGTAGTCATGGGACAGACCACCACCCTAAAGCGGAGGTGGCGATTATAGGACCACCTCCTTTCAAGGTGGTAGTTACTGGGAACCGCCACCTCGCCTGCGTGGCGGTGGTCCTCTGAAGTGTTAAAACAACACTATTTTGAATTTATTTTTGCATTTTTAGTGTTCTAACTTGCTTTCTTGATTTTCCAATGCAATCTTGACACTAACTTGATTTTTTTGCATGTTTTTGGGTGTTTTGCAAAAGGAGGAGTACATTAGATAGAGCCGAGAGAGGGTGTGATTGGCTTTAACAAAGTGTTAGATGCACTCTCTCGAGTGAGTAGGATGCTCTCAGAGGCGAGTGTATATTGAGGATCACATGGGTCCCCCACGTTACACCTACCGACCACATACTATGTGACTTATTTTCTTATTGGGATGCAGTTGGAACACCTTCCGATTTCGAGGAGTTAGGGGTGAGTGGTCCATCACCCACGGAGGATGTTTACCCCATACCGGGGTTTCGATCCTAGGTGGCGGTACATCTCTCAAGGCAGAGTATCTAGATCACAGGTGGTTTAGTGGGCCACCTATATGGGAGATGCGGTCATTTCGATTTGGTTCAAGAAGGGGTGAAGGTCCGTTCTATTCCGGCCTACCCATCCTCTCGATCCGCTAGGCCATTATGGGCATTCTTGCTTCGAGATTGATCAAGGACAAGGGAGGGGATACCTTTCTCTCTCTACTACTTGGACCCCCATCATTGCACAAATTGAGGCGGATGGTCGGATTTATGCTCGGGAGCTGATATACTTGGGACCACCCGTCATGACTTATATAGGGTGGTTCGATTACGAGGGGCAGTCATTAAGCCATCTCACCTTAGTTATGAGCTATGTCTATGAGTGCATTATCCCTTATGGGAGGGGTATATAGGCGGCGGATCGGGGCCGTCGAGTAGTTAGATGGACGGGGATGATGGTGCTTAGGGCACCACATCATCTGGTGGCTTCATTGACCACCACGGATATGGAGGCCACACCTTATCGTGCCATGCGAGGGTTGGTCAGGTGAGGAGGTATGCACCCTAATTTCTTGCTCTCTACTATAGGGCAGCTTGTGGCCAGGACATGGAAGGTAGAGATACACCCCTTTGATCGAGTGCCTTAGCATTGGGCTGCTTACATTGATATGCTTCCCCAGGTGGTGCCAGGTGTTCGATCGGTTCGAGAGGCTAGGGAGGTCCAGAGGCCGGGGGGTTGGACCTGTTGTTACTCCTGGCATCCCTATTACAGCCTAGGAGGGTGGTACGCACTCGAGAGAGAGTCGATGCTCCTCGAGGCACCTTTACTTTGGATTGCTTAGGTCATGCCCATGCGCAGTGATGATCCCATTGATATAGAATCCAAGTCCGAGGAGTTCAAGGGGGGAGAGACACGGGAGGAGACCGAGGACATGGAGATTAGTGAGTCGGGTGGGGGAGAGGATAACGATCCCAGTGGCATGACACTCGTGAGATCCTACAAGCCGAGAGGCGAGTAGAGCATGGAGAGGGTGACTCTAGTCTCGAAGAGTTTCTTTCTTAGGACCTAAGTGGAGAGGATGAGTCTCGTGGCAAGATTCCATGTTTTCCCAGATGTAGGAGGGGGACACCGGTCGGCCAGCGGTGTTAGTGGCGGGCACAGATCGTAGAGATCCCTCTTGGAGGCCTCGGCAATCCTAGTGAGTTGTCACTCTTCTCCTGACATCTGTTTTAGTTAGAATTGTCTTAGTTGTTGTTTCTTTTTTTTGCTTACTCTTGGTTTTGTTGTTGATCATTTTCTAACTCATTTTATCCTTTTTTACAAATGGATCGCTTTGATGAGTGGCGAGACTTGATTAGCCAAGTGTGTACCGACATACCCTACTTCTCCCTCATAGAAGACTCATGCTTGAGCTTTACGTGGACGTGGGGAGCCCTCGGTTGGTAGGCACACTAATGTTTTTTCTTGTTTGGCACGCAGTGAAGATCATGACTTCTCTCCACATGGAGGTAGCTGGATATAGGACAGCCGAGCACCTGATGAGGAGGAGTCTTTCTCATAGCGAGATGGCATCTACCAAGCGTGACCGCGAGCCCTTAGTGCATTCAGAGCACCGACGTAGCCGGAGTCCTAGACATGGTCATGCGCCTTCTAAGGGATCCCATAGGGATTGAGAGGCCACTTGGCTCTTTTTATAGTGACTCTTGCTAGATTGTTTATACGAGCATTTTGTATTTTCTGGGCTCATTGAGTGTTTTGACCATGCCTAGTGCATGATGGCATTGTACATGAAACCTAATATATATATATATATATATATATATATATATACCTCTTTTTGGATCTAGATCTCTTTGTTCCTAGAGTTTTGTGATTCATTTCCACATGTATACTAGATGTTTATTAGAATTTTTGTTTTTATGGTGCTTTTCAGAATGTATGCAATGGAGAACAAATGTTTTCTTTTTGTATTTCATGATGCTGATGTATGATGATGTAGACACCATGTGATCTTGAACTTTAGTTTCTATAAGCAATTTTCCTAGTACTTCATATTGTTTTGAAAAAATGTAATGATGAGTTGGTATGATGAGTAGATGAACTTGCCCCACTTCTAACTCCACACAACTAGTAAGATGTGAGGGCTCACCACCAAGAGCTAGAAAGGGCGTAAGCTATGAGGTGTGTTGGAATGGTAATGATGAGAGATAGACATAGAGTTGGTGGAACCAAATTGGGATGCTACAAACCTATCCTATTCAAATGACTCCATAGTTTAGAATGTGACTTTCTTTTGCAGTTTATCCAGACTTAGATCCATAGATGGCCACTTGGTTAACAAAATCTGGTTTTCGTGGTTTTCAAATCTCTTGGAATTTTGGACATCTAATTCATTTGTTTTTTACTCAATATTTCAAGGTTTGTTTGAACTATTTGCTTATTACCTTCAATGTTTCTTGTTAAGAGGACCCCTACACCTTGCCCCATGCTCACTAGTAGGAAGAACGAGCTTATCACCATGGACAAGGCAATGTGAGTAAAGACATTTCCATCCTTTCCCAACCCTACGTCACTAGTAAGAGATGCAAGCTCAACACCAAAGGTTGGTAGGGTAAGGAAATTTGTAAAAGTAAATTTTTTGTTTGATTTATATTTGACTTACTTACTTGAGCAAAATGTCAGAATGTTCTCATTTCCAAAGATATATATATATATATATATATATATATATATATATATATATATATGGGATAGATGTGACACCATGAAGCTTCTAGAACAGACCATAGGCAAGACACCTATCCTAGGAAGAAACCAAAAGTGAGAGCAAGTATGCAGTGCCTTGGTATGGCTACCATTAAGACTTTGTCATATCTTGCTTTAATTGATGAAATGATTATGAAACCGTTAATGATGTTATGAAAATGAAGTAGTATGATTTGAATGCTCCTACATCAATACTATCAAAAGTTTGTAATGAATTGCTTAAGAATAAGTCCCTTGATCACCAAATTTTACAAAACAAGTGGACAAAATGAACCTTAGTAAATGAATATGTAATGTAGATATAATTATACAAATAGTGTTGATGCTTCATGCATAAAACTATTTAAGATGCAAGGAATTGACTGATTCATTGAATTCCTCACCCTCCAGTGTGCATAAGAGATATGCACCATTTCTGTAGTCTTTCATGACTCGATATGGGCCCAACCATTTGGGCCAGAACTTTCTTCCTTCGCCGGTTTTCTTATTGATCCGACTATTTCGTCTTAGAACTATATCTCCTTCATATATTTCTCACTCATAGACCTTTTTGTTATACTGCCGACACATCTAGTCAGCATAGGCTCTATGCCACTATTCGATGTTTAGCTTGGCCTCATCTAGGCTTTCTAGTTGAGAGAGGCATGCCTCCCTATAAGCTTCTTTGTCCATAATCCCTTATAATGAGATGCGAGACCTGGGTATTTCAACCTTAAGCGGAGAAATACTTTTCCCGAATACCGGTGAGAAAGGAGTTGCTCCTGTTGGTGTTCTTATTGAGGTTCGATGGGCCCACAAGGCCAGATATAGTTTTAAATGCCAATCTTGCTTGTTCTCCTTGACCGTTTTGAGGAGAATAGCTTTCAATGTTTTGTTTGTCGCCGGCCTCGCCCATTGGCTTCGAGGGTAGTAAAGAGAGGCCTTGTGACGGTTTATCTTGAACTTGCTACATAGCTCATGGACTTCTTCATTTTTAAAGGACGTGCCATTCTCTCGAGATAATGACTTGTGGGACACTGTGTACTCTACAAATGATCTGGTTCAAGATGAACTTGGTGATCACAACACAGTGCACGGTGGTAAGAGGCATGACCTCCACCCATTTGGTAAAATATTCCGTGGTCATTGTAATGATAAAATTATGGTCATCGGTTGATGAGGGAGAGAATTTCCCCATCAAGTCTAGACCCCATGTGGAGAAGGGCCACGGAGTCGCTATTGGTCAGTAGGGATTGGCTTTGACATGTGAATCTCGTGAGAGAATTCTTTCCATTTGTGGCACTTACATACAAATTCCACTGCGTCATGCTCGAGAGTGGGCCAAAAATAGCCCATCCAATGTATTTTACAAGTGGTGGTGTGACCACCAAAGTGGCCCTCGCATATGCCACTATGGGATTCATGAAGAATCCTCTTGGATTCTTCTATGTTGATGCATCTTAGAAGCATGCCATTGAAGGCTCTACAATAGAGCACTTGTTCTATAATGACATATTTAGCTACGATAATGCATAACCACCTTCTTTGCTATGGCGTGGCACCTTCTGGATACGTATGGTCCATGATAAAATTGATAATATCAGTATACCAAGGACATACAGAGATGGGAGGTCTGGTTTCGATGTAATATATGCATTCATCGGGAAAGTCGAGGTCTACTAGATCACCTCCATCTAACGGGTTGTCGGCTAACCAATCTGCAATGATTTGTCCCTTAATGGATTTTTGGTTTATAAATGTTAATTCAAATTCACCCATTAAGGTTATGAAACGTCCAAGCCTTTTTAGACAAGGACCCTTGCGTGAGGAATGTTCGTAAATGGTCTGTTTTTACAATGACCCTTGTTTCTTGATTTAACATGTAATGTCTTAAATGTTTTGTGGCGAAGACTATGGCAAGGCATTCTCTTTCTACCTACGTATAACACGTTTCATAATCGAGCAACGTTCGGCTAATAAAGTAGACTACACATTCTCATTTATCATCATCTTCTTGAGCCAACATGCAAGCTAATGAGACATTCATAGCTCGTGAATACAGGATTAGAGGGTGATCCGGTCTAGGAGGCATTAGCGTGGGAGGAGATAGTAAGAAGTGTTTAACTACTTCAAAGGCCTCATGGCATTCTTTTGTCCAAATAATGGAGCAATCTTTTTTCAACAAATTATTGATCGGATGAACAACAAAACTTAAGTCCGGAATGAATCTTCGAATTGCACGAGTTTTCCAAGAAATGATCTAATACCTAGAGTCATCTGATGGTGGAATCATTTCAAGAACACCTGGATTTTGGCTGGGTCAACATCAATCCCTCGTGATGATATGATGTAACCTAGGAGTTTTCCTCCTGTCACGCCAAATACGCATTTCTCTGGGTTTAGTGTGACTCCATATTCAATCAATCGTGAGAGAATGATATGGAGCACTTCCGGGTGATCACAGCGCTTCTTGGCTTTGGCCAACAAGTCATCCATGTAGGACTCCACAATCTTATGAATAAGATCATGAAATATGTATGTCATTTCCCGTTGGTATGTAGTGCCAGCATTTTTGAGACCGAATGGCATAACAACGTAGCAATAAGTTCCCCAAGGAGTTATAAATGTGGTTTTGGCCTGGTCTTGTTTAGATATTTTGATTTGATTATATCCGAGAACCCATCCATGAGAGACAAAAGCTCAAATCTAGTATGCGTCAATGATTACGTCAATGGATGGTAATGAGAAATCATCCTTGGGACAAGCTTTGTTAATATCCCAAAAATCTATGCAAATGTGTATCTTCCCATTCTTTTTGAGGACGGGAACAATATTAGATACCCATTGTGAATAGTCGATGGGCTTAATGAATCCTACTTGGAGAAGTTTTACTACTTCCTCTTTTACCATGAGAGCCACTTTTGGTTTCATTGGTCTTGATTTTTGTTTAATTGGCTTTGCATCTGGTTTGGTGACAAGATTATGTACTGCGATGTGGTGCAATTCCTGTCATTTCTTTATAACTAAATGCAAAAGCCTTTTGATGTTCTTTGAGAATTTGAGTGTGTATTTCTATTTCTTCTAGAGTTAGCGAAGATCCTAGTTTCAAGATCTTTGGTTCTTCCTCCATTCCGATATTTATATCAATCGTTCCTTCGATTAAAGAAGCATTACCTTCTTCAAATTCGCGGGGCCGGAGGTAGTTCCAAGTCTTCTCCATTCTCTATCTCGTAAATATCAAGATTCTTTTGTGGGGGGAGCTCTGCCATGGGATTTCCAAAGTAGGAAGATGAGTGCGGGATTAAGGAAAAATCTACTACGTGATGTGTGAGGTGTAGCTCTGCATAGGCATTTAGGTAGTCAAGAGCGACTCTATCACTGTCAATATGATCTAAGATAGAAGATTATTTCTCAGCTATATGTGTTAGAGGAGGGTTTGTTGATATTTTTTTCACCAATGGTTCAGTACGAAGTGATACCATGAAATGTGTATCCTCCAATTCACTGTTTGGAGTGAATCGTGAAGTTGAGGTTGTTATTGAATCTGCGAGAAGGTTCTGTTCTCGTGGGATTTCCTCAATGGATATGAAGTCAAATCCTTTTCTTATATCTAATACTGTTGTTTTATAGAGCTACAATTGCTCAGCTCTAGTCTCATATACTTCAGAGACTTGGTTTGCAACTAATTGCGCATCTCATAACACTCGGGTGTCATTAACACCGATCCTTTTGGCTATGATGAGGCCAAGGAGGAGGGCTTCATACTCAAAGCACCTTTGTTTGTACATTCAAAGTTTAACTTAAAAGTAAAAGGTAGGATCTTTCCCTCGGGAGAAGTAAAGATCACACCTGCCCGGCTCCATAGTGACATCTAGCTCCATCAAAATGGAGAGTCCAATATTTACTAGGAAAAATGGATGCTAGGACATTCTTCACGTCATTTCTTCCGTTTGATTTACACTTCTACCATGCAAAGTTCAGTTGTGAGTTTATCCTAAATAACTAAATAGTTGATTAACTTAAATTGAAAGACTCTCAATCCTACCTCAGAAGTGAGGAATGAATCATAGTTTCTCAGAAACTATCAATCCCCATAGCTTCCCGGAAATATCGAAAGTGAATTTAACTGAAATGAAATAATTCACTACTCTATTTGATATGTTTTAACTAGAACTTTGACAGATAAAACCTGGAATTTGTAGAACAGTGGCAAATCCAATAGTGTATGAATTTTTCCCCTCAGAATGATCTCCTCATTCCTTCATGTTCACGTGAATCTAGAAGAGCGTGTATATGCTAGCATCAACAGAAGAAGGTATTTTAATAATGGCAGCTTTGGATATAGACCAAATATAATGCAAGTAGAGAGAGGGACAACGCAAGTGACAGAGCTTGGCGTATGCAATTCCTAGTGGGATTTATTGTGGGAATATAACACAAGTGTACCGAGAGATTCTAGAATCTACCTTCTGTGAAGAACACAACCTACAACTCTAATGGATTCAATCTACAAATGACACTACTTTGCTCTAAACTAATTTGTATGAACAAAAATGAACAAGATTGAAGCAAGAAGATTGAATGGCTTCTAACAACAAAGGAAAAACTAGCATGGATGCAAAACATGAAAACAAAATGAATTCTAAGCAAGAAATTGAAAGACTAAACAATGGAAATGAGAAGTTGAGGGGCCATTTGCTTGAAAACAAGTTGGCTATTTATAGATTTCACATTCACCTAAAGGTAATTCCTATTAGAACTCTTTTACCATTAAACAATGAAGAAACACTATTCTAGGGAACATAAAACATTAATACGAGCTAAGGTGGTTGAGAAAATCTGGTAAATGTTGAAAAATTATGCATGTCATGATCAAAGGAACGTGTTGGAAAATGTGTGAAGGACCGCCACCCGAGCAGGCGACGGTCACGAGACCGCCGCCCTATCGTGGTGGCGGTTTCATTCTTGAAGGTTAAAAGGCCAATAAAAGGGGGCAAGAGATAAAACAAAGCACAAGGAACTTGGATAAATAATTTAGGATGCTAACATATACTTTGTGAGCTTCTATGGATCCCAAACACCTTGCGAGGTGACCTGTATAATCATTGGGGCATGTGTAACATAGTTCCAGTGGTGCGAAGTACCCTACAATTTTGGGTACGATACGGTCATCCTCCAAACTTTCTCCTTCACAGATGAGGCCTATGAAATGTGAAACAAGTTAAGGGGTAATGCGCATCTTGCGCCCTACGAAGTGAAAGTAATCTTCATACACACACGACATCAACCATTGATATAGGCACTCAAGATTTATGAATTAGGGCAAGTCAAAGAGTTGCAATAATCCTTACTTCTCCAACTTCACTTTTACCTCATTGTTATAGATGGGAAAATCCTCAAGTGTCCTTTTATTTGTCGGTGCAAGTAACTCCAACATCATTTCCTTCTCGATCATGCTTGAGCAATGATTGTAATCATTTACTAACATTTTTCTTAAATGGGACTCCCATTCTCACCCAAGCAATACTCCATCTAGGTACTACATTTCTACATACCACTCTTCATTTGTACTTACAATGAGTTTCTTATTGCTTGCTCTTTCCTTTTCCCTTTCCCTTATCAGGTGTGCCAACTATTTTCTTGGGTGCCATTGTTTATGTTAACACTTTAACTTCTTTCACTTGCTTTTTTTTACTACCCCTTTCCAAGTTTAGATCTCAAATTGGTGAAGAAACTCTTTTTCGACCCGTGCCCTAGATACCAAACCCTAACTGGAATCTCTTTTCACCAGATGATGCTTCTCCATAACTCTTCCCACACCCGTGAATCACTTCCTTTCGGTTTGTAAATCCAAACTGGTCACTCACACTCAAATTCTTGTAATTTTTCTTCGCACGGATCAACTCTGGAAACCCTAGTTCGTAAAATCTCTTCTCTTCGTATTCGTAAAGTGAATAATGAAATGTTTGAACCTCTATTTATAGTTTTTCCCATTTTTAAGCATTAAATGCTACTTCACCTACCACCATAATTTTAATGTTTAATGCGGATTTTTCAAACAAAGCCCAAATTTTGCACCCTAACTCATGTGCCCAACCCTGCATGGACAATATTCCAACCTTCTGGCATGTAACCAATCCATCTTGATAGGAGACTCTTGTGCACATGTCATCGACGTCAAAGGCACTTCTTCTGTCATGATTTTTGCTTTCACCTACCTCGTGTTATTTTGTGCTTCTTCCTCCTTTGTACGTGGGATCTAAAAGTAGCCTTATCTTGACACCAACCATCCTTTTCCACCTTTTCTTTCATGCACCTCTTTCAACAAGGCCATTTGACTGGGATTTCCAACACAATCCTCCTTGGAACTTTACCCATGCTTTCCTTCACATTACTCCACCCCACATTAAAATGATGCATGGTCCTCTGCACATTCAAAACCCTCAAAAAGTAACAAGGTTATCAAGGTGCCCAAGGCATAAAACAAAACAACAACATGAAAGGGAAACACAAGAAAGGAAATGCATAAAGGAAATTCTAAACTATCTAGCAAAACTACCTTATTTATAAACACCAAGAAGCCTTATTTATAGTAGGGCTTCAGCCTACTCCCATTGAAGTGTCCAGGTAATTTCGTTCCATCCAAATAACAGTAACTTGCATGTTCCCAAATAAAGGATGTACGAGATTATATAGGGACCTAACTAATGGACCTTTAACTTCCCTAGGGTGGCGTAGAAACTTTGAATCATACAACAACACCATCTGCCCAACCTCAAACTTCTTGTTCTTAATGTGGCGATCATGCCATGCCTTCTGTTTTTCTTTTTTCAGTTGTCTAGCTCCACCCACTCTTTCATCCAGCTTCATCAATTCATCAATTCTCTCTTCCAGTGCTTGTTCATCATCCAACCCTCCCACGTGTGCTATATGCAACGAAGGTAACATAAACTCAACTGGTAAGATAGCCTCTATGCCAAACACCAACTGAAATGGTGTGGCCTTATTCAACCTTTTGTAGGTTGTTCTGTATGCCCAAAGAATGGCTGATACTTTATCATCCCAATCTTGCCTACCAACATCACAGATCTTAGTCAACGTGTGACTAAGTATTTTGTTAAATGCCTCAGCAGTTCCATTTACTTGAGGGTGATAGGGAGTAGTCTTGTGATGGGCCACCATGAATTCTGATAATAGAATCCTGACTGTTTCGTTGAGAAAGTGCGTACCTCTATCACTTGTCAAGCTCAATGGGCATCCATACCTATTGATTATGTTCTCCCATAAAAATCTAGCAGTTGTAGCTATGGTACAATCCTTAGTGGGTGCTGCCTCTACCCACCTCATCAAATAATCAGTGCAAGTAATGATATACCACGAACTAGTCCTTCGCATTGCTAGCGAGATTGGTCCAAAAAATTCAATAGCCCATTTCTCAAATGGTTCCACACTTGGTATTGGTCGCAAGGGAATTTCATCCCTCTTTCCAGGTTTGCCAAGGCACTAGCAATGGTCACAGGCCTTGCAAAACTCTATGCAATCTTGATAAATGGTCTCCCACCAAAGCCATGAGTAGAATCTTCCACATGGTTGCATTTCCTACATAGTTTCCTCCTGTAATCCCACCATGTGCTTCTTCTATTATAGCAACGTGCTCATGCTCTAGCACGCATTGACGTAGAACCTCATCACGACCCATTTTGTACAGGTCTCCATTAATTAACATGTAGGGTGCAGCATGTATAGCTAACTTATTTTTCTCCAAGGCCTTCATCCCTTCCGACACCACACCTTCCTTTAGAAATACTACAATTTCCTCCAAATCTAAGGGCATGCACCACAACCTAAACAATCGTACGTGTCTGACATAGTCTCTTCAATGCTCTGCACATCCTCCCCTGAATCAATTCTTGACAAATGATCAGGTCCACAATTACTCTTTCCAGGCTTCACAACTACCATGAACTCAAACTCTTGAAATAATAGCACCCACCGACATATGCGCCCTTATAGGATGGGCTTGTTCACCAAATATTTTAATGCCATGTGGTCAGTGTAAAATACAAAGGGAGTTTCCAGTAGATATTGTCTGAACTTGTGAAGCATGTAGATCATTGACAATGCTTCACACTCAGTTGTAGTGTAATTCTGTTCTGCTGGTGTCAACTTCCTGCTTGCAAAGCATAGGGGGTGATCAACAATTCCCTCACCAGGCTGTGCAAGCACTGCCCCAATGGCTGTTTCGGAGGCATCCACATGAACATGGAAGGGCTTATCCCAAGAGGGGAAACATAATATAGGTGCGGTGACAAGCCTATCCTTCAATGTGTCGAATTCTTCTATTGTGCCTCTCCCAAATGAAAGGCACTTTTATGTTTGACCAAATATTCTAAAGGCGTGGCGATATTGGCATACCCCTTGATGAACTTCCGATAGTAGCCCGTATGTCTGAGAAACCTACGCACTACACTTTTAATAGTTGGCTCCCAATAGGGTCCCAAAGAAGCCTTCTTTGCATATGATGTGTCCCAATAGGGTCCTAAATGGGGTAGCAAATACACACTTCTTGATGTTGAGGGATATCCTCAACTGCCGACACCTTTCAAACATCAACCTTAGATTGTCACAATGGTCCTTGACCAGTCCATACACAGTCCAATCATCAAGGTAAACTTGAAGAAACTTATGGATGAATTCTGGAAGGCCTGCACTACAATGCGTGAGAATACAGCAAGCATGTTCTTCAACCCAAAAGGCATGACCATATAGGCAAAAATTCCCCACTTAGTGGTGAAGGTTATATTTCTCTAGTCTTCCTTTGCAATCCTCACCTGGTGATAGCCTGAGAACCCATCTCGTGAAAGATTAGACTTCGTGCCTTGCCACTCCTTCCAAGATTTCTTCAGTGAACGGGGTTGGGAAGGGATCAATGACACACACTACATTTAAATCCCTATAATCAACACATATCCTTATCCTTCCATCCTTTTTGATACTAATCACCATTGGACTTATCCACTCTGACTCCTCCATAGCCTCTATGATTCCTAATGCTATCATCTTATCTATTTCCTCCTTGACCTTCATGCACAAAGTTAGGATTCATTCAATATGGTCTCTTTTAGACTGGGCACGCACCTTCCTTCAACTTAATTTTCATTTCCCCCAAGGAATGGTGAACACCTTTGAGTTCATGATACCCACGCGGGAATAAATCCTCAAATTCATGTAAAAGATCAATGATCTTAGATACTTCCTTCTCTCGACCAATAATATCCAATGATATCTTCCTGGATTCACCTCTAACCTAATATTAACCTTTTTGTCTTTAAAGGCTCATGATAGGTGCACGTTATTTCATCAACACTATCCATCACTTTACATGAGCCTAGAGAATGGTTAACCTCCAAATTTTCCATCTCTTCACCATCTATGACATAGACCATCTTGCCTTTTTCTTTCTCTACACATGTGCGCTCAAATTGTATCTCTTCTGTGTCTTCTTCCTCAAAGTGCACCTCCAGGCTAGGTTCACCTAGCAACTCCAGTAGCCTATCTTCTGCCATGGCACTATCCCCCATCATAAGGTGCTTGATCTCCTACAATGCCTTATCCACCGATGGTTTGGTGCTTCGATACTCAAATGCTTGGACAAGATCAGCCACTAGTTCTTGCCAATTCCTTATTTGGCAGCATGTCTCAAAGTGGATGTACCATGCGTGTGCGTAACCCTGTAGTGTAGAATATAGTTTGTGTACCTGAGGTATGGTGGAAAAGCTTTCGCACCTCCTCTCCACCCTCTCACATGCTTGGATGTGGAAAGAGGCGGGCTCCTTACCATGGTAGTCCTTGATGGTGGTGGGCACGTTGCTTCTAGAGAAATGAATAGAGAAGGCAATTCTCACTTCGAACCATTCCAAGAGATTATCTCGATGCATTTCCCACCAGAGTGCAACAATTCCTAATAGGATGTAAGTTAACATCCCCCTTCTTTTATTTTCATCCTTCCACTGAGCTTCCATCTTCTGCAAAAATACCTCAGGGGAGGCTCCTCCTAAGTACTTAGGTAGCTCCTTTCCTCCTAGGTGTCAGACTGTGCACGCCCTTTTCACCTTTTTCATCGATCCTATTAAATGTCATCTCGATCAACTCATAGTTTCCATGTGCTCAATTATCACATGCTAGACTAGTGGTGTCACTTATCGACCGAGCATCCTTGAATCGCATAATTCCATCGGTAGGATGGATTATCTCTAGATCCCATATTGAGCACACATATATTCTATCCAGGACCTCTTCTCCCAAAGGTTCAGTATAAGGTGTTGACTTCCCATCTGCTAGGGGTATGATGACCCGTTCCTCCTCATTTTCAAATCTCATGTACCCCTTTGACTTCCCATAAGATCTACATTGTTCTTATAACATCATGGGCACCCAAGTAGTCTTTAGGAAATTGTCCGCCCTCGACAAGCACCAAGACTTCGAAGTCCCAAGTAAACTTATCTCCCTGAATGGTGATAGTTGCATCCTTTAAGACACCAATGGGAATTACCTTCATTTTGTTTTCCATATACAACACATTTGAAGATGGCTTTAATGTAGGTGTTCCCATCTAATGTCATGCATCCAAGGTGAGAACATTGACCTCTGCTCCTGTGTCAATGAGGATATTACTAAGGACCCATCCATCCACGAACGCATTTAATGTGATATCCCTATCATAGTCAAGGCTGTGAGGTGGAAGGTTTGCATGTAATACCCACCTCTCATGCTCTTCTCTAGCACATGGCACCTTCTCTCTCAACCATGCTCGTAGCAAGGGAATAATATTCTCTTGCCTTAGTATTTTACATACTTCCTTGACCTCATCCAAGTCATCTCTTAGCACCTCCCTCTGGAATTCTCCTTTAGACACTAGATTTCTCCCTGTAAACTCAAAATGACATCCATGGTATCTTGATATACCTCCTTTTCATGCGCAGGGTCTGGGTACTTCCCATGTACCATTTCTTCCTGAAACTAGGTACTTCTACCTTGGTATTTATTTTGCACACGTAGCCTATGCTCTTATTGTTACAATAACAAGTTCTAAGCCTACATCACATGTTACCCATGGTATCCATTGTGTATCCATATTTTTAATGCTTACCATTACAACTCCCATGTCTTTTGGTGTTGTTGATTCATGTGCTCAAACAAATCAGGTCACTCCTCATACTTGTGTTTCTTCCCGCACCATGAGCACTGCAACAAGTTTAGGCACTCTCATTTTTAATGCTCTATAGACCCACAAGTAAAACAAATTCCACATGGGAACTCACTTCTTCATCCTCTCCGTGAAATCCCCATCTACGTGTGTCTCCATCTTCGTGCTCCTCATAATGGTGATCATCAACTTTAGAACTACTGGCAATGCTGGTTTGGCACACCCCGTGATCAATGGCCTCATGGATCTGGTCAATAAGCCTACAATCCTTAGTATCATGGGTCGTAGAGGTGAAAATTTTATAGTACCAAGACACATTCTCCCAAATTACACACTGTAACAAGGGACATCTACTTGCATCATGGTCCCCATGACACATTTCTGATCTACTATTGTGGCGCGTATCTTCCTCTGGGGGAAACTATCCTTTACATGCCCATCCACTTCAAAATATATACACCATGTAACACTGCAAGTCTCATGGGTTGAGTCCACGGAAAAATTCTCTAGATGCTTAGCCATATCATAAATTTGAGCCTCCGGGGAATGGGCTAACACCAATATTAACATTTCTAATGACCTTAGTGTGCGAGTAGCATCTAACGCCTCGTATAGGTCTGTGAAAGTTTTATGAGATAAATATCTTCTAAATGGAGTTATCAACCCCCCAAAAAACCATTGAGCATGTTGTGAAGGGTGAATGTCATATGATAATTTTTACAGGAGGGTCTTAAACCATGCATCATACTCCTGCACTCTCTACCATTCCCTATGAATCTCCTTTAGGGCGCTAATGCTCTTTTGTTCAAACTCAGGGATGTGGAATTATGCCAAGAAGGCATTCTTTAAAGTAGTATAATCCACCACCATTTGATGAGGGTCATATTTCCTATACCAGCTATGTGTATGCCCTTATAATGTCATTGTAAACTGACTAGCCTTTCACTCTAGGGTTGTGATCCCCTTTGCGCGCCATAGTAGCTCACACTTGTGAACATGTTCTGTAGCATCTTCAATACCTCTATAATTTGGAAAATGTAAAGACATCTCAAAGAAGACTTGAGGGGGTGGCTGGGGCCCTTGTCCTCCTGAGCTAGAGCCTTGGTTCCCTCTGGTGTTTCCTCCACCACTGGATCCACCAAATCCACCAGGTCTTGTGCCTCCTAAGCCACTAGATCCTCCAGATCCACCAGGTCTTGTTCCTCTTGACCCACCAGATCCACTAGGTCCACCAGGTCCTGTAGTGGTCATGCCAAGGGTCCCCAAGGTTCCACTGAACTGTGCATGCGACAGTGTGATAATTCCCCACTACCACTAGTGTACCCTGCGCCACTCCCAGACATGAGACTAAAGGCTTGTGTACTTGTTCCTTGTCCAAAAATTCCTCTGAATACTAGAATATATGTAGCCATAGAAGTGGGAAATGAAAAATTGTATCTCTTGGGCGTAGATCTATCACTTCCACTGATACCAATTGGGTCAATGATACTCCTTCTTGATCTAGAAAACCAAGCACCGGTGGTTTAGTCACTAGGTGGGCTCAGATAAGTGCCAATGACTCTTCTCTCTCCACGCAACGAAATCTCATTAGAAGTGAAGGGGTCTCTCTTATGTGCTTGCCAAGATGGGGTAATACAGACTACTCAAGTTCCACGTCCTCTGCATGAACCTCAACTCCTTCCCGCAACATCTGCCTCCATATATCCATCACACTTGTAACCTCACATTGTCTAGCAATCTCCCTTTCATGCACTTCACTATACTTGAGCTGCCTCTCCTCCCTTTCTTTCTCCATCATAATATCTTCCATCTTCCTCCTCCCTAGCTTCCTCTCCCATCGCTCGAATAGTTTAGCCGCCATTGGAAATGCCTCTAAAATCATGGTCACGATCAAGATATTCATTTCCAAAGGAATAAGACGTAGAAATAATCCTCACGAGATCCCTCAGAACTCAAACTCAGCAACTTCTGGACAAGAATACATGGAAATAGTGTATTCTAGAGTGTAGCTAGCCAACACTCCCTTCCACTAATGATCCACAACATGAGTCCACATCGATTTGCATCTTCGCAACCTCTCGGTATTCCTCTTAGGCCCACACATGTGATCTATAGTACCAGCTTGATCTAGATGCATATGCTGAGAGCCATTCATATAGTTCAACTGGGAAGCAATCAGAAAAAAATTTCATCCAAATCATGGTAGAGGTTCTCTTCTACCCATCTACGTGCATCAAACTCAGATCCAGGTCTTCAATCTCTAAGCAAATTCATCCTCCGTTTCTCTTGAACCATGATTCAACACTTTCCAAAGTTAAACACTTTGTCATCACTCATTACACAGATCATGATGTATGTCATGTCCCACTACAACTTTGAAAAGAGGTCCCGGAAATAGAACCAAGATGTAGTCATTTTTACACCCATCAAAGAACAAGGAAACCCCATGCACACAAGACTATCACCCATCGGGCACTATACGCTCACCCGAGGCACACGCGGGTGCCGAGTCTCTCCTTTATGTGATTTTAATGGGAAACATCATCTATGATCCAAGTTTAAGAGATTTGAGAGGAAATAAGACATACAAGCACCATAGAGCTCAAAACGGCTTCTAGATCCTTGCATTCATTCTAGATAGAAAAATGCTTAACATATTATAGTACTTACACCAAACTAGAAAGGAATTTGTACAAGCATTCATACTTAGTTTGTAAACATAAATGAAAAAGAGATATGAAGAAGGATGTATGCATCAGAACCATTAATGTTCATATTCACATAAACTGGTAACCTCATTACATTCATTAGGCCCATTACAAAATGTCACAGAAGAGTAGACCACAATCATGCATTATAACTGGATTCATATAGCTAGGCTCTCAAAAGAAAATTTATAACCCCAAACCCTTGATACATCCTTTTTGATGCTAATTTACCAAAGATAACAGAGTCCTTGTATTTACGTAGAGCTCCGCCCTCTATCCACTTTTTTTTCTTCTTTTTATTTACTTTTGTAGGTGCTTGTATATATAGCCTTCCTAAACTACCAACTCATTGTTTTGCAGCCTCATATTTCTCACCAAGTGTCTGAATGTGGTCCTTTATGGGCACATGCTCCTCCAGGCCTGAGCTGACCACTCCTTGCCATGATGTCCTTCTAGAAGCTTCTACCGCAGAGTATATCCTTCCAGTGCCACCCCTGTCGCCGCAGTGTCGGGACCTTATCCACACGGGTCACGTTTTTCTCGCGTCCTTCCCAATAGGTCAAAAATGGCTAAGTCCTGGATTCGCTCTCGTGGTGCACATCTTGGGTTCTACCAAAACCCTACTTAAACCCTTCCCCGTGTGCGTTATCTTACACACTTTTTTCAATCTTGCGTGCCTATGCACCTTTTTGGATTTAGTTGATATTTCGGGGCCCAATAGAACACGCTCTCTATTGGTATTTAATTGTGAAGCCTTCCACTTTGCATAGTGAGAATGTTTGATGTATAGACTAATTAAACTTCAAAAAATTTACATTAATGCAACAATGGGTATTTCTCTTCTACCAAATCCAACCTGGTTGCATTCTTTCCAAGTCATATAGAATATTTTATGTATTTGAACCTACAAAATCAATACATAATGGAAAAATTGTTATATTCATTTACATTAAACATAAAAATCAAAATAATATATATATTTTCTTTATTTATTAATCACCTCTTGCAAGCCACCATTTGAACTATGTCCAAGTATTCATTTGTTTCGAAATAATTTCAAGTTCCCCACTTATCACAAACACCTTTGATGCAAGCCATACGATCGTCGACATGATCATCGGATATTGTGCAAAGAATAAAAGCTATGAATTCACTCACACATGTATGGGGTACATTTTAAGGACCATTTAATGCTTCTTGTAACTTTTGTACACAGAAAAAATATATATTTTGAAATACATAAATTAAATCATATCTCATAAAAAATTTAATCAAATTTCTAATATAGATATAAATGAAAGCACACCTCAATATATGTAATATTTTTTTGTAAGTGATAGTGATAATCAACCTCAACATTATTGTGGCAACAACATGTTTCAAGGACTTTATCAGCTAACACATACCAAGGCTTCAAATTATCAAACATTTTTTTCCAATATTAACATCTAGATGTACTTCTGTAAAATTTATGTACATCCCATGTTGAGTTATTTCAAGCCCATATTTTATATGTTCATCATAGTTATTATGAGCTATCCTACATTTTAAAAAATCCTCATATTTAGAGAAGGATGAGTCCTCTCAATCTAAAAATCAGAAAATATCTTTACAATATTATCCTCAATTTTATCTAGAATGTGGATTTCTACACATTAGTTCCCAATTTTCTTCCACAGTAGAATTATCTAATGTCTTCTTCCTCTTTGCATACCTATTGACCATATTTCTAGATACATCCAATACCTTTAAAGTAGCGGTAACATGACAAAAAAATTTCGTATCTTCATTTACAATGTGGAAGTTAATATTGCTCTATGAGAAATACTCATATCAACAGACCTAGTTTTTGTACCCAAGGAACTTATTCCTTTAGACACATTCACAAAAATTCTTCTTCCATATGTTGTGACTTTTCCTGTCCAAAATCCACACCAAAAAATTCTAATGTTTCCTTCATATCAACATGATTCAAGAATGTAACCAACAAATGTGCTCTAACAATTGTAGTAAAATTAACAAATTCACTATATATTATCTTTACACTTTTTTTGTTTTATTTCTTGATAGTGGTTCTTGTTGGGAAAATTATTTTAATTTTTGAAATCCATCTTCACCAAGTGTTTGAAATTTTTCTTGGGAAGTAATTCCATAACTTTTGTTATCACATCAGCATATTGTTGTGCATCATGATCTGTTTCCATAAACAAAATTTGCAAAAAAATTAACATACACATGTGATTACACCATTCATGAATGATTTAAAATATATATAAGAGCTTGTTTAGGAACATGAATATAAAATATTTTAAGTTGATAAATAGTACTATCTAGAAGATAAACTACTCTTCTAATTCCTCAATTCCTCCTGGATATGAGTACAAAAATGATTTTTATACTCTTTGTTTACCTAACCTTGATAGGATTTAATAAACAAAAATAAGTTCTAGATTAATTACATGCCTTTAAACATAATTTTAGAGGGATATACATACACTTTGAGGAATATGAATAAATTTCCATTTACTACATACACATCTCCTAACAAGCCTACCACACCTTTAGGCCATATAATAATTGGTAATAATCAACCTCCTTTTAAGATAAATTCACCACAACAAGCTACTTCCATTCAACTAGCTCATATTCTGATTCACCAATTTGACATATATAAATGCAACCAAACCAAATTATCACTAAAAAAATTTAAAAGAAGAAAAATAACAAAACCAAACATGATAGTGATTGAATGAAATAGATTGATGTAAATTCCACATATTTGTGACATGTTGGAGAACACATAGAATATAGTGAAGAACATCCTAAAATATCATAAAGAAGTAGTGAGATTATAAAGAAAACATGTGTTTATAGAATCAAGTTGTGACTATTTTAGCCAATTAAAAGTATCTATTATTGAAGGAGTGATGCCTATCTATTTACATTCCTTATGAGTTAGAAAGCTAAGCTAGGATAACTCTTAGGATTAAAATTATACTATAAGATATTTACATAGAGCTCATATCATAAGACTTCACCAACTGAGAGGACATAAGACTTTGAACAATATTGTTTAGAGGGTGAGAGGGTAGGGATTATTTTTAGAGGACATGTCTTTGCTTCCACAACTGAAGTAGGAGGAGGATTATTCTTGAGAGTTCTAAACAATATTTTTAATAGAGCTCAAGTTTCCCTTATCGATCTAGTTTTCTTGGACCTAGACGTAGTATTGATGTTTATAGGGAATGGGTCAATTGAAAATGTAAATCTAAAGGCCATGTATAAATTGCAGATGGCAAAGGGGTAATTTATACTATCCTTTTCTAAAAGGGAGGATTATGTGAGCACTCTATTGGGAGGTCCCTTGTTTATGGAAAAAATAAGGCTTATATCTTAAAGAAATAGAAATATGGTTTTAACCCCAATATGAAATACATCGTTGGGTTAGGCTTCTAGGTTGACCCTTTTGAGGTTGGAGAGTTTGGTAACATGGAAAAAATATTAGAATCAACACTAGGGAGGTGAATCTATAGAGGATGAGGAAGACCCTATTATAAATATTGAGTTGTAGAGAAAGTATTATTATGTATAAGTTGATCTTTATTTTAGCTTGTATTTAATATGAACCCATTTTAGTCCCAAGAATTGCATGAACTATATTCCTTAGATATAAAAGATCATATTTGAGTTAATTTATCTATAGAAACATATCTTAAATGTTTGATTTAAATTCCTTTTGTAAAATTATACATAATTAAGAATCATCAACAATAACTACCATGAACTTTCTTTGATCAATAGTATGAATCTGGTGATAAGTATTATAACCATAACAAGATCAAGGAAGATTGAGATTATAATTGACATGAATAAAGGATGAATGAGTGATCTATAAGATGAGGTGTAAGAGGGTATTTTTTCTAATTTAACATGATATGCTCTTCACTTGTATTGGAAAATTTTCTCTTGATTAAGTGTGCTTCATAATTTATAGGTGATTTTATTAATTCTATATCTTATTATATTTTAGGAAAAAATTACTTGTTATTTAGAGATGAAGACAATTTAGTTTCTTATATTTCTATCACATTTCTAATTAGTTGACAAGTTACCTATGAAGTGAATGAATGAATTATTTTTTAAGTTATAGATCATAAACATGGAAGATCAAGATCAAGATAAGAAGTACAAAGGAGAGGAAAACAATGATTCCATTGAGTGACATTCTATAGCTCGACATAAAATGAAACTCAAACCTTGACTATAGAGATAGATGGGAGGAATACAAAGGTTCTTTTTTAGAAGCGACCCAATTATGAGGATTAAGTTAGAAAGGTGTTGGTGGGTACTAAACAGAGCCTCTCTAAGAGGTGAGAGAGGATGTTGAAAAATGGAACTTTATTATTGAGAAGACATATTATTCTAAGGAGAAGACACATAAAATATTTACACGTGGAAATAAGGCACATTTGAAGGAGCGGAAGGATAGGAAAGGAAATGTGTGTTAGAATAGTTTGATTCGGGACTTAGCCATTTTCTTGGATACGTGAGACTATTTTTAGAGATAGCATGTGGAACATGTATCGGGATGGGGACTTACACAACACATAAAGGATATTTTGGGAAAAAGTATCGATAAATGCCATGCATGAGTTCATAATAATATTAGTATTACTTCTTCTAGTTAATTGTAGGATGTCTATTATTAGCGCATTTGCATGTGTGCATGTTACTTGTAAAGGCGCATGGATATTTTCATCATGTGACCTATTTTGGGAAGTGTGTAGGTAGTGAAGGACAAGTCCCTACCCTATAAATATGTAGTGAATGGTGTAGTTTAGGGAGATATTAAGAGAGTGAATTATTGTAGAGTTATATCTTTGCTGAACTGATGCACACATGATGTATGGTAATATTTTGTAGTGTAAGAAGATTCTATGTTTTACAGTGTTTAATGTAATGGAGTATATTGGATGGATAACAGTTTTAAACATGATCTTAACTGGTTCTTGCATGATTAATATTATCATATTTATTGTTTAATTCATGATTATCTAAGATCTAGATCTGGTTATGCATTGTGGAATGTTTATGATTATTCATGGTTCTATATATATGATTTATCTTCATCATGCTAACATCCTTTACAATCAAATCTAAGGAGGGCATGGTATCTTTGAGTGATTCGGGTTAGCGCTTAGCTTAGGCCGTAGGTGATGTGCTAGTGTGCCCGGGTTTTTCGGGTTTCATAGAAGATTCTAGGCTACATCATTGGTTCTGTTCTTGGGACCTCTTTTTCAGTTGTTTTCAAGATGGTTTGCGATGAAGACGTACTAGTTGACTCTAGCAAGTTTTGAGGGGTGGACAAAGGATTTGGAAGAAGAATATGCTCGGAGGTTCAACACTTTGAATCTAAGTTTGACACATTCACATGGGTGGAACAAAATTTGTATGATTGTTTGTATGAGATATTCTTTTTATCTTTCTAGTAAAGGTGTATGAGTTGCTGGTTTCTTATGCATCTAAAATGAATTAGAGGTATTGCACACTTGTTTAGACGCAAGAAGAATTTCATGCCCTTTATGATGTTGATCTGATTTGGACGCACGTTGTGGATACTTGGTTCGTAGTGTTTTTAATAGTTATATTTTGGAACTTATCCCCAGGGAACTTATTTGCAAGGCATTCCAATGGTGATAAAGATATATATGATAACCCCGAACTTGGAAGAAAAACTGATGACTAGCTAAACCCCACCACGCGGGGGTAAGAACAGGTTTGTGAAAGATGGAGGACCTAGTGGTAGAGAGGCAGAGAGAAGAAAGGTGATTTAAGTATAATGAGGCATGTAAGAGGGAGTAGAGAAGCAACGTGATATTATAAAATAGATGGCGTTGAGGAAAGAGATGGCTCGTGAAGGATTTGAAGCTCACGCAGGAGTAATGGAGTAAGGGCATTTGGAACTCCCCATTTGGGAAAACATACTAGGAACCCCCTTAACCTCACATGGGAGTGCACCGTAAGAGATGACATGGGCCTTGGGTGTGCATCCGAATCTACCCGAAACCTAGCCCCTGCACTTGGATTTCCAGTGTCTATTATAACCGAGTGAGTCAAAGAAACTAGTTTGGGTAGTAGAAGAGCGAGGAGTAGGTCGATAGAAAATACATCTATGGTAGGACAAACATATTCTTTATTTTTTAGAGGTACCTTTGCAGGTGCATCATTAGCACAAAACTCAAGAACGCTAAATTTTGACTCACTTGAAGTAGTACCACTTCGTAGATAGTAGGAGTTTAGTTTAGTACTATGGTTGGGACACATGGTAGTACATCTATGGTCCACTTCCGAAATATGTGCGGAATTAGGGGGTAGAGGTGGCTATAGTTCTAGTGGTTCTAGAGGTAGAGGTAACACATGAGGTTCTAGATCAGGTGGGCATGTTTTTGCACCAACCCCGGAATATTTACATGGAGATGTATCTTTGTCTTCTAGAGTATATGGGCATAGAATATGTTATTGTACATGTGCACATACGTGAGATATTGTGGAACACAAAAGGAGTTATGAATTCTAAGTGCAAGGCAAGTTAGTTTGCAACTACATTTCAAGGATGTGCACACAGTTGGTATAGGAAGTTTTTCCCTGATCAAACTTGCATAGATTATGTAGCATTAAAGGATACTTTCCTTAAAGAGTTTCATATCCATAAATTTGAGCATAAGAGTATACACATGCTCAAGGATATTAAGGAGGGAACTACTGAGAGCATTTGGGAATATGATGTCAATTTCAAGACATTGTTGTCTAAACTTTCTTATGATATTCATGCAAGCCAACATGCACAGTGGTTTTTTGGGGGCTTGATCACACCTTTTAGAAGGGTGTTGTCACATAAGACATATATGCACCCACGTGAAGAACTTGAAGTATATTTGCATGCCGAGGTAGTTGGAATTATAGAAACTGGAGTAAACCCGTTCCTAGAGGCATAGATTACACCTATGGCAAAGTAGTTAGAGAAACTATCAGCAAATTCAGCACATGAGACACACACTAGGATTTGGTGTACAAATTTTGAAGTGGAAGGGAACACTAAGGATAGTTTTCCTTGTAGATCAGTACGTTCATTATTGCTAGACTATGAGATATGTCATTTGGACCATGATGCAAGCTTCCCATTATTACAATGCGTGATAAGGAAGAACGTATCTTTCTATTGTAATATTTTCCATTAAATGACTCACGATACAAAAGAATATAGGTTTATTGGTCAAATCCATGATGTCATAGATATTGGTGTGCAATAGACTAGAGCATCAAATAATTCTAAAAGAAAAATTGAGCACCATGATCATGATCACAATCAAGCACACTATGATTGAAATGAAGGGTGCCTTGAAGGAGTTTGTGGTAGAGGCCGAGGATACTATGGTGGATTCGAGGGCTGAGGCTGTGGTGTTGGACGAGATGAGTTCCCTCATGGAACATGTTTTACATGCAGATCTCCTTACCACTACACGTGTGTATGTCCTCATAATATTACTTTATCTTTATGTGGGAAGAATAATAACTCGAGGAATTCTCATAATTATATGATCATATCAACAAGTAGCATAAAATGGAGAACAAGGGCATGGGGATGGTTATAATAAAATGCACTGTGGAAAATCGGTTGATACCAAAGATGGCACTTGAACTTGAGGTATTACCTATGAATATTACTACACCGAAGCTGCGTGTGCGGAGAGGTGCTACAGGAAGCCTACCATCACTAAGGAGGAGGTTTTACATGCAATGTACCTAAATCTTGCACATTAGAAGGAGGTTTATCGAGGTAACCATTGAGGTGCTCAAAAATATTCAGGGTGAGACATAGTGTAAAAAGGAATAGTCATGGAAGTTAGAACAAAATAAGGCAATAGAGATGATCTAATAAAAATTGATACCTTGAAAGAGGTAAAAAAATGTTGCATCAAGAGAATATCATTCCATTATTAGGGAATTAGCTAAAGGAAACAATCAGTGCATAAATATTTAGAATGGAAGGCAAATATTGCATGATAATATTCCCCCTCACGGTTTGGATTATGACAAGGAGATCACTCTAAATGTTGTTGTGGATGGGTGGATCTTGAGTAATATATTGATTGACACAGCCACGGAAGTGAGTGTGCTTACTTTGGATGTATGGGTACTAAAGTCATTTGGTGTGATGTGATCACAACATTGAGCTTTCCCAACCTTTGCAAATGGGGAAAGCTCTCTAGATAAGGTTGGTTCCTCTTCCTAAACTACTTGCCACAAGCTATTCCTAGTGAAGGAAAGCTAATCTAACCTAATATAACTTCCAAGGAGACAGGAAGGAGAAGAAAACAAGGAAAAAATAGAGCCTACACTAAAACAATGATACACCAGAGAAGGAAAGTGTTGATCATCTATCAAAATTGCCATGAAACAAAAAGAGGTGAGAAATGGAAAGGATGGACAAGTGCATCACAGACCAAAGATGGATTTCACATAGAAAATGTTCCAAAACTCCATGAACATAGCTCAAAACCTGTAATGAACATCCAAACATGCACAAATACCCTACTAATGAAGAGAGGCAAGAAGAAAAAAACAAAAAAATGAGCAAGGATGGACAAATGCATCACAAAAACACGTTTTTTATTGCTCAGAAATTTACATAGAACATCATTTCATGGGTAAGAGGAAAAAATGCCATTACAAAGTAGGGGAGGAGGTTCAAACTCCATTTTTGACCCTAGGGAAGAAAAGAAGGGAGAGATAGAGAAGAAGGATGAACAACCTTTTTACAAATGAGCCAAAACTGGCTTTTATCACTCGAACAGAATGAAGGAAATGAGAAAAATGTGGGAAAATTGATTTTAAAACTCCAACCACCAACAAGATTCATTAAAAATAGTAAGGGCACCCTCACAAATCCATTTTTGATGCATTCGCCATGCTGGAGAAGAAACGGATGCCATACTTCATCAATTTTGGTGGTTGGGGTTGGTTTTTGCATTTTTTCCATGCCAGAGACATTTTCCCATTTTTCTCCCACAAAAATCCATCAAAATTTAAAATTGAAGGGTCCATCATGTGGATAATTTCAACATCTTTCCAATGACACCAAAATCATGAAAAACTAAGCTCTGGTTTGAAAGATATGGCCCTCTGAAGATTTAGGGAAAAATTGGTAAAAAATAGAGTCAAAATTGGGGGTCAAAGGGTCAAACTTTAAATTTTTCCCTTTTGGAAAAATTCCCAAAAATATCCATGGCCCCTCAGGTCCACATGACATGTGGCACCTTCTGGATGATCCGTGGCTTCAAAACAATCATTTTCCCCTTTTCATGAAATTGGAAAATTTTCCAAAAATCCTCCATGCCCCGCCGCTCCGAGACACGTGGCATCTTTTTGATTTATTGTGGAGATGCGGTTCATTCTCCTTTTTGTTTTTCACCACAAAAAAAAATTCCAAAATCCTCCCGTTTCCTCAATCCCCATTGATGAATGGACACATGGCATCTTTTGATTGGTTTGCGGGCCTCAACTTTTATTTTCCTCTTTGCGGGCTTTGGGTGAAATTTTTCTTTGAGTTTTTGCCCAAAAGGGCTAAGTGCAACAATTTTAGACACTTGGCAGGCATTCCCTTCCTCTGCGAGCCTATGGGCCAAATTTTGACTTTACACCTTTTAGCCAAAAGGGCTAAGTGCAAAATTTCTCTCGCACCTCCAACTCACCAAATTCCATCAATTTTCCTTGGCAAAGCCTCTTTCAAAACTCTCCTTACCTCCGTGGGCCCGCCAGGAAAATTTCCCCTCCAAACTCCACCGAGCCATAACTCAAAAAATACAAGGAGTTAGGAGGACTTCTTTACCTTTTTGGAAAGGGGAAGAAAAATCCTATCTGATGAAGCCATTTCCAGAATCTTTTGAGTGCTTAAAATGTGTGAAAATTGAAGTTGAAGCACAAGGAAGGAAAGAATGAAGGCAAGTTAGCCAAAATAAGTAGGGGCTCATTTTGGATAACAATTTTGGTGACTCAGAGGGGTCATCTGCCTACTAGATGAATGATCAATGGCCTTTGAAGCATCCATTGGGCATGGAGTCAAGCCGATAACCAATTCTGATCTGAACTATGAAAATATGACCTCTGAGCCACTTGGAAACCCACTGAAACTTGGAGTTGATCTTCACCAAAAGCCATTGAATGCACTGTGCAAGAGCAACCAAAACAACACCAAACAACTATGTACAAAATTAAAAATCATACATGCTCCAAATGGAACATGCAGAGTGTGTAAAAGCACTTATTCTACCTGAAAGCAAACCTACCTACACTACTCTAACTAAGAGCAAAGGGAGCTCAAACAAAGCCTATAAATTGGTTGGAGAAATAGCTTCCCTTCTCAAAATGGGCAACCATGCAAATGATTTGGAGCTGATCATGGCTAGTTGGATGAGTGGAAAATCAACAAGAAGCTGGTCTTCTACCCAAATTAGCAAGGTGTCAACTGAAAACAAATTAGATACCTCTTTTAGTTGCTCTGCATTTGGATTGAAGAGGTATTACAGCTGATCCTTGGTACTTTGATAGCTCATCCTCATGCTTAGAAGCAAGCATGACTAGTTTTGGCTTCTCCTTTGGCTCAATGAAGCCAAATACCTAATTGGGAAAGGTATGATCCTTTGATGTGCCCATAGCTTTGAAATTCAACTCCAAAAATGGAGTCTTCTCTTAGACCTTCTTGAATGAATGGTGTGGAAGGAATGGTGAAGTTCTTCTGCTCTTTCTCTTCTTCCTCCAATGAAGAACATGGAAGATTTAAATCTCCCAAACTTGATTCCAAAGAGCTGCTATAAAATGCAGGATGCTATTGCAAATGAATGCTCTCCTTCATGCAGCAAGGTTCTTGTGTTTGGAAGATGGATGATGAAGGAGAAAACAATGTGATTTCAACTGGTTCCTCTCCATCAAAATAGTCCTCCAAATCTAATAGATAAACTACCTCCTTGTTGTCTATCTTGCAAATGCTCAACCTCTTCCATGGTGTTCTTTGATCTACAACTTGATCACCATGGTTATCTTCATTCTCAAAGATGAAGTTTGAAAGATCAAACTCTTCTTCAACATTGGAGCTTGAAGAGAATGAAGTAGAAGGAAGAACTGAAGGTTCTTCTATAGCTTGTTTTGTGTTCAAAGCTTTTGGATCTACACTTTTCTCCTCCACAGCTGGAATGTGCTCCTCTTCTTTTGGATTTGGAGCACCTTCTCCTTCCTCTGCTGCTTGAAGACCATCTTGCTCTTGATTGAACTCTTCCTCTAGCATGAATTTTGTCAAATCAAACTCTTCAATCTCTCTAGAGGACAAATTTCTGAAGACAAGCTCCTTTCCATGGTGGATTCATCAACCAAATCCCTTTGAATGAAAGCAAGACTAATTTCTTCTTCTTCCATGGCTTATAAAATTTGATTTGTCTCACTTCCAATTCTCCTTTCAATGGGACTTTGAGCTGATTTTCCTTCTTCTTCATGGCTGATTGTGTAAGAATTGGATCATCATTTTCTTCAAGTAGAGTGCCAACATGGACACTACACTCTGAGCAACTTGATGACTGATCTTCTTTCTTCTCTTCTGCTATAAAATCAGCCTTGGCCACCACTTGTTCTTCAACCTTTACCTCCTTTAAGGCTTAACCATCAAAGGATCTTTGTAAATCCCAAATTAAGAGCCAAGCTCACTCTTCGGATTAATTTTCATTTCTTCTTTGTTTCTTCTTCTTCTTGTTGTCCTTCATGACTAGATTTTTGATTTTTCTTCCCAACATGGATTTGGGAAGCAAGAGGAAGTGGGTTGGGGGATTCAATTGGTTTTCAATTGTTTTGTGGTGGTGAAGGAGGTGAAAACTTCTTGTTTCTTTGGAAGGAATGAGGGGATGACTATTTGGAAGGGAAAAAAGAAGAATTGAGATGAGGTGGAAGACTAGGGAATGGAGAAATGAAATCAACATTTGGGGACAAGCATTCAATGGGAAGCTTGAAACTTGACATTCCCAAATTGAGATGGTGTTGCTTGAGGAGAAAGAGAAAATTATGAGATGATGGTGTAGGATTTACCCATTGACAAGGCTTGCTGACACCAAGTTCATAGGCCTCTATCTCCACTATCCATTGTGCAAGTTGGGGCAGCATCTCCACCATGAAGTCCAACTTCTCTTGAGGGCTGAAGTGTCTTGGAAAAGGGCCAACCCATGGACAAGGTGCCCTGTAACCAATTCTAAAAGCCTTCATTTGAGTTGTTGCTCTTGATTGCACCATGAAAATCTCCATTTTTGGATTTTTTCTCCAAAATCACATCTTTCATTTGATTTTCTTCATTCATCATATGCATGTGTACCCTTGCTCTTGATATGCTTCATAGCCAAACTGATTTTGGCATTGCTCATATGGGTATGCATATTGATTTTGAATTTGTTCAAAATGATGATTTGAAGGAGTTGTAAAACATGTTGGAGGTGGAAACATTGCTGCTATTGTAAATGTGAATTCCATGATGGAAATGAAGTCATGATTGCACAACTTCATGGAATGGAAAAAGAATGAAAGAGATGGAAAGAAAAATGAATGAAAAATGAATGAAAATGAATGGAAAGAAGGTCTACAACTTTAGAGATGGGTTGTTGATCAGATGGAGTCGCTAGATGTGTTTGCAAGTGCCTCAAAGGATGAAATTTTCACAGAACACATCAACCTACAAAAATGAAGTGGAAGACCTCTTGGTCCCACCGGGTGTGCCAAAACTATTAGTGGCACATGGTGGTGTAAGATATGTTGTTGTTTTTTTGAGACACTAAGAGAAGATGAAATATCTAACCCCAGTGTCCCACCGGGCATGCCAAAACTGTTAGTGCAAATTCACAAAGCACCCCAAATGAGTTATGGATCTACTTTTCTAAGGAAAAGTCATTTGGTGTGATTACACAACATTGAGCTTTCCCAAAGTGTGGGACCTTTGCAAATGGGGAAAGCTCTCCAGAGAAGGTTGGTTCCTCTTCCTAAACTACCTGCCATAAGCTATTCCTAGTGTAGGCAAGCTAATCTAACCTAATATAACTTCCAAGGAGACAAGGAGAGGAAGAAAACAAGGAAAAAAGAGCCTACACTAAAATGGTGATACACCAGAGAAGGAAAGTGTTGATCATCTATCAAAACTACCATGGAAACAAAAGAGGTGAGCAATGGAAAGGATGGACAAGTGCATCATAGACCAAAGATGGATTTCACATAGAAAATGTTCCAAAACTCCATGAACACAGCTCCAAAACCTGCAATGAACATCCAAACATGCACAAATACCTGTAATGAAGAGAGGTAAGAAGAAAACAACAAAAAAATGAGCAAGGATGGACAAATGCATCACAAACACATTTTTTATTGCTCCAAAAGTTTACACAGAACATCATTTCATGGGTAAGAGGAAAAAATGCCATTATAGAGTAGGGAGGAGGTTCAAACTCCATTTTTGACCCTGGGGAAGAAAAGAAGGGAGAGGCAGAGAAGAAGGATGAACAACCTTTTACAAATGAGCCAAAACTAGCTTTTATCGCTCGAACAAAATGAAGGAAATGAGAAAACATAGGAAAATTGATTTTAAAACTCCAACCACCAAAAGATTCATTAAAACAGCAAGGGCACCCTCAAAAATCCATTTTTGATGCATTCGGCCATGCTGGAGAAGAAATGGATGCCATACTTCATCAATTTTTTTGGTGGTTGGGGTCAAGTTTACATTTTTCCCATCAGAGACATGTTTTTCCCATTTTCTCCCACAAAACTCCATCAAAATTTAAAATTGAAGGGTCCATCATGTGGATAATTTCAACATCTTTCCAATGACACCAAAATTGTGAAAAAATGAGCTTTGGTTTGAAAGATATGGCCCTCTGAAGATTTAGGGAAAAACTGGTAAAAATAGAGTCAAAATTGGGGTCAGCGGGGTCAAACTTTAAATTTTTCCCTTTTGGAAAAATTCCCAAAAATCTCCACAGCCCCTCAGGTCCACATGACACGTGGCACCTTCTGGATGATCCATGGCTTCAAAACAATCATTTTCCCCTTTTCACGAAATTGGAAAATTTTCCAAAATCCTCTCATGGCCCCGCCGCTCGAGACACGTGGCATCTTTGATTTGTTGCGGAGATGCGGTTCCATTTTTTCCTTTTGTGTTTTCACCACTTTGGCAAAAATTTCCAAAATCCTCCCAATGCCCCGATCCCCACTGATGAATGGACACATGGCATCTTGATTGGTTTCGACCTCAACAATTTATTTTCCTCTGCGGGCTTTTGGGCCAAATTTTTCCTTTGAGTTTTTTGCCCAAAAGGGCTAAGTGCCAACAATTTTCATCCCTTGGGGCTGCGCCTCATACAATTTTCTTTCCTTTCCTCCGAGGCTAAGGGCTAAACGCCTTTTGACTTTACACCTTTTAGCCAAAAGGGATAAGTGTCAATTTTCCTCCACCAACCCGCCAATTTTCCTTGGCAAAATTTCTTCCTTACCTCCACGGCCCGCCCAAGGAAAATTTCCCCTCCAAACTCCGTCGAGCCATAACTCAAAAAATACAAGGAGTTAGGAGGACTTCTTTACCTTTCTGGAAAGGGGAAGAAAAATCCTATCTGATGAAGCCATTTCTAGAATATTTTGAGTGCTTGAAATGTGTGAAAATTGAAGTTGAATCACAAGGAAGGAAAGAATGAAGGCAAGTTAGCCAAAATAAGTATGTTTCTTGTGGAAATTGGGCACATGAAACCTATGAAATGGTTAGGTATGAAGTAAGAAGTGAATTTTCCCAAAGAATCACACCTTGTTGTATTAGGAGGATAGGTAATAACCATGTACCTTAGTACATTTAGAGAAGGATATCCTATGGTATTCATGCATGCCATGCATGAGAAGTGGAAAATCAAGTAGAAAGAAGGAATATGTTAGTATATACCTTATGTGGGACAACAACACACTAGTGGATGGTTCACAGGGATAATCTTATGGAATGGAATGAAGTTAGAGTTTCTCTAACCACTCGGTTATTTAGGAGTAATGTGCCTACTACAATATGCATGTATCATGGTAATCAACCTATTCAACACCATGTTCAGCAGTGTGAGAGAATTTGGATAGAGGGGGTGAAGCTTTACCAACTTCACTTTGGGTACAAAAATTTACTCCACTTTACAAGGTTGCGTACGAGCTTGTTATCTTTATGCAGAGCTGCATACGATACTGGAAATTGGTAGGTCTTGATTGTAGGAATGACCTCAACTTTTAACTACTTCTCTACTAAACCGCTGGTGGAAGAGGAATTATGGGTTATAAAGTGCTTAACTATGGGAGACAATGCAAAGGATGAAGAACTCATCTAGGAGTTATTTGGTGAGGTGAACTCAGGAGTGTATTTTGATGAAGTAGATGAGATAGATGCCACACTACTTAAGTTCGCTTGCTTTGAGAAGGAAAAAGGAAATATGGTCTACATAGTGGATGATGAAAAAGTAGAAAATATGGATATAGATCATACAAGTATGCATGAGGTGGTAGACAGTGTGGATAAAACTGAACACACCTATCATGAACCTATTAAGACCAAGAAAGTAAACATTGGAACGGATGTTGAACCTAATGAGATAATAACCTGGGGATTATTGGATGATTCTCAAGTAGAAAATATAATTGAGTTACTACAAGATTTTTAGGACTTATTTCCTCGGGGCTACCATGAGTCAAAATGAGTGCATGATTCATTAGGAGAGATGAAGATTAAGCAAAAGGAAGGTGCATGCCTAGTAGGGACAAAATGTTGAAATATGGCATCATCAAGCCCCTAGAGGAATTAAAGTGGGTCACCACATGGTGATCATTATAAAGAACGATGGTCATATTAGGATTTGTGTGGATTATAAGGAACTAAATGTTGTGTGTGTAATTGATGCTTTTCCTACTTCTTTAACAAAGAAAATATTAAAAGGTGTTTCAGGGTGTGAAGTTTATTCTTTTACAAATGGATTCTCTCGAGTATCATCTAGGTTAGAATTGCATAGGAGGATCGAGAGAAGACAAATTTCACCACTAAATGGGGAATTTTTGCATATATTATGATGCCCTTTGGTTTGAAAAATGTGTGTACTATATTTTCGTGCATAGTTCAAAAATTCTAAGATTATATTCATAACTTCCCGCAGTTTACTTGGATGATTGGGCGTTGTATCGACTTGTTACAGATCATTGTGAAAATTTGCACTTAATGTTTGAAATATTTATACAGCTTAAAAATCTCTCTAAAAATCAAGAAGTGCATGTTTGCTACACATTTTGGAACTTTGTTAGGATACATCATCTACAAGGAAAGTTTTTTAGTGGATCCGGCTAAGTTTGCGTTATTGTGGGCCTAGAAGATCCTACCAGTCAGAGTGAGGTGCGTGGATTCTTGGGCCACACAGGTATTATAGAAATTTTATCAAAGGATATGCAAATATTTCCGCACCTGGAAGAGTTAATAAAAGGAAAAGAGATGTTCTATTGTGGAGAACCATAACAATGTGAATTTGAGGCATTGAATGAGAGACTTACAACAACACATATTATATGTTTTCCTTTATGGAACTAACGTTTCATGTACATGTGGACGCCTAAGGAAAAACCATTAGCACGGTGTTAGCTCAACCTAGAGAGGGTTTATAGACCATCCTATCTATTTTATTAGTAGAAATTTGACTCCTATAAATTAGAATTATATAATAACAGAGTGCAAGGCCTTATCGATGATTTACACGCTACACAAATTTTGACAATATTTGCTAGCAACACCTTTTGTATTTTATATGATAACATGGAATTAAAATAATTTTTAAATATGACCGCTTTTACTGAGGGGTGCATATGTTGATGGGTGCTCTTATTCCAGGAATTTGATTTCACAGTTGTGGTAAATGTAGGTAAAATTAATTGTCCCCCGACCACTTATCAAGGATTGATCGGGGGACGATGCGCGATAATTGAAGATAAAATGTCGATGCATAGTTTTATAGGTTATATTGTGTACCTTCATAATTGGATGATATTGTTGTATTTTTACGCATAGGTATGGTATCGAAGGAATGACAGCCTTAGAGAAGAAACAACTTGCAATTTGTGCGGCACCCTCTATGTTGAATAGTTGTTACCTATACAAACTAGGCCAAGATGAAGTATTACGCCAAAGTGTGTACTAGAACATGAGTGCACATATATCATGGAAGAGGCTCATAGTGGTATTGCAGGTGGGAACTATGTAGGTGACACTACAAAATATAAGATTCTACTCATTGGATTATGGTGGGAGACCCTTTATAAGGATTGTAAAGAGTATCAGAAGGCGTGTGATCATTGTCAACATCTTGGAAAACTCAGTGCAAAGAGATGAAATACCTTTAAGACCTATTTATAGTGCAAAACTGTTTGAGAAATGAGATATAAACTTTTGGGTCCTATTACCCCATTTGCGCTTAGAACTGGATTGCATTATATCATCACTGCATAGATTATCTTACAAGGTGAGAAAAAGTAGTTCCTATAAAGGTTTGTACAACAACTATAGTAGCTGTGTTTTTATGGGAAAATGTTCTTATGAGGTATGGTTGTCCACCGAGCTTGACAAGTGATAGGGGCACACACTATTTGAATGAGACAATCGAGGATAATTGGATAAATTTATGGTTGCACACCACAAGATTACACCTTATCATCCTCGGGAAAATGGTACCGCTTTGAGGCCTTTAACAAGATATTAAGTTATACCTTCACAAAAAATTTTGATGTTAAAAGGAAATATTGGGATGATAATGTTTTTTTGTGCTTTGGGTGTATATAACAACCTATAAGAGGTTCAATAAGGTCATACCCTTTCAATTGGTGTTTGGTGCATGGCTTCTTCCTATGGAATTCATGTTACCATCATTGCATATTGCACGTGCTAGAGGTCTAGCTAATGAGCAAGAATTAGAAGAAATAATTGATAGGTTAATATAGTTGGATGAGAGGTGTGCCATAGCACATTGGAGTCAGAAGGGAAAAGGCTAGGCGAAGGCATGCCATGACTAAAAATCGTGGATAAGAAGCTTGAGGTTGGACAGATGGTACTACTTTATGATTCTAAGTTTTTGTACCATCTAGGCAAGCTCAAGGTGCATTGGTTGGGACCGTATGTTATCACTCATATACTTGACTCAAGTGCTTTCCAGTTAGAGGCACTTGATGGAATGCGGTTACCCAGTTACTTTAACGTAAATAGGTGAAGCCCTACTATAAATAAGTCTTCTTGTTGTTTGTAATAAGGCAGTGTTTCCATTTAGTATAGGTTTCCCTTTTCTGTAGTTCCTTTAATGTATTTCCTTCTTCGTCACTATGATTTATCAAATTAGTTTGGTGTTTTGTGTAATAAGCATGTTTTTGTGCTAGAAGCTAATTACAATCTGAAGTATTTTTATGCGCAGAGGACTGCACATATCATTGGTGTGGGGTGGTTGTTATTTGTTATTCACAACTAGGTACACATGAGAACAAAATGTTACAGGTGCTATTCAAGTATGGAAAGGAGCTATTAGAAAGGAGATTACTTCTAAAAAGAAGACCATAGATGGAAATGAATGAAGGGACAATATAACATGAGGTAAGTAGCAACCATGGAAACTACTATGAGAGGGCGCAGTGGCGAGGTACTCGGTGCATGGAAGAGAAGTAAGAAGCCGTAAGGTAGGAAGGCATGCTAGAAGGTTATAGCTAGGGAACAAAGCTATACCGCACAAAAATTGTGAAAATGGTCATTTAATGAGAGGATTTTTGGTAGGTGAAGGAGCAATAAATGCACTAACTTTTTGAAATTTTATATAAGGATGCGATGCAGTTCAATTTTACCTTTGCAATCACAAGTATTCGAGCAAGCTAGGTGAATTGTGTTAAGGTGTGGAGAGTTGTGAAACTAGATGTGGAGAACAAATTTGTGTGCTGAAAAGGCTTGTGTCCACGTTGGTGAAGGGTTTGAGCAAAGCACAAGCATTAAGAAGGAGCTAGGGTAAGCGATTTTGAGCTAGGGTTTGAACTTTCGACACGTAAGATAAAAGGAGGGATTTTTAAAATGGCACCTAAGAAAGCACCTACATCAGAACAAAAGGAAATAAAAAGGTAGAAGTGGAGGTCAAGATTACTCCCGAGAGAAATTTCTCAGAGATGTAATACCTAGGAGTGATAGTCAATCAAGATTGGGATTCACACATTCGTTGATGCAAGATAAGTGATTACAATCATCACACCACCGATAACAGAGGAGAACCGAGATGCGTTGTTGAACAAAAATACCAACAAGTGCATGGTGGATGATATGTCAGTGTATGATGACACTAGAGAGAAGTTGTTGAAGAAGGTAGGAGTTTATCAGTTATATGAACTCCCTTATTTTGGAAAACTAGAGGCTTTATACCAATGGTTGATGAGAAAATTCCATGAGGACTTTTTCTATTTTGCTGGATGGAGAGTAAGGATCACAACAGCTCGATTGCCACATTAACAGGACTGAAGGGCATAGGGATAGATATCCTAAGTGATCTAACTGATAAGGCAGTTATTATAGCCACCAACAAGGAGTTAGGATACTCCAAAGGTCCACATAGAATGGACATAGACAAATTGAATAATTTTCTTGTAGTGCAAGAAGCCACACATCTACTCACAAAGTTAAATGATCAAGAGAGATGGTCATAGGTAAACACAATGTGGCTACACATTGCAAAGAAGATGATAGAGGGAGAAATATAAAACTTGGTGGGCTACATTGCAGAAACTATCATTGAGGAAGTACGCACATGTGAGAAGATAAGTTTTGGTGTTATCCTACTATCTCTGGTGTTTGTAGAAATTATGGTGTCCGATGGTCCAAAGAACAAAGTTTGGTAATACCCAACAGAGAATAATTCCCTTGTGGAGAGGCTTGGGAAATATTTTTGTGAAGGGTCAATGAGTGGGATGTTTAAACAAAGGTCATAAATGTGGTATGACCAACTTCGCACAGCGTTTGAGGAGGAGTGGTGCATTCGAAGGAGTTGCACTTAGTGGTAGGAAAGGAAGTATATTTTGCAATGTATCAAAGCATTTCGCATCGCACGCTTTGATATGAAGGATGGGACATGGAGTTCATGGTGGGAACTTCCCTTTGCCTTCACAATACACTACTTCCATGCTTTAGTTCACAGATTCACCGATACGTATCGATGAACTTTGAAGCAGAAAAGGTAGATTGTGACTACCATATTCTCAAAAAAAAAAAAAAATTATATCCAAGTCGACTTCCTACACCGAGAGGCTCATTTCAGATGTCATAAACTTCAAGACAAGTAAGATTTACTATTGGGTACAATGGAGCCACACTCATATATCTTTATCTCAAGCCTAGGTTGGAGAATAATAAGTATGTAGAGAATGAATTTATGCTCCCATGACCACCTAAGGAAAACATACAATGGAGAATATACTAGCTCCAAAGCCCGCAACAACAATAATGGTAAATGAGGAGGAATAAAAACATGAAGATAGTGGAGGCTTGGATCATAGAGGCCATAGGAAGCCCACATACATAGTAGAGAGTGAGCACACCGATACTCCACCATAGGTGCAAGAAGAAGAGGACTTAGACGTGGAAGAAGTCCCTAAAGAATGATAGTTTAAAAGGCTATTCAAGAAGAACCAAGACCCCAAGGCACGCAGAAGAACACCCACTGTAATAAGATCACCTTGAGTCTCCCTCTAAAGAAGCACCTGTGAAGAAAAGAAAGAGAAATTTTAAGTTTAATGAGGAGGTGGATGAGTAAGAAGAGAGCCCACCTGGAACCCCCATGTAACTAGAGGATGTGGAGGAGCCTAGAGATGAAGAGATGAGAAATGAAGAAGAAGGGTTGAAATAAGTAGAAGACACTGTGTATGGGAAAACGAGCATGCCAGATATAACTCAGGTAGAAGTGTCAAATCCAAACCTTGGCGCTCAAGTTCCAAAGGGGCCAAGGACAAGGAGAAGTGATGAATATGTTATACCAAGTATGGGCTACGCTACGGACACAAGTAAGATCATTTTTGCCAAGTTTCAGAGCACAGTGGAGATTAAGAAATTATATGGGTGGGAGTTGATGGACCCAGATATGGCCACTACGTGCACAAGGAAACAACTATCCTAGTCGATGCAGACTCACATGGATGAACCAGATTTTGATGTTTGCGAAGAGTCTTGTGTGTCAAGGAGAGTGAAGAAGGCACCTCAGAGTAGGCACATGACCATAAAGCCAACTCTCATGTCTGATGAGCAGGTGAGAAAACCTTAGTCAAGGTATCTACTGAGGTGGTATGGAGGAATATTGATAAGGCCGCCACCATTAGAGCATTGATGGAAGATAACAAGGATAAAAATGCAGAGATAGAGCACCTAAAAGTAGAGAAGGAAAGAGAATGAATAAATAATGAGGCCTTTGTTAGCATGGTAGAGGAGATTGGTGATTACATCCTAAAGGCAAGGCCTCATCTAGAGCCAAAGGTACCTGAGAAGTTTCCTTCTATAATGCATTATGTGTGCACATTGGTTGATTTGGTGCTAGAAGATGGACCGATTCGAATCCCAATGCCAAAATATGTTGAACAAGAAGTAGAGAGAAAAACCTCTTTGGTGGAAAAATTTCAACTTACGAGGCATTATTCTAGACTTTAAAGGATGAGTCAAGAAAGTAGACAAGCCTCTCGAATATTTGTGCAACACCAAAAGCGGTAATCGAACCAAAACTATAATTGAAGATAACAAAGTTCTAAAGGAAATGAAGGATGAAACAATAGGGCACATAGAAAGATTGGCACTGGTAAAGAAAAATCACAAAGCCCTTGCAGCAGCCCAAGATCCACATAAGGAAAGAATAGATGAGATTGGGAAGTTGATAGCATAGAAAATGGATCTTCTAGAGGGAATGATGACTACTATGGCCAATGTTGTCTAAGTATTGCAGAATGAAAAGGAAAATATTACTCAAGATGAGTTAGATGCCATATCCACAGATATTCCAGAGAAGAAAAGGACCGCATTGGATGACTGGAAGACATTGGAGGTGAAGATCAAAAGTGAATATCCAGATTTGATCCTCCCAATTGAAGAGGAGGGTGATGCAGAGTAGAGGTCTATTCTTTGTACAATGATTCTTTGCATTCTTTACATTCTTATTCTTTATTCTTTGGAGGCATCTAGAAAGAAACCCCATTGTCGGCCGAAAACGTAGTTTAGTGTGGGGTAATGTTGAAGAGATGTATTTTTCTCGAGGAGAATACGCACAAAATATTAGAACACGGAAAAAAGGTGCATTTGAAGGTGTGGAAGGGTAGGAAAGGAAACACGCACTGGAAGATTTGATTCGAGACTTAGCTATTTTCATGGATACAAGTTATTTTTGGAGATAATGTGCGGAACACATATCAAGATGGAGACTTGCGTGACATGTAAAGGCTATTTTGGGAATGAGTATCTGATAAGCGCCATGCATGAGTTCAAGATAATAATAGGATTACTTCTTCTAGTTAACTATAGGATGTCTATTATTAGCACACTTGCATGTGTGCATGTTATTGTAAAGGCGCATGGCTATTTTCAGCATGCGACCTATTTTGGGAAGTGTGTAGGCGGTGAAGGGAAAGTCCCCACCCCTATAAATATGTAGTGAACTGTGTAGTTTAGGGAGATACTAAGAGAGTGAATTATTGTAGAGTTATGCTATGGAACCGATGTGTGCATGTTGTATGGTATTATTTTGTAATGTAAGAAGCTTATATGTTTTACAATGTTTAATATAATGGATTATATTAGATGGATAATGGTGTTAAACATGACTGTAACTAGTTCTTGCATGATTAATCTTATCATAGTTATTTTTTAATTCATGATTATCTAAGATCTAGATTTGGTTATGCACTGTGGAATGTTTATGGTTATTCATGGTTATATATATATATATATATATGCTTTATCTTCATAACACTAACATCATGTACAAGAAACTTTAAGGAGGGTCCTGGGTACCTTTGCACGCATTGGGTGAGCGCTCACCAGTGGGTGATGTCTCCAACGCTTACTGGTTTTTCGGGTTTTCATAGAAGATTCTAGGCAGCTTTATTTATGTTAAATAGAAACCCTATTTAAGTAAGAGACCAATTCAACCATGTGCTAGAGTAACAAACAATACAAAAACAAAGTAGATGGCTAGATCCAAGATCCAAATACTATTGAGTGGTTGCATTCTTTTTACCATGTTTTATATTTAGGGAGATTAGATGATGTTTTGTTGATATTTCAACAATTAGTGTTTTGTTGAATGATTTTTTTGTGTGGAGCCTTTTTTGGTATGGTTGGTTCTTAGGTTATTTTTGTTAGAGCCTTTTATTTTCACATATTTTTTCTATTGTTTTAGGTTATGGGATCTTATCAAAACCCTTACCTTTACCCAATCTAAAAACATAATATAAAATTTACCCTAGAAATAAAAATAAAATTACGATCTATCAAGGGTTTCAAGTATGTATGTAGGTAAATTTTTCCACCTTTTCTTTCTCTATTTCTCGCCTTCTCTTTCTCTATCTTTTTTCCTTCCTACAAGCTGATCTTCTAGCCTTCTTCTATGCTTTCTGCTCCTCGCTATATTTTCGTTTCTCATTCTTCGATTTCCCATGATTCCTCCACTTCAATAATTTTCACCTGCACACACAAATTGAGCTAGATCTGAATCTAAGAGTAAATTCAATAGAAAATTATACACATGCAAATCTTATTATATATAAATCTCAATAGAAATTAGGTTATTTTTAATTTCACTTTTTTATAACTTTAAAACAACTTTTCTAATTTTAAAACAATTTAAATCTAATATACAATTATTTAATTTTGTAATATATTTTAAAATAAAATAACTATATGTTTTAAATTTAATTTTATTATATATTAATAATTAATTTTTTATTATTATTATTTTTAAATATAATTTTTTATATATATTTTGATTAAAAATTTAAAAATGAACTATAATTGCTTTAAAACTATAGTTTTAAAAATAAAATTTGTAAAACTAAATTAAAAACAAAAAATGAACTATAGTTGCTTTAAAACTATAGTTTTAAAAATAGAACTTGTGAAACAAAATTTAAAACACAGAATTTGGAATGAAATTGATGCAAGGTGTGTTGGGGTGGTAGGTTGGTGGTTAGAGGGGGTTCGCATGAACCCCTTCTGATGAACCCCTATTCGCGCAACACCCTATGTGGCACATTTTGGCACCAAATCCATTTGGAGGATGATTGTTTTCCAAAATGTGCCACTTAGGTGCCACGTAATTAGGGTTAACTAATTAGTAAAATTACAAAATTTTAACACAAAATACAATTTTTATTAGCTTTCTAAAAATATAATTTTCATTTTTAAAAATATTTTTACTATTTATTTATTATTTTTGCTAACATATGGTATTTTACGACAATCAATAGTACACAGTCAACACAATTTGAAAAATAACAAAATATATTAAAAAATTTGAAAAAAATAAACTTACTATTTGTTGAAGTCTTCTTCATAGCTATGAAAAAATCAATTTCAATATAAATCTTAAAATTTATTGGCATAGACATATGTACGCCATTTATTTGAAAATATCTTCACTAAATAATAAATAAAAAAATACGAAAAATTTGACAGGACCTTGATATTTGAATCTAGAACATATATCTAAAATTTCATGGTGAAAAAAATAAGTTTTCATTTAAAAACACGACGAGGGACAATGCTCCTCTTTATAAAATAAGAAACAACGTATGAATAAAATTAAGAAAAAGACCACAATTTTTGCTATATTTTTTTAATGTACATGTATTCTACACTCTAAACACAACATTTTGTTAGTTTATGGAATTTCATGAATGTCTACGTTTTTATGGCTATTACCTTTATAAAATCAATGAAATCAGAATTCATGTTTATAAAGGTATAAACAATACAAAAAGTTGGACATTTTATTGTTCTCTAACCCCTATCGAAGCCATACCCAGAGATAAAAACATCTTACTCGACTTGATGGCTACTTATTCCTCTCATTTTTGTCCAAGTGAGGGCTTCAAGGAAACCGTGTTTCTTGTCTCGCTTGATCCAAACCCTTAGTTCAAAATGTGCCAATCAACGTGATTTTGGCATATGTTCAAGTTTCGAGAATGAGCCGCCACTATGAACTATGTAAAGAATGACGAGGAAATCCTAGGATTCCTCAATGCATACATTGATCTTCATCCCATGCACCATAAGAGAGGATTTTCTCTTAAACCTCACCCTTCCTCCTACTTTGGAGATCACACATTATGTTCTTCCTCATCGAAAGGTCTTGAGATCTATGAAGTAGAGGAAGAAGAATTTGAGCTACCTCCTACCCCACCTGATTTCAAAAAGTGTAACGCCTCTTTGATTAAAGGGACCATAGATATTAATATAGGGATGAAGGAGGAACCAAATATCTTAAAACTTGGTTCTTCTCTTACTCTAGATGAGATAGAAGCACATACAAAGGTGCTCAAAGAACATTCAAAAGCCTTCACTTTCAGTTATATAAGGAAATGATGGGAATCACTGCTGATGTGGTGGTTTCGCAACCTCATCACAAATCCTAACGCCAAACCTATAAAGAAAAATTCACGACCCATGAAGCCAAAATTATCTTTGACGGTTAAGGAATAAGTAATGAAGCTTCTTAATGTAGGTTTTATTAAACCGGTGGACTATTCAATGTGGGTGTCTAACATCATTCTAGTTCTTAAAAATAACGGGATGATACGTATTTGTATCGACTTTAGAGACATCAAAAATATTCTCCAAAGGATGACTTTCCATTTCCTTCTATCAATGTCATTGTAGATGCAACGGATGGGTATGATTTATTACCACTTATAGACGGTATCTCTCGACTACAATCGATAAGGATCTCGAGGAGGATCAAACTAAGACTACCTTTACTACTCCTTGGGGAAACTTTTGCTACGTAGTCTTTAATTTGGATTGAAAAATGTCAAATACACCTACCAACGGGAAATGACATATATCTTCCATGATCTTATCCATAATATTGTGTAATCTTACGTTAATGACATCTTTGGCTAAGGCCAAGAAATGCTATGATCACCCTGAGGTGCTTTATATTATCCTCTCTTGTCTTATCAAATATGGTGTAACGTTGAATCCAAAAAAGTGTGTATTCGAGTAATGAGAGGAAAATTATGGGGTATATCATTTCTTCTCAAGGAATTGATGTAGATCCAACAAATATTCGAGTGGTTTTGGAGATGAATCCATCTTTTGATTTAATTGGGCATTAGGTTTTTAAGGAAAACTTGAAAAATTCAAAGGTCCATTCTGATTCAACTCGTGATGTCCATCCCATCAATAAATTGTTAAAGGAGTGTAGTAAAGAGTGAACATCTAAATGTCTTGAAGTGTTTAAGTCACCAAACATTTTCTCATGCCACCACCTACACTCATGCCATCCAAAGTTTATTGTCTCCTCATCTTATACTCTCGAGCCACCGAGGTCTCACTATCTTTCATGTTAGTGCAAGAGGATGATGATAACCGTGAACATGTCATTTATTTCATTAGTCACACTCTTGCTTGATTATGAGACACATTATATGTAGGAAGAGAAAGAATTTATGGCAATTGTCTTTGCAACAAAAAGGTTAAGGCATTATATGCTTAACCAGGAAATGCGAGTGATCGTCAAGTCAGACCAACTATGAACCTTCTTGACTTAAGGTGCCTTATCTAAAATGTTGGACATTTTCTCACATTGATGGGTGAATTTGAACTCACCTTCATCAACCAGAAGTTTGTCAAAGGAAAAATTATTGTTGATTGGTTGGCGAGACAACTGATAGATTGTGGAGACCTAGTAGACCTAGATTTCCCTGATGAGTGTGTGTTTATGTGGAAACAAAGCCTCCCATTGCATTGTGTCCATGGTATTATGATATCATTAATCACATTGTGGACCATGTATATCTTGAGGAGCAACCTCATATAAAAGGCGGTGGCTACACATCATAGCTACCAAGTATATAATTATAGAAGAAGTTCTCTATCACATATCCTTTAATCGAATGCTTTTGAGGTGTGTAGACAAAGAAAAATCAGAAAATATCCTCTTGAAGCCCACAATGGAGTTTGTGGGGGTCACTTCGGAGGGCATCCTACTACTTGGAAAACTCATTAAATGGGCTATTTTTGGCCCACCTTAGAGCATGATGTTGTAGTATATGTATGCAAGGGTTATAAATGTCAAGATTTTTCACATGAGATTCACATCCCTCGCTCATCCTCTCTGACCCAATTGTTACACACTGTCCCTTCTCTACTTGGGGTCTGGATTTGATAGGGAAGTTTTCTCCCTCATCGACTGATGGCCACAACTTTATCATTATGGCCATAGAATATTTCACAATGTGGGTTAAGGCCATGCCTCTCACTGCCATACTTGAGTCTATGATTACTAAATTCATTCTCAATCAAATCATTTTTAGGTATGGAGTCCCATAGGTCATTATCTCTTATAATGGCACATACTTTAAAAATGAAGAGGTGCATGAGTTGTGTTTGTAATTCAAAATATTGCATCACACAACCTCTTTATATTACCCTCAGGCTAATGAATAGGATGAGGTGATAAACAAAACATTAAAGTCCATACTCCTTAAAACAATTAAGGAGACTAAACGTGATTGGAATTTGAAGTTATTTCTAGCCTTGTGGGCCTATATGACATATGTACAAATGCCTATGGGGGAAACCTCTTTTTATTTAGTCTTCGGATGTGAAGTGATCTTACAACTAGAAATTGAGCTACCTAGCCTCTGCATATCTTTGCAAGGAATTTTAGATGAAGACACATATCGAGAGGCATGACTTGTTCAAATAGAAACCCTCAATGAAACTTGGCTTAATAATGAGAAGTGACATAACATTTACGCTGGATGAATGGCCCGTTAGTATAAAAAAGGTTTACAAGCACAAAATATGCGTAGGTGATCTAGTGTTAAGATTAGATAGTTGGATCAAAAAAAGACCGCGAAGGAAGGAAGTTTAGTCCAAAATGGTTAGGCCATATCAAGTCATGGAGGACTATAAGAATGGCATGTATTGTCTATGTACCTTAGAAGGTGAATATTTTGGTGAATCAATCAATTCATTTCATCTCAAATGCTTCTATGCATAGTTCATTTGCATCTCCACATGTACTCTACTACATCCATTGCTTATCATTTGCATAATCATATTGTAGCATTGTGAAACAAGAAACTTATTTTTCAAACAACTTTCAAAAATTTCTGAGAATTAGCAAACATTTAATCATACTTCTTCAACTATTCACTATATCATCTCTAGACTATTCAATCTTTTATCATCTTGCTAGATGAAGTTTTGACATTGATCCTACCAAGACCTACCTACTTAGTTATATTCATGGCTGCTTCTAGCTTTACTTTTTTCCATGGTCTATACTAGAAGCTTCTTGGTGTCACATATTTCCTTAAAAATATCTCTTTTGACAAATCAATCTAAAACTTTTCACTTAGATTTCTTTTTTGCCTAGTTTTACCTTTGGTGGTGAGCCCTTGCATCCTACTAGTTGCGTGGGGTTGAGGCTAGGGAAATTTTCCCTCCCAAAAGCACAAGTAAAAGTTTAAAATTCAATCAAATCAATTAAAAAAAAGGATAAAGAAACAATAAATACAAAAACAATTTCATTTTGCAAATAAAACTACACTTCTTTGCCTCACCAATCTTGGTGATGAGCCCATGCTTCTTACTCGGTTGCATGAGGTTGGGAAAGGGGAAGTCCCTTACTCACCTATGCCTTGTCCTTGGTGATGATCCCATGCTTCTTACTAGTTGCATGGGGCAAGACATAGGGGTCCTTTCAAATAAGTTAATAAGTTGTAAACAAATCAATAAGTGAAAAGTGCTTTGAATCCCTTTGAAATCATCAAAAAATGAGTTAGATTCATAAGTTATAAGAGATTTAATCCATAAAACCAGATTTTGTCAATCAGGAGGCCATCTATGGGTCTAAGTCTAGTTAAACTTGTAAGAAAACTACATTCTAAATTGGATAGTTAGCCTTTCCTAAGAAATGGGTTGTAGTGTTCTAATTGGGTCTTTGTCAAAACTTATCTTCATATCATTATTTTCATTCATCAAATTCATACAACTCGTGTCCTTCTTGACTCTCGGTGTTGAGCCCTCACATCTTACTGGTTGTGTGGGGTTAAGAATGGAGTGGGTTCATCTCATTATCACATCATTTTCATCAAGTTTCATCAAGTTTTGGTGCAAAAAAATACCAAATATTGTTTGAAAACCAAAGTTTTAAAGTTTGCAATTTTCCTCATAAGCATCACATTTGTACAAAAAAGAAGAAATCATTTTTAACGCATTTGCATCATCATCATCATCCACACATGCATTCATAAAAGCATATTAAAAATCATTGGAATCTACACATCTAAGAGTACATAGATGAAACAATTCATAAACAAGGAAACTCTTACACGAGATATCCGAGCCAAAAATAAGTACATATGTATATATCTATAAATAATCAAGTTTGTATACAATGTCATCACACTCTAAGTGTGGTCAAAATGATCACAATGAGCACAAAATCCAAAAAAATCAGCATATACGATAAAAACAATGCAAAGCAATAAAGGCCAATCGTCTATCCCTCTCTACAAGATCTAGATGAAGGTGCGTAGTTGGGGTTCTTGTTGTAACTCCTATGGTGGGAGTGAGAGATCCTTCGTGCCCAAATCTATGAGAGTAACCATGAGATGATGAACTGAGTGATCTACCAAGTGGTTCCCTCACCGTGAGAATGATCTCACCATTGCCTCCTCTTGGATATCTAATACCCAACAAGCTCGGTCCTCATCTTGGTAACTTCTCCTACTACAATCCATGTTGGAGAAAATACATCGATGTGTCCTTCACCACCATGATTGGATTCCTTGAGTCCACAAGTAACTCATCTCATGTCATTCCCATGGGGTGTGTAAAAGTATCAACAAGGATGATCTGAATAAGATCTCAGCATTCGTCGCGACAGCTGCAAAAAAAAGAAAAAAATTGCAAGTTAGAAAACTCTTTATATATATATATATGTATATATATATATATATATATATATATATATATAGTAGAAAGAGATAATGTTAACACTTCTAATCTAAGTAGTAGAGTCAAGAGGTATACACTTACTCGAATCTCCAGATGTGGTAATGGATCTACTACATGCACCTCCTCACCTCTCTATCTCTCTCCTCTACCTTCCTCTAAAGGAACTCACTACCCCATGACTAACTTCTCATCTCCCCCTCAATAGGTGGAGAGAGTCTTATCTCGAATGAAGTATCCTAGTGGCCTCATCCTCGGCCCCGCTCCACTATGGAATCCTCTCTAGTGGTTGCATCCACTCAATAATTTCCTCCTCATGCACCTCCTCCCTCGGCCTCATCCTCATTGCTCACCCTCCTCCTTGACCTCTCCTCCTCCTCCTCCCTCTGCTATGCTTAGGAGTGACCTCAATCTAAAGAATCACTCTAGGTCTAGTTGGATTTGGGATGGACTGTGGTGTTCAATTAGGACCCCAGGAGTATTGACAATGAGTCCATGGAGCTTGCCTCCCTTAGGAAGATCTAGCCTCTCTAATGATTTTGTATACAACTATAACTACTGGGGAGGGAATCATAATGTAACCCAAACTGCTGGGGCACCCTCTAAACTCGGATGGATGGACCTCGTCTAGTCATGTCCTTTAGTTGTGTAGTAGTACAACATGCCACCATAATAATGGAATCCTCACCCCATAGTCGGCCATGTCCTAGTACAATCATGAAATCATGTCATCATGTAGTAAGTGTGTAGTAACATGATGATGATGCCCCTTTCATGGGGCCCATAACTATCCATCCAAACTCTATAATAGCCCAAGATCTATTATCCGAACACCCCTTTGGTAGGGATCATACGCTTAAATACCCAACTAATCACTAATGTAGGATGAATAAGGGCCTTTCCCTTTAGTCAAACCACCTATATAGATCATGATAGGTAGTACCAAGTATGTCAATGCCCCAGGCATAGATGCGACCATGCTCCTCTATGCTTTGAATAATCGGGGCCCAACAATAAAGTAGCTTTTCCCCTTGTCCCCAACCAAATGTGAAGCCAAAATCCAATGATGGCCTTGCGTAAGGAAGGAATAGGGGTGGAGTGAACTAAAAATAATCTCATGCCATGTTTGGCACTAGTGTTAGGTGTCAATGCATCTCCCATATAAGAATCCCAACTGTGATACTGTACCATTGATGTAGCACTCTCTAAAATCAACCTCCTTCTATAACAGAACACCCATAATCTTGTATACATCCTCGAGAGTGATAGTCCACTCTCCTCTAACCCCAGGGAACCAGAAATTATTTTGGTTTGCATCCCAATAGCTCAATAAATCAGCTAACAAATAACCAGGTGGTGCAACCAGCGGTGTTTGGGATATCCTCCATATCTCGGCTTTGTGTAAGATCTCTCTCTCATCCTGAGTGAGTGAATCCAAGATGGGAGGAAGATAATCATACTCTCTAGCTCTTCTCCATATGATATATGGGGCCTGTACTCACCAAAACATCAAAAAGAGAAAGTTAGAAACATCTCACACATAATAAGCTCATCAAAAACATCATAAAATAACACAAAAACCAAAAAACAATATTCACACTTAGTCAAAATTAGCCTTTTCCCCGACAAACTGCATAACCGCCCCTCTATGTAGAATGGTAGTAGCACAATTTCTATAGTGGTTATGTAACTAACCCTATCCATAGAGTGGAAATTGAGTAACCACCACCTATTCGTAGAGTGACGATTCCATCCAAAATGGGACGTGTCATACCCTAAGACCTAAAAAGATCAAAAAGACAAAAAATGACCATTTTTGACCAAATAAAATCTAAGCACACCTAGCGTGCCCCTTGTAAACATTTTGACTACAAAATTATCAAAAATAACCCCCCTAGATAGGTTTTTTCAAGTTTTTCACATTATAGGTTAAAAATAAATAAATGCAGATAACTTACCCATCTCTCGAATCGCTGCTCCTCCCACTTGGTGGGGAATCCATCACGTCATTGTGCTCTTCGATTCGATTATACTCTCATGAAACCATCACAAGTAATCCATAGCTAAAAATTTGCTAAGTGGGTGAGTAAAAATGATTTCTAAAAATAGTGGTTTTAGTTATATATAGTATGTTTTAACTCTATTTTGAGTATGTGTGTTTTAGGGTTGGAGCTCTTGGTGCGGTATATTTCTATCCCCACGGACATGGTAAGTCCTCTTGTCATTTTGATTTTAGTATGTTTTTTTAATTTTATATCTATCTATACTTGATTCTCATTTTCATCTTACAGGTAGCAGGAACCTTGGATGGCGTCACTTTGACACACGGGGTGTCAGTATAACTTCTAACTCCCCATTTTGGGAATGCCATACTCAAACTCTATGTTTTACACCTCTTCATGGCTAAAACGCTTCTCGAGGGGGTAATATGTACACACCCAATTTTCATGTGTTACATTTTCGAAATGGTTCAAAGTCCCCTATGATGATTATTATCTTTTCCAATAGTGTTCGAGTCCTATTTCCTATTTGCAGTGTATATTTGTGGCTTAGAATGCTTCCCTTAACCATTTCCATGCTTTTCTTGCTTTCCTTTATCTCTTTCACATATTTTCCTAATTTTTTGGCCTTAACTTATGAAAATATCATGATGGTTACGTAACCACCTAGTGGTTACACAAATTCTAGTCCGGCCTCGTGGAGGTTGTGTAACCGCCCTCCGCACGTGCACTCAATGGCGTGCATGTAGTTTTTCCGAATCTTCTTTGGCACATTCTGAATGCGTGTCATTTTTTCAAACATGATTTTAACGCATGTTTCTTAGTCAAATTTGCTGTTCTTGGGCTCATTTGATACATACCAATTTCCCCTTCTTTCCCTGATGAATAATTGAGTTAACTCTCCCTTCTTGTTGTGATGTGGCATCCTTTGGCTGCCAAATGGCTTAGACCATTTCCCCACCATTTTCTATAAGATCCAAGCTTCTACCCGAAGCATTGGTTGGATATTTTTGTTGTGAATTACATCATTATGTTGTTGTAATCTTGGAAATACACAATCAAGCCAGTTCTCTTGCATTTTTATTCTCCTACCCGCATTGCTACCAGACTTCTTGTAAGCCACCGTTGCTCCAGCACTTCTTCACTACTTCTTCTACATTACCCAACACAGTTCCCTAGATTCACCCTGAAACGAAGTTGGAAAATAAAGCGAGGACATCATCGAGTAAACCATCAATGACTTTTCCACTATTATGAAAATTCCAGGTTGGGGATGTACTTGGATTTCCTTAAGCTTTCTTGATTTTTTTTTTAATTTGTATGTACAATATTGACTAGAGTAGTTAAATCATTGCAAAAGATAAGTGATAGTTAAGTTACTGTAGCTTTTGTTTTGTCTGCACAAAGCTTCTACTGTTATATTTCTTCCATGCCTATCCCTGTGGGTTTGTAAGAGAAGTTTGTGTAAAGGAAAGTTTCTGCATTTGTTTAAAGTAATTACAACTCCATTTCAATCTGCAATCTCCATTGAATCCTTCTTTACTTCTACCAGGGAAGTTTTAGGGAAGAAGTGCTTCTGAGAAGTTTTTACTTCTTCTGTGTCTTTGAGGTGGAATAGATGATTTAGATCCACAATTATAATTTAGAAATTTTGTTTTGTTAGAATAGGACATATTTACTCGGCACAGATAAATAGTCACATCGATTATTTATTTGTTTAGATTTGTTAATAGTATTGTAGAAGCAATTGTATTTCTTCATATTTCTTCTGTCAATTTCTCTATTGTTTTCCAGAAAGCATAAAATTCCAAAATATTAGCTTAACTTAATTAGATTTTTGTTTACTCTTATCTCCTTTACATAAATCAAAATCCAAAAAATAATAGAATAGCTTCGTTTTTGTTTATTAAATTATTTTCATCTTTTTTTAATTATTTAAAAAACATGTAGGTTTAATTGATTCAAGGAAACTAATTGAATTGTCTTAGTTTAAATTTGCTTGTTTCTATTTTGTTAATCAGGAACATAGTTTAATTAGGTAGAAAGTAATACAATTCCTCATTTGTCTTTAGTTGGCTTAGGTCTAAACACCATCCTTGCCTTTGACGTTATTTTGAGATTTTATTGCCTTTTTATTTTGATTAGTTCAAACATATTCCATATGACCATTCGGGTCCCTAGAAACCAAGAGACGAAGTATATGAGCTTCGTGTCCCACGGCCCAAATGTACCTTACCTAGAGACATACATTGACATGGGACTTAGAATCTTGGTTTTCTCGATCCTCATCATTTCACCATTAACAGTCCTAAACGAAGAAGCTGAAAAATTCTATGAATTTTGGAGGAACCATCCTGGACAAAACTAGTTCTCGCAATCCACTCATTTTTCCTACTCATATGTTTTCTCTCTCACTTCCATGACCTTTTCTAGAAACTTCTACGAGGAAAATGAAGGAAAATTTCCCCGTCTTCCATAACCCATTTCCATAATTTTCCATGAGTCAGACATCGATCGTTATTTATGTGTTACCATCATCCTAGACCATTCCATTTTACCCACACAGGTTAGAAAAACATTTGATGCCTTAGAAAAGCATATCCCATTAGTGCTCGTATAAGACATTACATTGCCATGATTTTTCCTTATCCACATTTTAAGTATTTTATCCTTTAACATATATTCCACATAGTCATCTATCCATTCCATGATGGTTATCCCATCATGACCTTCGGAGGTTGAGTGTGTCTAAAAGTGACGTGTATATTTTCATTCGTATAGTGACCATGAAACATAAGGTGGAGGGGATGCATTTTTTTTTCCTTGGGGGAATGTGCATCAAGATCATGTTTCCACATGGCACCCAAGAAAATTCCACGTGTATCGAGCATGTACCTTAGGCGACAACTTGAAACAAACATATCTTGAGCTCTCAAATGATTTTTTCCACTCTTATTTATATGAAGTTAACTTTAAATGACCTTTTAAGAAGGATGTAATGGTTCTCAAGTCTTGATTCTACCTATAACCATTCCAAAACCTCCTTTTCTTAGGACTTCCAACTAGGTCTACAAAGAATAGGTTTCTAGAAAGAAGTATGGGACTTAAGAAGTATCAAATATTACCACCACGTAGATGACTGAAAATGATTTCCATTTATATTTTTTCTTCTCATAACTCATTCCAGAGCTGCTGGAATCATTTCCCAAATCTCATATGCTCTCCCGTGGTGCAAGTTCCTTTGTCCTCAAAAACCTACTTTCGATGCATCTACTCACGGGTCTCCAAATATTTCCAAAATCTTCCGCAATTAGTTTAACAATTATATTAGTTCTTGAATACACATCCTTGATGAATTTGGACCTTTAATAATCTCTCGGAGGTTATTCATTTGTCTTAGAAAGGCTAATGATACCCCTTCCTAAGCCATCTTGAAAATCCACTTTGAAAACTATTGCCTCACAAGTATTTGAACGATATTTTCTTCTTAAATCACCTAAAGGTAAAGTTGGAACATACATATGAACCACTATAAGGATAGAATAGGATTTTTACGGGGGATATGATGACCTTGAGGGGTTCCGAAATGTTTACAATAAAATTTTTGGAACACGAAGGCATAGTTGTCTTATTTCCAAGTGAATTTCGCTCATGCAAAAATGCGGGACAATAGTTGGATCTCACATGTGGACTCATTCTCAATTGAAAAAGTGATAATAGGATGAGAAGGAACTTTAGAATCTCAATTTACAAAATTACCAGTTCCTTATCCATTGGAATTTACAAAGTTGTATTGTTTGTAAGAGATAGACTAGAAAGAAGACATACACACATGACAAAAAGGAAACACACAACACATGAAAGGTAAAAAACCCACACAACAAGGAAAGGCAAACACACCTAATTCACCTATGGTAAAATTCAAGGAAAACCCCGCTTTCACTAAAGAACTTTCCTTTTAGAAGTTAGCCTTGAAGGGTTAACACCGAATGATGACGCTGCGGAAGCCATTGACCGGTTCAAGAAAGTAGCCTCCCCTACTTAACTTCCTACGAAAGCCAAATTATTTCATGACTGCCTATGTACTTTATAAGAGTGAGCCTACATGAGCTTCATGATGCTCAAACCTTCACTTATAAATTCAGTTTCCCATATCATCTTTGAAATATGTTTCAGAGTGTCAGTTTCCTTCCGTGTTTGGCCACATTGCTAATTTCTCATTGAGCATCTCCTCACTTCCCTGTGGATGATTTTCATTCAAATTGTTTGAATATTTTGAGATTTCTTCTTTCCCACATTCATGATCATTGACATATTTTCCACAAGGATCCTTGAATTCATCTTTTAACTCATATCATTATGAGGTTTTTAAATGTTGAACAAGGGATCAAAAATAACCTCATATCCATATTGTATGGCCATAAAATGAACTAAGAGGTTAAGAATTAGCTTGGGATCTTCCACACTTTCAGCTACTTCCAAAATTTATTGTATTGAATCCTTCTTTGAAACTGCTAAGAGCTCACATTTACCTTCATTCAAAAAAATCTTCACTTTGAAGTTCAAGGCAGCCATTTAGAGGAATTTTTCCATCATCCTAAAGCTCATCATGTTCCACTACTTATTTTTCAATGGGAGCCTCAAATTCAAGGACCACTAAACTCTTTTTTCAATATTTTCACCACGAAATAATCTTATTCTTTGAAGGGAAAGGATAAAACTTCAATTTCATCATTACATCCATCACTCATTAGCTCAGACGAACATAATATTTTACATATTTATTTATTTCATCATGACCTATCTTAAAATTGATTGAGGATTTAGAATTGAATTCATGCTTATCTTGCAAATCCATAACTTGAATTAGGAGTTTTTTTGTTTATTTTAAATATCTCAGGAGTTCTTTCATGAGGTCTTCTTTCAAACATTTTGACACCTCATCACAAGTTGGCCTTGTTTCTTCATGGATGACATGATCAAGAGAATATTCATATTCAAATGGGAATAAGAACATCTCCTCATCATGGATAAGCACATAAGTTGGTCTCTCTATTTTAAATTCATAAAGAACCATTTTCTCTTCTTTGTGGCTTACATCATCTTAAAACTCAAGAATTTCCTCTTGTAACTCAACATTTTTCAATAGTTTTACAAGATCAATACCCCTTTGGGATGGAATGTTTGGTCCTATTAAGATGGGAATCTCATCCTCCTCTTCGGTTGTCACGAAATGATTAATCCTCGCACTATTTTGATATAGAATGTTGGCTCCTATATTTCCTTCATTTTGCACCTTGTACCTCATCTTCTTCTCTCGAATAAAATTTTCCATGTCTCCCTTACCCGAAATGGTTGCGGAAGACTAATTCATCTAGATTTTTTCTTTGAATTTTCGGTAGAAGATTCTACTCAACAAAATTCCAAATGAAACTAGAATGTCTTCTACCAAGATAGTGATTAACACCTTCTTATCCATAAATTCGGTGAGAATTACCTATGAATCCTTGAACTTCCCTACAAGTGGGACTTCTTTTGACTCCATGGAGTAACAAGAACCACCATCTAGAGTCACAGTGAGTTTGAGGGCATTGACGACCTTCACAGGCATTACATTGTCAAAGGCAGCCAAATCTATTATACAATTATTAAATTTGTATTCTTCAATGAGAAGGGAGACATAGAAAGGATCAACCTTATCAGTCTTTGATGCACTTAAAGAAAGCATGTTCTTCAATGTAGGTTTAGGTGGGTTTGATATTAGTTCTTTGAAAATAGGGATTATAGTATTGGGTTTTGAACTACTACTCTTGATATGCCGGACAAATTTATCAAATTTCTCGGGATGATTATGCAAATATTTGACTTCAAAAATATGAAATGTAGTTTTGTTTACATGTTCAATGTAATCGAATGGATAAGATGCGGTCAAGGGGATGAGGAAACTAATTTTGAAGTAGGATAATATTAGAAGCGGGGGAAGATGTTTGGGAAAGAGGGGCTGATTTTGGAGGTACATTAGGTACTCTTAAAATATTGGATTTTGTAGGAGTAGATTCATATTTTGAAGGGTCATTGGAATACTTACCTTGGATAGTGGGTGACTTATTTCTTGTCATGGGATCTTGTTTCTCCAATGCAAACTCTATGGATGGTGTAAATGGGGATCCTTAATTGATTGTTTTTTTAGAGTTATCATAGGAGGATATTCAATATACTTTGAAATAGTAACAGTGGAGGAAGAATATCCCTTTTGAGATTGAGATTGGGTGAGAACTACACATGAGAGACTAGGTGCATCTTTTTCACCATCTTCATCACCTCCAAAATACGGACATAATCTTATTTGTGCATCATTATCTACTTCTTAGACCTCAAGGAAATCATAGTCTTTACTTTCCAATTCAATTCCTTCTTCATCTTCTTGATTTCTAAAACTTACATTGACTGGTGGAACCTCTAAGGAAAAGCTTCGGCGTACTACAATCTGATTTCTACTTGGGATTTGATGGGATTCTTGTTGGAAAATTTACGTCTTTAATGTCGTTATTTCGTTTACCAATTTTTATAAAGAACAGATACATTTTCTCATCTTTAGGATGTTAAGCCTTATCCTTTGAAGGATTATTTATTTTTCCATATAGGATGAGGTCATCTTCAACTTCAATGGTCATCCCTTCTTCCTGTGTGAGATTCCTTGGTTGAACTCTTCAAGAAATAATCCTACTTTAGGTAGTTAAGCGTTGATGAAGAATCTCTTCATGTTATCATTAGAAGGCATGGCTTAAATAAGTATCCTCTTGATTAGCTAGTTGTATTCAGCTACAAAATATATCATGGATTCATTAGGATCTTTCTTTATTTGCACCATTTACACCAAGAGATCATGACACTATTTGGCAGACTTGAATATTTCTTTCAAGTGGGTCTTAATGTTATTCTAACGAGTGATGGATCGATCCTAGAGAGATAGAACCATTATGTTTCCTTTTTTAGAGATTCCCAAAATAGTATTACAATAACATCTTCATGTTTGATTCTAATAATTTCACATGATGTGATAAAGGCATATATGTGTTCTTCAGTAAGAAGTTGGGTGACGTCTAACTTTGAACTTTGGAAAGTTCTTGCGGAAACTTGTTGGTAGATTGTAAAGAGTGTGTGCAAGAGAAAGAAGACCTATATTCCTCCTCCATGAAATGATGGGTTAAGGTATTTATTATTCATCTACCATTATTACTTATGCTTCAACTTTGAATTATTCTTCTGCAAACTCTTCTCCCAATACTTTTCTAGATCATGTTCTTCTTCACTAGGGAATTCAATGTTCAATGGTGCATTGAAGGTAGGGGATACCAAGGGATCGACAGGATTATAAACAGGGGTATGGATAGGATTATCATGGATAATGATAGAAGATTCGGATGGAGATGAGGCTTGAGAGAATAAATATGGATTATATCTAATTTTTTCTCACCGATCTTGTAAAACCTCGAAAGTGGGATCACCAACTTGTCTTAGCCTATTCACCTAGCATATATCCTTTCAAATGGAGTTTTGGGAAAATATTTCAATGGGAATATGAAAGGAAAGCTGTGGAATATGATGATGGGTCATTGTATTCTTCCAATCATTTAACTGACATAATCTTTGTCAGTGTCATTCTAAACTAGGGTTGTGTCCTAGGCAATATGCAATGGAGTCTAGGAGAACTAGTTATACGTTGAGTTTGTTGGGGGGTTGCTTAGTTTTAGTGACTATTCTATGGAAGTGCAGTTAAAATCTACAAAAATTAAATACAAATCTATGGAATTCAACTATTTGCAATGAAAGGAATTTTAGCAACTAATCTTCTACTGTAAAATAAAATACGCACACACTTATTCTTAACAAATTAAATCACAACTGAATAAATGGAATTTTTAGCAGAAAGAAAGAGTATTCATGAACTAGATTTGCATAACAAAAGCATCTATTCTAAGTGAAAGAGGTAATGGAGAAATTAGAGATAGTTAATCAAAGCATGCATGTAAAACTCATCAAATGATAATTGCAGTAAAACTAATCAAAGGACTATATGCATGAACTCAAAGTAACCTTGTATCTCCTCGGTTGAGTGGGCCCTTGCTCTTCCTTGGGATAGAGTGACCAAGAACTTCTGATTCTCAAAATGCCGTGGCTTTCATTAACTTCAAAATGAGTTCATAACACATCAAAAACCAAAGCCGAACATTATACGATAATCTTCTTCAATAATCAAAAAGTGGTACCCCAAGTTCTGAAGACAAAGTCTTCATATAGATAATGTTGGTTACAAGATCCGCCATATCAGGTGGCATTAAACACTGTCCATCAAATATCAATTAAAACCCATAGACTCCTACAGCCGTAGTAAGTCAAGCCCAAGCTAATAGGCCAATTCGATGGAAGCAGTCTTCACCACAAGCTTCGAACTCGGGCTTCTTATCCACCAAACTTCCATCATTCCTCGCACACATCATCACATTCGATCTCATAAAGAAATTTAGTAGGAGGTTCATGTGATAAATGGTTTTCATAAATAATAGCAAGGAAAATGCATCAAACCAACTAAGATATAACTACACAAAACATCCCCATATACTAATAAGTCATATCACAAAGAGTATTTCTAGTCTGAAGAAATGATATTAATGAGCCAAACAATGCACTCATCATATGAAGGGTCATTCACAGGATCAATAGTGGGTTTTTAGAAATGGTTTTTAATCAACTCTCTCTTTTATTTTTTTATTTATTGGATTTTTGGATATATACTTTTAGGAACTTGTCGTTATATTTTTCATGTAGAATTTTCCAAAGCTACCCCATGGTGGGTGTAAAAATTATCGAGAGAATTTTTAGGTAGACAAATTGGTGGGTATCTTGCCAACACTCTGAGACTCTAGGTCCCTCTCCTTGAATGGTGCAGCTCTATGTATTATGCGTGAATGAAATAAACTATGTGGGTGACCAAGAGGCCAAGGATCCAATATGAACACTTCACTCAACTTGTGGAAAAGCTTACAATTTATTCTAAGGGAGGAAGTTTACTAGGTAGGTGGGAAAGGGGAGTGGGAAATAAGGAAAGGAATATTAATGTTGTAGGTAGAAAATCTAGTTCCTATAACTATTAGCCGTAAATTACCATCACACAAAAAAATAGAAAGAAAAATAACCATAAATTTATACCAACTATGAGAGGAAACAATAAATACAAAGATACACACATTTATGTATCTTGGAAAATAGAAAATTCTTCCTTGATTGATATTTTTACAAAGTTGTACATAGTATGAGAGTAGAATAACATAGAAGGAAAGTGGAAGGAAATTCTATCTCCTTTACTTCTTCACAAGTAGTAATCTCTCATGAGCACACAAAATTGAAAACCCTTTAGAATGAGGGTGTCATTAAAATTTATAGAACCTTAGAAGACTCTTTGCCTAGCCCCCACATGAATTTTCATATGTCTCACATAACCCGTGACTTTTTTATTCTCGAGGAATAGAATTAAAACCCCTTTGTTAATTAAAGGTGACTTATTACATTACAAATTAAAGTCACATTTTAAATAAATAAGACAAAATGAAAAAGTGTAACCCCAACAAAGAAATATAACATGAAGGAGAGAAAGGGGGTAGGCAAGGAGAGAAAGAAATAGGATGATGAAGATGTTGCCTCTATAAAGATTGATATGATGAAATCCTCCAATGATGAACTCTAGATCTTTGAACTTTTTACACCATGAGGAACCTCCTTTGGATGATGCATGATACACGAACACCTCAAACTAAGTGATTAAAAACTATTCAATGATTACTTGTAATCGTGGGATTTTATCACAAAGGTCTACTCCAAACAATTTGAGGATGGAAACCAACCCCCGGTGAATTCTACTATATGGCCACACCGATTTATCGATTGGAAAGCTCCAATGAACTACATTTTGAACACTTTGTCCCTACTAGTGATGATCACAATATCTTCCTTGTACATGATGCACAAACAACTTGGACCATTGAATGAGTGTTTAAAAACATTGTTGATATTTCCAATGTGGATTCTAGATGACCTGTGGGAAATTCTCATGATGACCCTCTACGACACTACTATGTTTCGATGACAAAGATTTCTCCTAGAATGATGCACTTTCCCATACAAGTGATGAGCACTGATGAGTACATTATTGAAACAATGAAGGATGCCCATTCCGTAATATGAAACAAACATTTCAAACCATGAAACACCACCATTCTTTCAATCTTCTGATTGTACATGTGAATGGGAAACTAGAACAATCACTTAGATAATGAAACCATGACAACCTTGTCATCCCGAGGACACGAATGAAAACAATTAGGAATCAAACTATTTGTGAAAAATTTGTCCTCTCGCTAGCTCTCTTGTTCCATCGAGCATTCATTTTTATAGATTTTCAAGGTCCATGTGAGTGACATCATTGTCTCCCCACATCTGAATACTCGAGGAAAGATAATTAACTAGTTTAGTGCCTGTGAATTTTAATTTTATGCTTGATAAGGCACTTCCTTTACCTAAAAGGAGATTGAATATTTTTAGAAACTAGAAAATTTTCACCCTTTCTCGACTTTGATCACTCTACTTGTTCTTCTAGATGCTCCCTTTGCACATTGTCTTTGCGTAAATTTCCATGTGAGATCTTACTCAAAATAGTAAGTGCTTGTGGAGAGGCTTACTATTGTTTGAAATTGGATTTTTTTACCTCGATTTCAGAAAAAATAGTGTTTGTGATATGGATTTTTTTGTATTTGTTACTCCCTCGAAATTTTGGCTCAACGCTCTCTAAAATAGAAGATATTAAATTTTTAAATTTTAGTGTGGGGAAACTATGTTTTGTTCACTACAAAAATTTCTCCATGTGCATTTGAAATCCATCATCTAGGTTTTATGGAATTAAAAATGTGAAAGGAAGCAAAAACTATCATGTTGATCCTTTTCCGATTATTTAGATATAAAGTTTTTAGTTTTATGTATACATGGGCATTGATTTGGAGTAAATATGAGTCCGGAGCTTGGATTTTTGAGCTTTTTCTTGTGGAATCTTGGTGCCGAGATCATAAATTGATGATGGAGTAGATACAAGAGGGAAAATTTTGAAGAGGAACCTGGAAAACGTTTTTACAGTTCTAGGTGCAAATGGAGGAATGTGGGGGAGTGAGTGAAAAATGGTGAAGTGTTGTTTATTTAGTTGTTGGAAACCTGAGGGAGGGGGAATTTTTTCCCCCTTGTCTCCTTGGAATGGGATAATGGAGGCAAAAAAATTTCTTAGCAGTAGGTGACACTTTTCATTCATGCACACCGACGGAGAGGAGTGGAGGAGGGGGATGAACTCAAACACTGGGAGCCATCTTTGGTCGCAAGAAGATAATAGAGGAAAAAAGAGGGGGTGAATTTTTTCCCCTTATCCCCTTGGAAATGGAAAATGGTGGCACAAAAATGCACCTCATCCTTAGAGTGACACTTTCACACATGTGGAAGTTTGTGAGGGAGCTAGGAAAAGGTCAAAGGAGGTAAAAGAAGTCACCGACATCACATGGGGTGACCATGATGCCTAAGGGGGGGGTGAATTATTTTCCTCTTTTCCTCTTGTAAAAGGAAAATTGGAACACAAAAATGTGCCTCAAAGATCATGTTACCATGTTGTACCCAAGAAAACTGGTTAAGTATCGAACATGTACCTTGGGCGGAAACTTGAAAAAGACATATCATGAGTCTCGAATGACATTTTCCACACTTATTTAGATAAAGTTGACTCAGAATGACCTTTTGATAAGGTTGGAATTGGTCTCATGTCTTGAATCTTCTGAAACTATGTAAAAATTATCTTTTTCTTAGGATCCCATTTAGGTCTCAAATAATGAGTTTCCTAGAAAGAAGCATGGGGCTTAAGAAGGATTAGATACTACCACCATGTAGAGGACAAAAATTATTTCCATTGATCTTTTTTTTGGCTCATAAATAATTCTAGAGCTCTTGGAATCATCTCTAATAGCTCAAGTTCTCTTCCATAGTGCAAGTTCCTTTGGCCTCAAAAACCTACTTACGATGAATTTGATCTTAGGTATTCGAATCTTTTCAAACTATTCCGCAATTAGTTTCACAATGATATTAGTTCTTAAATACACCTCATTGATTTATTTGGTCCTTCAATCAGCTCTCCGGAGGTTATGTACTTATCTTATAAAGGCTAATGATAGCCCTTCTTAAGCTTGCTTTAAAATCCACCTTGAAAGGTACTTCTCATAAGTACTTGAATGATATTTTTCTTCCTAAATCACCTATAGGTAAGGATGAAACACATATATGAACCACTATAAAGACAAGATAGGGCTGGTATGGGGGATAGGATGACGTGGAGGGGTTCTAGAAATTTTTACAATAAATATTTTGGAACACTAAGGTGTAGTTGTTATGTTTTCAAGTGAATTTTACTCATGCAAAAACACAGAACAATAGTTGGCTCTCATGTGGGGACTCATTCTAAATTTAACAAAGCAAGAATATGATGAGAAGGAACTCCATAATCTCTATTTACAAAATTGACCAGTTCCTTATCCATTTGTATTTATAGAGTCATATAGCTTGGAAGAGATAGACTAGAAATAAGACACACACACATGAACAAAAAAAAAGGAAACACACAACACGTGAAAGGGAAACACACCTAATCACCTATGGTATAATGTGGGAATAACCAAATTTCAATGTAGCGCTTTCATTTTTAGAATTTACCCTCAAAGGGGTAACACTTCATGATGATCTATGTGAAGCTATTGACTGGTTCAAGAAGAAATTAGCCTCCTCTCCTCAACTACTTATGAAATCTAGATGCTTTCATGACTATTTATGTACTTTGTAGGAGTGATCCTACATGATCTTCTTGATGCTCATACCTTGGCTGAGAAATTCTATTTCCCATGTCATCTTTGAAATAATTTTAGAGTTCTAATTGCCTTCCGTGTTCACCCACATTTGCTGATTTCTCATTGAGCATCTCATTACTTCCCAGGGTTGATTTTTGTTCAATTTTTTGAATATTCTAAGCTTTCTTCTTTCCTACATTCATGTTCATTGATATATTTTTACACAAAGGAGCCTTGAATTCATCTTTTGACTCGTATCATTATGAGGTGTTTGAATGTTGAATGGAGGATAAAAATAACCTCATACCCATCTTGTATGGCCATAACATGAGCTAAGAGGTTAAAACTTAGCCACGGGATCTTCCATGCCGTCTCGCCACTTCCAAAATTTCTGTATTAAATCCTTCTTTGAAACAGATGAAATCTCACCTTTACCTTCATTTGAAAAATCTTCACTTTGAAATTCAAGGCAATCATTTGGAGAAATTGTTCCATCATCCTAAAGCTCATTATGTTCTACTACTTATTTTTCAAGGAGCCTCTACTTCAAGGACCTCAAAACTCTTCATATCAAAATTTTCACCATAGAAAGAATCTTATTTTTCAAAGGGAGAGGAGAAAAATTCAAGTTCACTCATTGGCTAAGAGGGACATCAAAGTTCACATCTTCCTTTATTTCATTATGATTGATCTTCAAATTGATTGAGGATTCATAATTGAACTCATGTTTATCTTGTATCTCCATAACGTGTATCACGAGTTCAAGACTTAGCTTAGGATCTTCTATTTCTTCTAAAGCTCTCGGGAGTTCTTGCATGAGGTATTCTTTAAAACCTTTTGACACCTCATCATAAGTTATCCCTATTTATTCATGGATGACATAATTAGGAGAATATTCATCTTCAAATGGGAACAATAACATAGCCTCATCATATATAATAACATAATTTAGTCTCTCTATTTTAAATTCATCAAGAATCATTTCCTCTTCTTTATGGCTTTTATTATCTGGCAACTCGAGAATTTCCTCTTGAAACTCAAGGTTTTCAATACTTCTTCAAGATCAATACCCCTTTGGGATGGAATGTTTGGTCCTATCAAGATGGGAATCTCATTCTCCTATTAGTTTGTCACAAAATTATTAATCCTCCCGTTATTTTAGTATAGAATGTTGGATCCTGGATTTCCTTCCTTTTGCACCTTGTACCTCATCTTCTTATATGTAAGAAATTTTTCCATATCTCCCTTAACCAAAATGGTTGCAGAAGACCAATTCATCTAGATTTTTCCTCCAAACTATTGGTAGAATCTTCTACTAATTTTTTTTTAAAATGAAGCTTAATATCTCGCTACCAAGATAGTGATTGAAACCTTCTTATCTCTGCGAATTCGGTGAGAGTTACCTATGCATCCTTGACCTTCCCTATAAGTAGGACTTCCTTTGACTCCATGGAGTAACAAGAAGAACCATCTAGAGTCATGGTGAGTTTGATGGCATTGGTGACCTTCATAGTCATTACATTGTAGAGGAAAAACTGAATCTATTATGTAATTATTCAATCTATATTCTCCAATGAGAAGGGAGACATAGAAAGGATCGACCTTATCAATATTTAATACACTTAAAGAAAGAATTTTATGAGATGTAGTTGTAGGTGGTTTTGATAGTAGTCCTTTATAAATAGGGATCCCATTATTCAGATTTGAACTACTACTCTTGATATGTTGGAAAAATTTCTCAAATTGCTTTGTGATGAGTCTGCAAATATAAAACTTCGTAAATCTAAACTTTGGTTTTGTTTGTATGTTAAATGTAATAAAATTGAGTAGATGTGTACAGGGGGGATGAAGAAACCACTTTTGAAGTGAGGATAAGCTTGGAAGAAGGGGAATATGTTAGGGAAAGAGGGGCTGATTTTGGAGGTGCATTAGGAACTCTTCAAGCACTAGCTTTTATAGGAGTAGAGTTAGATTTTGAAGGAGCATTGGAAGATTTAGTTTGGATAGAGGGCGACTTCTTGTTTGTCATAGGATAAATTTTCACCAATGTAGACTCCATGGATGGTTGAAGTGGGGATCCTTGACTAATTATTTTATTTCATAGAGTATCCACAGGAGGATCTTCAATCTTTTCAACAAACAGTGGAGGAGTAAGCCTTTTGATATTGAGATCGGTGGTGAATACCACACATGAGAGACTAGGTGCATCTTCGACACCATCTTCATCACCTTTGGAATACTCATGAAATATGATTTTTGGATCGTTTCTCTACTTCTTTGACCTCTAGGAAATCATCATCTTCAATTTCATATTAATGTCGTTATTCATCTTCTTGAGTTCTATAACTTACATTGATGCCAATTTGAAGCCTCTAAGGAAATCTTATAGAGTGCCCTTTCAAAATTATTTATACTTGGGCTTTGATGGAATTCTCGTTGTAAAATTTCCCTCTTCAATGTTTTCATTTCATTTACTAATTTTTATAATAATGAATATGTTCTCTTTTCTTTAGGTATTGAGCCTTACCCTTTGAAGGATTCTTGATTTTCCCGATAGGATGAGGTCATATTCACATTCAATGGCCATCCCTTGTGCCTATGCAAGATTACTTGATTGAACTCTTGAAGAAAGAATCATACTTTAGGAAATTAAGCACTCGACGAAGAATCTCTTCATGTTATCATTAGAAGGCATGGCTTAAACATGCATACTTTTGATCATCCGAGTTGTATTTAGCTACAAAATATCTCGTGGATTTGTTAGGATCTTTATTTAGTTGCAATAATTACACCAAGAGATCTTGATAGTCTTTGGTGGACTATAATATTTCTTTGAAGCGAGCCATGATGTCATTAACCAATGATGGATCGAGACGATATGAGATAGAGCCATTCAAATGCCTTTTCTTACAAGGATTCCAAAAATAGTATTACAACAAAATCTTCGTGTTCGATTCCAATAATTCCACACAATGTGATGAAAGAAGTGATGTGTTCTTCATGAAGTTGGGTGACTTCACCTTTGAACTTTGGAAATTTCTTACTGTAACTTGATGGTAGATTTTGAAGAGGGAGTGCAAGATCAATCAGACCTATTGTAGAAACCAAATTTTGGTCACACTCCCCTTGGTCCCCTTCAATCAATTAACGTAATATATTTAAACACATCATGACCCCTTCATCCCATATTAATATTCATCCTCACATTATTAATTAATTTAATTATCATAATTAAGTTAATTTCATCCTCACACCTCCACCTCATCATTACACCTCACCCTGGACCCATTCCAGGGGCATTTAACTCACAATGATCGAGTCATCACTCTCATCACCGAGTCATCACTCCTAGTGTTGAGTCACCACTTGACCTAACTAACTGAGACTTCTTCCTAAACCTAATTGGACTTCTTCTATGACCTTATTTCCTTATCTCATGTGAAATCCACTTCCCTAAGTGGACTCAATTAAAATCATGCCAAAAATAGTAAAGATATGCCTATTTTTGGTAAACCTAGACTTTCCCGCCTTAACTAATGTTAGTTATCCTCAATCAAAAGCTGGTCACCTAACCACCATCGGTTACCTTATATACAATTTCACAAATCTTTACACGGGTTGGTCATTTAGTTATTGGAGCCTAATTACATTCAAGCATGAATCTTCAAGCCCTCCTGCATCTAAACAATGAACACACACAACCATGGTGCAAGAGACAAACAACCGCGTTTGCCCTTCCAAAGCATTAGAATATTCATAGGAACACTCTGGGAGTATTACCATAACACTGAGCACAAAATTTCTTCACGGATCAACTATTGTCCTCCTCCACCTCCCAAGATTTGTTGCACATCAAGTAGGTATTGTGATTCTAATCATTTTACTTATTCCTTTTGTAGATCTCTAGTTTCTTTCAGTAGTTTATTTTCCGTTGTTTCTGTACATAAATCAAATTGCCTCTAACATCACCTAAAATCCACCTAGACCATACCAAATACCTTTTTGACCTTACCTAACACCCCTGTGACCTGTCCCAACCAGAAAAATACCTTCCTTGATGCTAGATTAGTTTAGATTTTAATACTTTGCTTTATCTAGTTTGTTGATAACATTTTTATATACCTAAATCAAATTTTTAGCAATATGACCTTTATTTCTCATATTTAATTTCATTGATTTGATCAAAAACAATGGATTGAAAACCATCTAGGAAGTATCACACTTCCCAGAACTAGCAATCGCTAAGTAGTCCACTGTCATTTTCTATTTAATATCATTTAGTGGTCTTGCTTTGTATCTACAGGTAGTCCTTCCCAGACAAAAAGGAGTTCTCTACGATTAGCTTGGATAAAGTCAATAACACGCGCATTCAACCTTTGACCAACATAATCACAGGTATTCCTCCTTGATTGTTACCTTATCTATTTTATCACACAACTTATTCGGTGAAACATTTTGGCATGCTCGGTGGGACCCATCAGTGGGTTCTTTTGCATTGTTCATTCCTAGGTGAAAGATTGTGTGTCTATTTCCTTTGAAAGTGTTCACATTAAATTTTCTCCTTTGGAACATTCTTTCTCCTCTACTTGTCTCATTGACACTCATATTTTGGATTAAAAAGAACCATTCTTTTTATTTTTGTATTGCATTAGTGAAAGACATACTCTTGCCTATTCATCATTGCTCTCATCGAATGTCATTGTGGATTTGGGTCTAAAATATTTGCATATCATTTCGAGTGTTGCATCTATAGCTCATTTAAATTTTGGGCAACCTATATGCTAGAAGTCATGCCTAGCTGATGGTTGACAAATTGAACCATAGTGCACACTTTCTTCTCTACACCAAACCACTAAAATAAAGTACTCATTTTCTTAAACAACATCCTACCTAGAAGAAGTTGTCAATGATCACATGATTAGAGGATTGATAGTGGGCTCCAAACTGGTTTCTCTGTCTATTCATTATCTCAAAGAAAGGACCTCCTGTTAGTGGTTAATTTGATTTTGCCTTGTTTGTCCTTGAAATTCTTCATTTTCATGGCTCTGTCATATTTTCTATCTCCCCGTGTTGATGTGTGAAAGTTTTGTCCTTCATTTGGTTTTCATGATTAGTCCCTTCCTTTGGTCGAGGATCATTTTGAATCCAATTTTCTTTTTCGTTACTCTATCCATGTGAAAGAATTTGTAACTTGGGCATAAACTTGGGTTTTTTCCTTCCTTTTGTTTTTCCACAGTCACATTTTGTTTTCCTTATCAATTTTTGTCCTAATACCTGTGGAAAAGTGGTCCTTTCTAATTTGATGTGGCTCGATGGATCACATTTGGGCCTTATATCATTTCCAAATTCTTTTCCTTAAAGAAAGATTCATTTCCAGCACAAATGGTGATTTTCCTACATTTACTGAGCTTTGAAAGCTATGTTTTCCCCACAAATTTATATCTCAAAGATCTATGGAAACATGGCCCTTTCGATTGGATGTTAGTCGGCGGGTACTTTGAAACTCTAAAGCCCAATTATATGAAGTTTTGTCCACGTGGAGGGCCTGCACTCATATGAAAAGTCACCTCTTGGTTTGACCTTTGGAGTTGCATCGTGAGACACGTGGAGGTTTCGATGCCTTCGCATCTATACCAATTTCCTTTTTCGCAAGGCATTACAAGGAGCTGAGCTAAAATATACTATCATAGAGAAGCAAACATTTGCTTTGGTAAAAGAAACAAATGTCTTCGGACCATATATTATTCGACTTCCAAAATCATTACTTATGTTCCCCACACCATGGTGAAAGATATCAAGTCGAAATGTAGGTTTCAAGCAAGAGATGTTGATGGGTAAACAAATTGCAAGATTATGATATGGATATCTAAATAAAAAAATTAGTCAAAGGTCCTGGGCCTAGAAAAATTATGGCACAAAGCAATATGCAGACAATTGAGGTAAATGAAGTTGAAGAAGAAAGGTCTGAATGTCCTTGAAAAATTGATAAATTATGAATGGTACTAGGACATAATTTTTATCTCGAAACATCTACGGTTCCTCGAGAGCAAGAATTAAGTTAGCGTCCCAAAAATATGTCATTACTGATTTTTGGTTAGCTTGGAAGAACCTTGAGGGAGTTCTCTTAAAATGCATTATCAAGATGAAGCCCCTAAAATAATTAATGATATCCATGGAGGAGTTTGTGGGGGTGTTTTTCTCGGAAGAGTCACAACTCACAAGATCTTAAGGGTTGGTTATTGGTGGCCAACTCTTTTCAAGGATACAACTCGTTGGTAAGAAGATGTGAAAGTTACCAATTCTTTTCTCGGAAGATTGAAATATTTAGGCTACCTTCCTTTGCAACTTGTACTACGGTTGAAGCCCCATTCAGACAATGGGGAATGGATTTTCATTAGGGAAATTTTTGATCCTTCAAGTTGAGCTATAAGTGGATACTAGTGGCCACAAATTACTTCACCAAGTGGGTGGAGGCAATCCCCACCAAGAAGGCAACTCACCAAATTGTCATGGATTTTATCCTAAATTATATCATCTGCAGATTTGGGGTACCTACCAAAATAGTTGCTGATAATGCCATGAGCTTTCGAGCTAAACCTTTAATGGCCATGTGCCATGAATATGGGATCAATTTGACATATGCTTCTAATTATAATCCCCAAGGAAATGGACAAGTAGAGTCTAGCAATAAAAATTTGTTGAAGATAATTAGAAGAACTTTGGAGTTGAACAAAAGGAAGTGGGGTGAGTAAGTTGAAATTTACTTTTTGGGCTGATCGAATCACTATTAAATGAGCTACTGGAAAAATCCCATTTGAGTTGGTGTATGGAACTCAAGCTCTGTTGCCCCTACATATGCAATTGTCTTCTATTAAATTTCTTCAACAACTGGAAGATCAAGAGGTTAGTCCCTATGATGCTTGCATAAATCAAATTGTTTAGTTAGATGAGGAAAGAAGGGCACCCCATCACAGGCATGTAAAATTCAAAGAGAAATTGAAGAATTTGTTCGATAAGAAGGTGATTCCAAGAGCTTTGAAGTGTGGGAGACCTTGTGCTTGTGGGATAGCATGCACAAGGATAAGGGAAAACATGGAAATTTTGATGCATTTTGATGGGCCCTTATTCAATTGACATTTGAATTGGTGAACATACCTTCTTCTTAAAAGACTTAGATGGGGAATTGCTTGAGTTGCATGTTAATGGCAAGCATTTGAAACATTTCCTTGATTGATTTCTCATAATCAAGGTATACACCATTGTACAGTGTATAGTCTTTTGGTTTCTTTCTACTTTCGTTTTTTTCTGTTTTTTTTTGTCCTAGTCCTTGGTGGCCATTTTTTTGGTTTCTCGGTTCGTCCTTGGGGGAGTTGGTTATTATTGTTCTGCTCTGCAAGCTTGTTCTTTGACTCCATTGCCCAATGGTTTACTTTTGGAACTTGGTCTGCTATTTGTTCTTGTGGCACTCACAGGGAGTGTCCATCCCTAAGTCAGAGCTAATGTTGGCACTCAATTTGATCTTGCCTCGTTTGTCCTTGAAATTCTTCAGTTTGTGGGCTCTGTCGTATTTTCTATCTCCCCGTGTTGATGTGTGAAATCTCTATCCTTCATTTGGTTGCCATGATTAGTCCCTTCCTTTGGTCGAGGATCATTTTAAATCCATTGTTTTCCATTCCTATGTCCATGTGAAAGAATTTGTAACTTAGGCGTAAACTCAGGTTTTTTCCCTTCCTTCCATTTTTCCACAAGCACGTTTTGTTTTCCTATCAATTTTTGTCCCAATATCTATGGAAAAGTGGTCCTTTATAATTTGATGTGGCTCGGTGGATCACATTTGGGCCTTATATCATTTCCAAATTCTCTGTCTTGAAAGAAAGATTCATTTCCATGTGCAAATGGTGATTTCTTTGCATTTTATGGTTTGATGGCGTGTTTTCCCGTCAAATTTATATCTCAAAGATCTGTGGATTCATGGCCCTTTCTAATTAGGCACGGCTCGATGGGGAACTTTGAAACTCTAAAGCCTAATTCAACTCAAGTTTTTTCCACATGAAGGCCTACGCTCATCTAAAAATTCACCTCTTGGTTTGACCTTTAGAGTTGTGTCGGGAGACACGTGGAGGTTTCCATTGCCTTGCCAAGACTTAGACATTTTTTTCATGTGGCCGGTGCAGCTTTGTCGGACCATGGACACATGGAGGGCCGATGCTCATTTGAGGATCTACCTCTAGGTCCTACCTTAGTAGTTGCACCAAGGAGACACGTGGTGAGCCCGCACTTGTTTGGGGTCTCTACTTTTGGGGACCATCTCAAAGTTACACCAGGGATACACATGGAGGCTTCCGTCGGCTCCTTTTTATAATTAAACTTTTTCAAGAAAATTTCTTAAGGCTTGGGACATGTGGAGGGCCCATGCTTGTTTGGGGACCTACCCCTATACTTTTGAAGAAGTGCCGAAGGGACACTTGGAATTTTCTCGCTCATTTGCCCTTTCTTAGACCTTTCAAATGACCAAGGAAAACTATCTCGGACCCTAGACACATGGCACCTTCCGCTGGTCCTTAAAATTTTTCAACAACTCTACCAGACTGAGACATGTGGTGAGCCCACACTTGTTTGGGGTCTCTGCTTTTGGGCACCATACCAAAGGTGTGCTAAGGAGACACGTGGAGGCTTCCGTTGGCTCCTTTTATACTGAGACTTTTCAAAGGCCAAAAGGTGTTTTTCTTGGGCCCAAGGCACATGGAAGGCCCGCGCTTGTTTGGAAAATTGCCTCTATACCTCACCTTTGTAGTTGTGCCAAGGAAACACGTGGACGGCTCTAATCTAAAGTGAAAAGGGGTAGAATCAACAGTTGATGTGCATTACATCAATTTTTGCTTGTCATCATTTTGTCTGCAAAGTGCCATTGAATGGATTTAGAACTTAATTTATGAGTCCAAGGATTATAAAGGGTGATATTTTGAAGTTGGAATTGCTCGTGCACTTACAAAACATGAATTACTGTGGAAGATTGGATGCGAGAGCAAAGTTACGAGGAAATAATGGGAAAGGGATGAAATGATGGAGGTTGTAGGTATGAAGGATGAAAAAGGTGTTGCCTCGAGGGCAAAAAGGATTGACTATCGATCTAGATTTATACAGGCCACCGAAAATGATTAAAATGGGGATTTCTCACATGACAAAATAAGAATGATTAAAAGGACTGTCAAAAAGTTGTGGCATGACATCCTAGTCATTAGTTGAGGGTCTGAGAAACGTGATTAGTTCATAATTTTTCCACCTAGAAGCTTTCGGGTATGAATTTGTTAAACATCGCTTTCTGAGGAAAATTGGTAACAAGAAAAGGTTCCTTGAATATTCTTCTTTTTGGGGGAATTTTGGGATGAGTGAGCAAGTGAAATGTATAAATGCAATGAGAATACTCTTGCAAATGGTTGGGGGTTGAATTCTTAAGAGAAATTTTGAGAGAGCCCATCTTCCTAAGAGACCAATCCGAGAAACCTGTTAATTTCCGTGTTTTAAATTTCAATCACGTCAAGTTGGTTGTGAGTGTACAACCATTGACAAGCTCTGAGATTGTTTAAAGAAACTTTCCTTGCTAATGAATCTAATCAATTTCAAATTAATCTATGTCAATCTTGGACCAATTTTTGTCTCGCTTTATTTCGTAATGTCTGCAAGTAGTTTTTCTTATTCCTATTTAAATATTGTGTTAAAGTCCTCTCGAATCACACAGGATATCATCCCTATGACGAGTTTAATGGCATTTGTAATTTCATTTTAAGAAGATCCTTCATCTGTAATGAGATAAATAATTTAAAATCATTTTTGTCATTTGTTGATAAAGATTGTCTATAAGCCTTTGAGTGTATCTTAGGTGTGACGAATCGGGGGTCTTTGATTCTTAATTTAGTCTTTGGCTCGAGCCTTCATGTTAAGTTCTTAGAGATTGTGTGAAATGTGCAAATTTGGGCCTCCATCGATGCACACCTTGTCAAGGAATATTTTAGCTATTATGAAGCATTATCTCACTTAGTTTTCCAAATGTTGTGAAGGTTTTCAAAGATTTGGCATAATCAATTTTATCCTACTTAATCTCCCACCAAAATTATTCAAAACAATGAATCCTACCTGAACTACCCTATTTTCCCTATATGTCCACAAATGTATAAATTCTACTGCCAAAATATGCAGAAGCAATCAGGATCCCATAATGTCTTTAGTAACCTTTAGCCTTGTTTAGAAAATATCACCATTATTTAGAAGTGACAACTCATGAGAGTTAAATTGTGGTGCATTGATCATATTTTCTCAAGGTCCCTTTCAAATTTATGCAAAGAAGGATATCTTCATTCTCCTTCACCGACAGAGGTTACAAAATGGGTCCTCTCACCCTAGTCGAAAGGCACAACCTAAAGCAGTGAGGATAGATCAAATCCTTAATGAAGGTGCTATCCATTTATCCGATGCTCGAGTGATAAAGAGTTAGACAAATCCCCTCCCGGATACAAAATGACTCATAATATTATCTATTTGTCTCTCAGTGTTCCTGCTAAATCTTTGATGTTTCTTAGTTTCCAAGGGAGAATAAATTTGGATACCAACACCTCCTCTCCAAAACTTACTTGAAACTATCCTTAGTTGTTGGATTTTCATAGGGCACCTTTTATCAAACCAAAAAATCTACTCTATTCACAAGTCAGTCCTAAATGGCATAAGCCGGAACATAAAATCCACCACATAGGATTTCATGTTTGCTAGTTTTTGCTTGATCTGTGTTTTGAGGTGTGAGGTCATATTCTCCATTCTTTTTCCCTTCACACTCCATAATCATAGTTGGTGTATTTCGAATCTTTCTGAGTGTGTTAAGGGTCAATCATTTCCATACTCAAGTTTCTAGGTTGGTCTTTTATTTGATCTAAGTTACCAAATTCACTTTTTTCCATATTTTCACAAATTTCACAGTTGAATGGCATCGGTCCAATGACCATCATTGGTTTACTAACCGTTTTTAGTTTCCTACTATTTTGGTCATTTTAACAAAAGTAGCATTCATCACAGTTTCTATTCTTTCTAGGGTTTCCAGTTACCTCACCATATCTCTATGTCTTTGAAAGCACTGTCAAAGTTCAGATTTGCTTCATTTTCATCATTTATTGCCACATTTACAAATATTTTGATTTTCCACAGTAACCAGTATCAGTCCTTTGACCATCATCGGTTACCCTCTATCACCAACACCAGTTACCCAACCACCATCGGTCTCTATGTTTTAATTTTTCAATTAAAACAACGACCAGTTTTCACCTTCCGAAACTATTTTCTCCATTCCTTTGTGCTTCGTGTCATCTACAGAGATCAGATTACCAAGTCTACTATAATTCACATGGTTTTGACTCGTATCCAAGCCAACACCCTCATATTCCACGCTAGCCTTCAGCCACTCCCGCCTAGCCCATTGTTTCCTTCCATTCTATCACCTATGGATCCTAGTCACCTATCATCATCAATATCGTGATGAGGAGTTCATAAAACTCCTTGATAAAAACCCCGTTGCTTTACAATATTATTTATCCCATTCATCCACTTAGGATTCATCAGGGAAGCTTGTATATGGCATGCATGTGTCCATTCCTTCTACCTCGCACCCACTTTTGCATTAACTACTACTAGCTCGGCCTTACCCTCTTCCACCTTAGCACCTATGGTGTCCTAACTTGACCCTACATCATCGATATCTATGGCATTTGTCACGCCTTTGACGTTAGTTTCTCTTATGATGTCAACCATTCCTTTATCAACTACCTTGAGTGTAGGTCTATCTGCACCCGCCACCTCTCATATACCTATTGCATCTCAGCCACCCATGGTGTTGAAACCCATACTCCCTTCCAAAACATTTTCCTCTCCATCCCACAGTCTCTTCCTCCAATTACTATGAGAGTCATTACATCCACTCCACCTACCTACACTTATCACCAATAACCCCCTATCTCATCTATCACTTATTCAGGATACTTTCCACTTGCATCTATTCCTCCCTCACAATTTTTCATACTCAAAACCACCATATATTGGGATGCGCCCACGTCATACCTTCATCATCTACCCCCTTATACTGCAGGGGGTGCCCAATCATCACAACCTACTAACAATCTTATCAAAATGATGATGGAAAAGATGCAAACATTGGAAGCATCAGTCTCTAGCTCACATAATTCTCTGACATACGACAAGATTTGTAATGAGCCCATTCACCCATCCATTCGATTTGTCCATACCCTATGCATTGGGAAATTCCTAAATTCAACTAGTTTAACAACAAATAATACCCACAACAACACTTGTGGTCTTTTAAACATGGGTGTTATCTGATCGCTCATGATGACAATTTGTTCTTATGAACATTCCCAATGTCCTTGACGGGACTTGTGTTGAATTGGTATAGTGATCTACTTAGGCACTCCATTTACTCATTCAACTAAGTAGCTCAAGATTTCTAGACCACTTTTCTATCAACATCATCAAGAAATTCACCATGACCGACTTGTACTTGACACAAAAATACAAAGATGAATCTATCACAGATTTTGTCCTCGTTGGCGGAGCCTAATTAACCAGACTCACATTTCAACTACCTCAAATAGAGTTAATAGAGTTTTTCACCTAGGGCTTATGTTAGGCACATCTCACCAACTCTCTAAGTTCAAACCTTTTGTATGTTTGACGAGGCATTCACCATGGCCCAAAACTTGAAATTCATGCCATTGAAGAGAAGAAGATACAATTGCATAACAAGAATGTTGCATTTAAATCAAATGATGCCTCTTCTTCTTCCAAACCACAAAATAATTACTCCAAAGCAAAAGGATCTACCCATGCGGTAGTTTTGAAATTTGTCCCGTCTCACCCATCCAACCAATCAAATCCTTCTTCCAACCTTTCTCCTATTCAAGATTTTTAGTTCAAGCGGGAGTAATGAAAATACACTCCCATAGGAGAACCCTACTCTTTGGTTTTAGAAAAATTTCTAAAATTTGGAGCAATAAATCTTCCACCCATCAAACCACATATAGTTTTTTGACCCCTCTTGTCCTAATCCTAAATGGTATAAAGAAAATGATTACTACAACTATCATTGCTTTAAATGTCAGTGATATTGATTGTATAACTTTCAAAAATATCGTCCAAGAAATGTTAGATAGTGGAGATCTCATCTTGGATAACCCTAATGCACCAAATAATCAGAATATTCACATCTTCAAGAAATTGTTCCCAAATCACACCCCGTCATCTAACCAAACTAGTGAACCCTCAACCAATGATAGTAATCTTTGTGAGGTTCATGTTGTTTTTGACATCATACCATCTCTTCCTCAATTTCCTCCTAATCCATCTATCGAGGAGATTCTTGCACGATCTCCTTCATCCATAGAAGATTTTGTTTCATCCACTCCTTTACCCACAGAGGAGTCTCCCTTATCTCCCCTTCACCCATGGAGGAGTCCACCATATCTACTGAGATAGTTTCCCCACACACCCTCAAACTGACGAACAACCCATAGTATTTACTCTCCTACCCATGGGAGAGTCATGCTTACCTTCCTCTTCACTAAAAGATGAACCTACCTCATCCTACTTGTCATCTCCCCTACCCATAGGGGATCCATTAGAAGTGCCCCTTCCTATTGGTGATAATTCTCCATTGGCTTTCAAGGATCCTGTTGATTTTCTCTTAGCTCTTTTACCCACAAAGTTAGAAGCCAACCATTTCCCTGTCTCACAGACATTCTCGGGGATGATGCTAAAGACTACCAAATCAACATCATCCCCCTCAAATGGTGTCATTTTCACATTTGGCTGACCGCTTGGATTATGTTGAAAATTCCATGCTTTGGGGACACCTTCGGCTACCTTTCTCAACTCAAATGCAAATGTTGTCTGTTGATACTTCCATGATCTATCCAAAGGTGTTTCATAAAACCCAAAAACCATGCCCATGCCAGTTGTAGCAACCTCTTCTTCATCACCCTCACCCACACCTAAACCTTTACCATCGATTGAAATTTTTCCAATGCCTAAAGACTTACCTACATCTATATCTTCCTCCGCGTCCAAACCCATTGCCACATTGGGAGTCATGCTAACATCAAGCCTAGTCCATCCCCTGTCAAACTAGATTTAGACATGTCCTCACAAGCCAATGCAAAGACTATACCCCAACCAAAGAGGAAGACCAAACCTCTTAGAATGCATACATCAGCTTCACCCATTACCCCTTTATCACCTTCACCACTTCCATCTATCCTAAGGCCCCACCCATCAACCTGGCCATGCAACCCTTTACGTCCACCTCCACAACACTCTTTTCCTCCTCTGATTTTTGAAATAAACATGGCACACATAGCCACTCAGTCACAATATCTAAAAGACAAAGGAAAAAAAGAAAATAGTTAGCCCATCCAATTCATCTTTACCCGTTATCCAACCTCCATCTTTCCCCAAGGTAACATTATATGTGCTAGCCTATCCTTTTTCTAATATATTCACACACCACTCCATGTTTCAACAAAGATCAATCTCCTTAACGATGTCATTGTCTCGACTCAAGGATTCTTCCCCATCTTCCTAAACCTTGCCTAAACTTTTCCCAATCTTACACAATGTTACCTATCATCACCTTATTCTACTTTACCCTATGGGGGACTCAACATTCCCTCTTCTTCTATTTACACCTCTCTGCCTAAACCCTACCTTTGTCATCTACCTTGCATCAACCTCTCCTAAACCTTTCCTAACCTTGCCCAATTAACCTTGCCCAATTTTTCCCAATCTATCTCAACCAATCTACCTTACCTAATCTACCCACCACCTACCTCATCACACTCAACCTTGCCCAATCTTGCACAATGATATCTATCATCACCTTATTCTTCCTTATCCTATGGGGGACTCGACACTCCCTTTTCTTCTATTACACCTCCCTTCAAAACCAAACCTTCTTCATTTACCTTACCCTACCTTGCCCAACTTTACCCAACCTTGCCCCATCTACCTTACCCAACTTTACTCACCCTTGCCCAATCTTACCCAACCTCACCTATCACCATCTCATTCTTCCCTATACCCATGGGGGACTTGTCACTTCCCCTTCTTTTATTGAATGTTTCACTAAAACCATACCTTTTACATCCTACCTTTCCTTCTACCAAAACATTCCCAATCAACGACCTTGTCCTAAAGGAAAATCAACATGTAACAAAAGTGGAGAAATTAAATGGGAAAAATTTCTCCTAATTAGCTTGGACCTTATATCGTTACTCATACCTATGGATCAAGTGCTTATCGTTTGTCTTCACTCAAAGGTAAACCTGAACTTGAGCCCCTCAATGCCTTGCATCTTTGACCATTATATTATTGAATCAAGTCCTAGATCACCTTATGTCTATTAAGCGCTTGTCCCTTGAGCACCATTCACCTTCCACTTACCTATTTTAAGGATCAACGACTAAACAAGACTCATGTGATTACCCATCACTTTTCAACCTTATCTTCAATATGAGTACCATGATCTTCTCATTAAATGATTCTCATGGATACTTTTCATCCTTTTTCAGGATGGAATCCCATGGTTGTTCATTACTTAAAACCTCTCTTTCATAGCTAACCCTTGTGTGCTATGGTTTTGTCTTCATAAAAGAAGCCTATACTTCTCTATAGTCTTGTCCATGACCTAAAAGTCCAAAAATACAATTCAAAAGAAATATATGGGATTTTCAAATTCAAAACTCCTTGAGTCAAACTTCTCGAAAAATATGACTCCCTAAAAAAGGACATCTAATCTTTCTATCTTGTTGTTATAAATAGACTGCTCCCTCGAAGGATAGCTATACAAAGCTAGCCATACTGTACATAGTCTATCACCAAAAGAAGACTATTCTTGCAAAAATAAAATAAAAATATTCTAAAGCTTCCGCATCGATCATTCTATAAAAATGTAAACAAAAAAGATGAATTTTTCATCATGGACTTGCTTATTTTGATATTGGGTCTCTTGTCGAGATAGGCATGATGTCTCACACCAGGTTACACTAAAAAAATTCTTTCACGTCACCACCTTTCCTTTCTAACCTTCCACCTACTCAAGGGAAGTGTCACAAATGCAACATTTTTGATCATGTGACCTTATTCATCCTTAGAACAGTCAATCATGCAATGCCTTTAGGGTTTTATGTTCATATGCCATCTTTGGTATGATAGACTCATAATGGTTCTTATCAATTAGGTGGATTTTTTGTCTCCTCTTACCATTCACCTCTTTTCTTACTTATTGATTCTCCTACACAGGACCAAACCATCGACACCTACATTTAAGAATTCCTCTTTCACCAAAATCACCCATGCCTATTTGACTTAAATTCACCCATGCCTAAATGACCTAAACTCAACCATGCCTAAATGACCTAAACTCAACCATGCCTATGACCTAAACTCAATCATGCCTAAAACCAACCAACCCATTCCTCTACCTCATCATATTCTTCCCTAGCTTATGGGAGAACTACATCGGCTTGAGGCCCCTTTTCGCAGTGCTATGTAGGCAACATTCTCGAGGGCATGGGTCCCTTACTGAGTTAGCTCGTCCACTCTTTCCCTAACTAATTTCCCCTTTTATAGTCACATTATACATTAGTTGGTTTCCATTTTGCACAAAACTAATAAATTAAACAACAAACCGACGTCGGTTAAATTCTAATCGAATTGGCCACCTAAATAACCATTTGACCTACCCTATGCCCATTTTGCCTAAAAACATTATTGCTCCAATAAATTTTGACCTTACCAACACCTATTACACCCTACCCGCAAGCCTACATTACCTGTACATTTCCTTAACTATGTTTAGGGACATGTTATTTACCTATACCTTGACCTTACCTATGCCCTAACCTACATACCCTGACCTGAATCACCTTTTATGACATTTGAGTTTGTGTACTCGCTATACCTTACAATGATGTTGTTACCTGTGTTGTTTAGCCTAATGACCTTACCTTTCCTAATGATGTGATGTTTATCTTGACCATACCTTTGGTGCCATGGAACAAAACCTATTACATGTTCCTACACCAGACCTCGTTGTGCTTCATGACCATATCCTATACCTTGGATACCTGAATCACTTCAACCTCATTTGGATAAACCTATCACCCTTTTGAAAATGTAGATTTTACACACTCTTCCACCTAGTACCATATCATAATCTATACGTGTGCATGCGTTTGATTTCCATTACCCATTACCCAAAAATGACCATACCCTTACCTACTGACCCTCACTTTCATCAATCACCTATTTATCAAACCACTCCCCAACTACTTTTCCAACCTCATCGGTTCGTAGTTTGAGGGGGATCACCTTCAACCCTACTTAGGAAACCTAACCTCCACTTATACCTAGGACATTGAATCCCTATTTTTGTCAGCATTGCTTACCAATACAAGCTACGTGACAAAAGGTGGAAAATGTAGACACCAAATTTGGGTCATAATCCCGTTAGCCCCCTTCAATAAATTAATGTAATATATTTAAACACATCATCACCCCTTAGTCCCATATTAAAATTCATTCTCACATTATTAATTAATTTAATTATAGTAATTAAGTTAATTTCATCCTCACACGTCCATCTCATCATTACACCTCACCTGGACCCATTCCGTGGGCATTTAACTCATAATGACCGAGTCATCACTCTCAAAGACCGAGTCATCACTCCCAGGTTTGAGTCAAAGACTTAACCTAACTCGAGACTTCTTCCTAAACCTAATTGGACTTCTTCTATGACCTTCCTTCCTTATCTCATGTGAAATCCACTTCCCTAAGTAGAATCAATCAAAATCACACAAAAAATAGTAAAGATCTGCCTATTTTTGGTAAACCTAGACTTTCCACCTTAACCAATGTCGGTTATCCCTCAACCGATGTTGGTCACCTAACCACCATCGATTACCTTATATACACTTTCACAACTCTTTACACAGTTTTTTCATTCATTTATTGGATCCTGATTGCATTCAAGTGCTAATATTCAAGCCCTCATGCATCTAGACAACGAACACACACAACCACAGTGCAAAATAAACAATTTTTGCCCTTCCAAAGCATTGGACTATTCACAGAACACTCGGGAGTATTGCTTTATGGAACTAAGCAAAAAATTTCTTCATGGATCAACTATTGTCCTCCTCCACCTCCCAAGATCTATAGGACATCAAGTAGGTATTGTGATCCTAATCATTTTACTTATTCCTTTTGTAGATCTTTGGTTTCTTTCAGTAGTTTATTTTCCTTTGTTGCCTATACATCACCTTCCTCCTGCCAACCCACTATTCAACCATCCCAATCCTTTTCACCATTATAAACCTCCTTCTTAGTATCCTTGAGTCTTCTCAGCCATATTATGACCCAAACCATACTACCCTCACTCTCTATGTAATCACAGAGATCCTAAAAACCTCTATTTAATAATTTACTATCAAATTGTCCCTACCGACGCCAATCACCTTAACCTTCGTGGGTCTCTCGCTCTCTAAGCATCGTTCACCGGATCGATATTGGTCTTGTGTTTTTGTTAACCTTCACCAAACTGCCTCTAACATCACCTAAAATCCACCTCAGACCTTACCAAATACCTCTATGACCTTACCTAACACCCCTGTGACCTGTCCCAACCGAAACATACCTTTCCTAATGCTAGATTAGTTTAGATTTTAATACTTTTCTTAATCTATTTTTTTATAACATTTTGAGATATCTAAATGAAAGTTCTAGCAATAGGACCTTTATTTCTCGTATTTACTTTCATTGATTTGATAAAAAATAGTGGATTGACAGCCATCTAGGAAGTATCACACTTCCCAAAACTAGAAATCACTAAGCAATCCACTTTCATTTTCTATTTAATATCATTTGTTGGTCTTGATTTGTATCTATGTATTCCTTCCCAAACAAAAAGGATTTCTCTATGATTAGCTTGGATAAAGTCAGTAACGCGTGCATTCAACCTTCAACCAACATAATCACAGGTATTCCTCCTTGACCGTTACCTTATTTATTTTGTCACAAAACTCATTCATCAAAACACCTATATTCCTCACCCATGGAATGATGGATTAAGGTCTTTCTTCTTCATCCGCCATTATTCCTTCTTCTTTAGCTTTGGATTTTGCTTCTACAAACTCTTATCCCAATTTTTCTTCTAGTTTTTGTTCTTCTTCACTAGCGAATTCAATGTTCAATGGTGGGTGGAAGGAAGGGGAAACAAATGGATTTACAGGAGGAGTATCAATAGGGGTTTGGATAGGATTACAATGGGTGCGCTTGAATATTCAGATGGATATCAGGCTTGAGAGAAAAAATATGGATTATCTCGTATTTTTTCTCACTAATCTTGCAAAGTCACAAAAGTGGGATCACCAACTCCTCTTAGCCTAGTCATCCTGGTAGATCTCCTTTCATCCAGCTTTGGGAAAATATTGCAATGGGAATATGAAAGGACACTGTAGAATATGAAGGGTCATTCACAGGAATTAACAGTGGGTTTTTAGTAATGGTTTTCAATCAACTCTCATTTTTTCAATTTTTGATTTTTTGGACTTTTAGATATATACTTTTAGGACCATATGATCATATTTTTGGTGTAAAATTTCAAATTCTACCCCATATTGGGCACCAAAAATTGTTGGCGAGAAAATTTGTTAGGTATAAAAATATGTGGGTATCTTTCCAACGCTTTGAGACTCAAGGTCATTATGCTTGAATAGTGCAACTCCATTTATTATGTGTGAATGAAATAAAAAAATTGGTGTCCAAGAGGCCAAGGATCCAACAAGAAAACTCCACTAAACCTACAAAGCAAAGCCTGTAATTTCTTCCAAGGGATAAATTTTTCTAGGTAGGTGGGAAAGGAGAGTGGGAAATAAGGAAATGAGGATTAATGTTGTAGGTATAAAATTAGATTCCTCTAACTATTAATCATAAATTACCATCTGATAAAATAATATAAATAAAAAAACCATGCATCTATACCAATGACAAGAGGAAACCATACATACAAAGTTACATGATTCATGCATCTTGCAAAAAAAAATAACTTCTTCCTTGATTGATATTTTTGCAAAGTTGTACATAATAGGAGAGTGGAAGAACATAGAAGGGGAAAGTGGAAGGAAATGTTATATCCTTTGCTTCTTCAAAAGTAGTAATATCTCATGAGCACTAAAATTAACAACCCTCTAGAATGAGGGTGCTATTATAATTTATAAAACCTTCAAACACACTTCGCCTACCCCCATATGACTTTTCATGTATCACACAACCTATGACTTTTTGTATTCTTAGGAATAGAATTATGCCCCCTTTTATTAATTAAGGGTGACTTATTACATCACAAATTAAAGTCACATTTTAAATGAATAAGAAAAAATGAAAAATTGCAACCCCCAATGAAGAAATAGAACATGAAGGAGATAATGGGGGTAGGGAAGGGAGAGAAAGAAGAGAGAGAGAACTAGGTTGATGAAGATGATGCCTCTATCGATTTATCCGATGAAATTATCCAATGCAATGAACTCTAGATATTTGAAATTTTTACACCTCAAGGAACCTCCTTCAGATGATGCATGGACACATCAAATTGAGTGTTTAAAAACACTGTTGAATGATTACCTTGGTAACCATGGGCATTGCTCATGGAGGTCCACTCGAAGAAGTTGAGGATGGAAAGGCCCTAGTGACTTCTGCTACATCATCACACTAATATGTTTATTGGAAAGCTTTGATGAAGTGCATTTTGAACACTTTGTCCCTGCCAATGATGATCACAATCTCTTCCTTGTACATGATGCACAAACAAATTCTCTTTTGTTGAATGAGTTTTTAAAAACATTATTGAGATTTCCGATGTGGATTATGGATGACCTAAGGGAAATTCTTGTGATGATCCTCCACGACACCATTATGTTCTACAAACAAAGATTGTTCTTGGAATGATGCACTTGTCTATACAAGTTGTGAGCACCGATGAGTACATTCTTGAAAATTTGAAGGATGCCCATTCTATAATATGAAACACCCATTTCAAACCATTAAACACCACCATTATTTCAATCTTCTGATTATACATATGAATGGGAAACTGGAACAATCACTTAGAAAATGAAACCATGACAAGCCTATCATCCCGAGGACATGGATGAACACATTTAGGAATCAACCTATTTGTGAGAACTTTGTCCTCCATCGGCTCTCTCCATCCATTGAGAATTCATTTTTCAAGATTTTCAAGGTCCATGTGAGTGACATCTGTGTCCCCCACATCTAAATACTCAAAGGAAATAACATTAACTAGATTAGTGCCTATGAATTTGAATTTCATGGTTGCTAAGGAACTTCCCTGTACCTAAAAATGATGTTTACTATTTTTATAAAATGGAAAATTTTCACCCTTTCTGACTTTGATTACTTGCCTTGTTTTTCTAGATGCTCCTTGTGCACATTGTCTTTTTGAAACTTCTACAAAGTGAGATCTTACTAAAAATAGTAATTGGTTTTGTAGAGGCTTACTATAATTATAATTTGGATTTCTAGACCTCATATTTCAGAAAAAAGGGTGTTTTTGATATGGATTTTTTTGTCTTTGTTACACCTCATAAGTTTGAGTCAACCTGAGTCTCTGGAGCGAAAGATATTAAATTTTAATATTTTGGTGTTGGGAAGCGGGGTTTGTTCATTGCAAATATTTATCCCTATGCATGTTAAATCCATCACCAGGTATTTAAAGCCTCAAATTTTTGAAAGGAAGCTCAAAAATATTGTTTCAATCCTTGCCGTGGTTATTTAGATATGAAGTTTTTTTTAGTTTTATGTGCACATGCGCATTATGGAGTAAATATGAGTCTGGAGCTTGGATTTTCAATATTTTTCTTATGGAATCTTGATTATGAGATCATGGAGGGATGATGGAGTGAATGTAATAGGAAAAATGGAGGAGAAACCTGGAAAAAATTCACCATAGTTCTAAGTGCAAATGGAGGAATGTTGGGGGACACGAGTGAAAAATGGGGAAGTGTTGTTTATATAGTTGTTGGAAACCTTGAGGGGGAAAATTGTTTTCCCCCTTTTCCCCTTGGAAAGGGAAAATGGGGGCACAAAAATTCACCTCAGCCCTAGGGTGACACTTTTCATTCATGCATTGCCGAAGAGGACTAGAGGAAGGCGCGAACTCAAGCACGTAGGAGCCATATTTCATTCGCATGAAGATCCTTGGGGAAGAAAAGAGGGGGTGTAAATTTTTTTGTCCCCTTGGAAAGGTAAAATGAGGGAACAATAATACACCTCATCCCTCGAGTGACATTTGTCACACATGCGGAAGTTGGTGAGGGGGCTACGGTAAAAGCGGTCAAAAGGGCTAAAGGAAGACACTAGAGTCACTTGGGGTTACCATGATGCCGAAGGTGGGGGAGAATTTTTTCCCCTTATCCCCTTGGAAATGGAAAATAGGGGCATAAAAAATAAGCCTCAATATCATGCTTCCACTTGGTACCCAAGAAAATTGACTAAGTATCGAACATGTACCTTGGGCAACAACATGAAATGGACATATCTTGAGCTCTCAGATGACATTTTCCACACTTATTTATATGATTTTGACTAGACATGACCTTTTGAGAAGGATTTAATTTGTTTTATGTCTTGATTCTTCTTGAAATCTTCTCACAAACCTCCTTTTTCTCAAGATTTTTAGTTGGGTCTCTGAGAATAAGTTATCTAGAAAGAAGCATGTAACTTAAGGATATGAGATTACCACCATGTAGAGGAATGAAAATTATTTCCATTGATATTTTTTAAGTCATAACTCATTCCAGAGCTCCTGGAATCATCTCCTGAAGCTCAAGTGTTCTCCGTGATGTAATTTCCTTTGGCCTCAAAACCTCGCTTTGATGAATTTGCTTTTTAGGTCTTTGAATATTTCCAAAAATATTCCGTAATCAGTTTCAAAATGATCTTAGTTATTTAATACACCTCATTGATGAATTTTGTCCTTCAATCATCTCTAGATGTTATACACGTTTCTTAGAAAGGCTAATATTAGCCCTTTCTAAGCCTGCTTGAAAACTCACTTTAAAAGGTATTGCCTCGAAGTACTATAATGGAATTTTTATTCCTAAATCACCTATGGGGAAGGAATGTATACACATATGAACCATTGAAAGGAAAGGATAGGGATGGTACGGGGATAGGTTGACCTAGAGGGGGTCTGAAATGTTTACAATAAAAATTTGGAACACTAGGGCATAGTTGTCCTATTTTCAAGTGAAGTTTTTCATGCAAAACCACAAGACAATAGGTGTCAACTCCTGGAATAATTCATGATAGGATTTAAGGTTTTCACTATGAAATTTATATGTATCACTTACCTATCAACAAACTAATAAAAAATCCCCATGGCATGAAGATAGGAGACACCCTTAGCTAAAGAAGATTGTATTCCCAATATAAAAGCCTCATATTCCACCATGTTGTTGGTGATTTTGAACTCGAGTCGATAGGAGAGTAGGAAATCCTCTGAGAGGGATCAATGAGGAAAAAACCTTCCCCATCTCCTTGGAGTCATTTTCCCCGTTGAAGTGTACCATCTATGTATCCTCAATGATATCAATGGTGACCTCATCCTTAATTATTGTGGCCTTTGGCTTGGTTTTAGTTAGGAAAAGCTCTTAAACATTGGTGTTGGCGTGTAACTCAAGACTAGTTGTGAAGCTATAGTAGCAGTCTTTAATGGAAATGACATTATATATGCCATCAATTAGGAGGATGTCCTCGTCATGTAATTTATCATGGATAGGTGAGGAGAATAGATGGGGTGAAAACAAACTGGTTTTTTATGACTTGGAATTTTACCACCCTCGTGTGCTAATACGAAGTTCAAATTCCATAAGAAGGGCGATCCACTTCCCAATGTGATCCATGGGAGGATATCATGTGAGAATAAGTGTTACAAGGTATTTATATTGATAATGATGTATGTGGGTCGATACATCATATAGTGATGTAACTTTGTACCCACATAATATGTGGCTAAACAAGTTCACTCAATGGATGTATAACGTGCTTCATAATCTAGTAAGGCTCGATTAATATAGTAGACAACATACTCCTTTCCTTCTCTGTCTTCATGTGCTAACATTTCCCCAATGAACACATGAGCGAAGGGGTATATATTAGCAAAATCTTATCTGACAAAGGAGGTTGTAGGGTTGGTAATGAAGACAAAGAGTGTTTCATATTTTTGAGTGCTTTTTGACATTCTTTGGTCCATTATAGCTTGGTAAATTTCTAAAGAAGACTATTTATGGCATGAATATGATAGGTAAAATCAAGGAAAAATCATTAAATCTCTCCATGTTTTTTGAGGAAAGTGCATATATTTGCTATGGAGGATGGTCATGGCATGTCAAGAATAGCTTTAATATTTGTTGGGTCGACATCAATACCATGCTTAGTTACTAATAATCCTAGTATTTTTTTGCGTGTCACCCAAAATATACATTTTATAGGATTGAGGAAAACTTTGTAGGTGTGAAGGCATCTTAAGGTAATGTCAATTCATGAGTGTTATCTTAAATGTGTCAAGATTTGACAAGTAGATCATCGATATATAATTTGATGATTTTATTTATGATTTCATAAAAGATGTGTGTTATGGTACGATGATATGTTGCACTATATTTTTTGAGTCCAAAGGGAATTTTTAATTTAAAATAGGTGCCCGATCTATAGTAAAGTCGGAGCCTAGTGCTGATCTCAAGAGAAAATTAAATATTTTTGTAACCTGAGAACTCATCCATAAGAGATAACATTTCATATCCTATCATGGCGTCAATGATAAAATTGATGGAGGGTAATGGAAATTTATCCTTAGGAAAATTTAGGTTATGGTTTCCACAGTTAATACAAATACGGATAGATAAGGTGGCCTTCTTCCTAACTAGGATGATATTGGACACCCATTCGGAATAATCCACCATACAAATGAACTTTTACATCTAGGAGTTTGATGATTTCTTTGTGACATAAATCATTGATCTTGGGAGGGAACTTTCTTATCTTTTTACAAATGGGAGTAGCATCTGAATAAGTGATAATGTTATGGGAAATAATTTTAGGATCAATTCCAAGATTATCAAAGCATATACCCATTTAAATAACTCCTTATGTTTTCATAGGAATTCTATATAGTGCTCTTGCAGATGAGGAAGGTAATCACCAAGCATGACTACATGTGAGGGATTGTGATCAAGTTTTCCACTAATGGTTGATTCAACCAATATAGCATTTCTATTTTAGAAATTATATGAGGCCTAGTAAATTTGGCTACTTCATTATAAATAGGATTTATAATAGCGACATAATCGTCTAAGTGCATGTAGGTTTATTAGAGAAGTTTCTCAAATTGTGATGATGCCAAGGGATTTTATATTCTCAAGTATATAGAATTTATAGAATAGCCTTGTCATTGTCTAAGGTAGGGAGAGGCCCATGGTATTCTACATTGATTTCTAGGCCTACGTATCACCTACCATTTCTATGTTACCTAGAGTTGGTTTTTCATACATCTAATACCCTTGCATCCAAGGTAACCTCTTTGGGTGTGGGATTAACAATTTTCATACTAGGAGAACTGGGATCAATATTGAATGCAGAGGTTGGCTCGGAAGCTATTAAGGGTGATGGATTTGTTGTGGTAACATGATGCAAAGCATATCTAGATATTTTTTCGATGACCCAAGGAGTATCGAGGAGTGGTGGATTAGCAAGAGGAACATAATGAAGCGTCTCTTCCTCATCCTCATTATCGCTAGTATTGTAGATAGGGGCTTGTATACTTCATTGATGGTATTATATTTGAGTCGAGAAGATCATATTTGGCCAAAGTCACATTGGTAGTGAAATAATTCCGAGGTTCCTAAACTCGTCCTATAAAATAATGTAGTCTTTGTCAAAGGAAATCCCTTTTCCTTTAAGGTTGGGTATATCCTCCTTAGCTAAAACATCAATCTTACTAAAATATCTGGGTGAAATAGGAGGGTGATACAAAAAGAGATGCATAATTCCTAACCCATTTCATTCTAAGTGTTTGGATGTTGAGGCATCGTTTGTTGGCTCCTTTGTGTTGGTTTGAGGTGGAATCGATCACGAGGTAAAATAACTTGAGGTAACTAATGCATAATATCATCAGGAAACATGTTTTTGTTGACTTTTTTTTAAAGATAGTTATGTTCATCGTCATCTAAATCTGCTAATGTAATTTGGATTTCAGACCTAAGATCAAAGAACTCTAGGTAGGGAATAATTTGGATCTTGGTATTAGTTAGCATTAGGAAAGGCTCATTAGGGAATGTTATTGGGATCAACATCATGCCTAAAGCATTGATTTTTATGGATGAATTTAATACATTGGTACTTGGATGATGCAACTGCATGCATGCAATGTGTCCATGGTCATCCCAATCGAGGTGTTAGGTTAATTATTATTTACCTATATTAATTATGCATTGAATATTAATTAGTGTATTTATTTATTGTTTATATGGTTATATTTAATCATAACCATCTTATTGTTTGTATTCAAACAATACGGGTGCTGTTATATTGTTTTAACAATATAATTGTTTTATTGTATTTAATATTGGTTATGCTTCCCGGATTACCTTTTTGGAAGCTTGTGTGAAATAGTTTGTTATTGCACCTATGCAACATATCTCTTTGTATGTATTCAGCTGTACAATACCTATAAGTATTGCAGCTCATACAAATGTAATCTAGTTGATTGAGTTTAATATAATTTATCAAGGTTTCCATCCCCTGTTTCTCAATTTACATTTGGTACTAGAGTGAATTGAAGCTCTTGGAAAGGTTGGAGAGAGGTTGCAGAGGAAGAACAATCATGGAGAATAAATCTACTTCTTCAGAGAGCCAGTGTTACCTCTGCAGTAACTTCCCACATCTCCCTGCAGTCCCACAACCTCCTATGTGAAATCTAGGTAAATGTAAAGTAATTTTTTTCCTTAGTGCTCTTTGTACAGGAAAAATTATTTCATGGAACTTGCAAAATAATAACAAAAAAATTCCCCATCAGGGGTTTTGTCTTTAAATTGTTTAGTTACAGATAATTTATCTGTACTATCATATTTGGAGGAGGTATTGTTGTTTTGCACCGAGTCACTGGCTATTCTTCATCCAAGATCGAGCTCCTTTCTTCATTTGTAGATCGAGCTATGTTTTTCATCCATTGGTCGAGCTAAGACTTCATTCAAACAAGAGTTTTGAAAAGACCGAGCTGAGTTGATCTTCAACCATGTGGCAGAGCTCTATTTTAAACATGTTTCACTCATTATCGAATCGTGTCACAAAATCGAGCCCCCTGTCTTTATGGCATGCCAAACGCATTGGATTTGAGGAAAGAAAACATCCAAATGACAGACCATTCACATAACAATAAGGAATCAAGGAGCTGAGCCAACATTGCTCACAACAACGATTCAACCAACCACAAGTTGAGGAGAAGTCTATAAGCTGAGTTTTGGTGACTTTCAGATCAGCCGAGCCATCCCCCAAACAGGCGACCCTTACGACCCTGCAACCATGGCATACACAAGAGAAATCAAAGCGGCTAAAGAAAATTAAAAAAAACAACATGGTGGAGAACATTCAAAAACATTCTTCTCTCAACGCATTACAAAATCATTGGATTAATCAAAACCCGCAATCAAATAAAAATGATGCAAATACGACACAAGAAATCAACATAGTGGTGGCAAAGGAGAAGAAAAGGCTTAGACCCACATTTTCCGGGAACCCTAATCGACGTGGACTTCCAGTCAAAGTGCCAAGTCACATTTTTCAAAAGGTTAGTTCAAAATTCATTGTCTTTAAATACAATTTGCTCATTTTCATATACCAAGCGCACATAGTGCCGAGTTGGATAAGTGGAAATGACTTGGGAGTGGGAAGTGCATGGTTCGACCCCCACCCCAAAACCTTTTTCAAATCACTTTTGACATTTAGAGGAAAAATTGGAAAACCGCCAATCTTGGAGGAGCATTTAGCTACAAAACCATCTCTAAACAACTAGTTATAACTAAATTGGCCTCTAAATATTTTAGCGAGAAAAACCCTAATTTAGGGTAAAAATCATTTTTTCTCCTATTAGGCCTTTTTTATTCTGAGCAACATTTTCCAAGGGGGATAGCTAAAAATTGCATTTTCAGGTAGGTTTTTGTAATTCTTCACATTTTGGGTCGTATTGGGCTCCAGAGGCCACTAGGGCCCACAAAACAAAAAACATTACCTACCATTCAATTATTTTTAGATTTTTGAATGTAATTTGTATACTTCATTATATTGTACTAATTTTCGGGTTGCCATAATCAACTAAAAATATTGTAATTGCTCATAAAATGGAAGAGAATTATAATAAAAATAGTAAAAATTGGTTTACGAAACACTCACGAGATCCTAGATCTCATTTGCAAAGCATTCGGTATATACGGTGCCTCAGGAAGCGCTTACGGGTAAAGTCGTCGCAACTACTACCGTAATTAACACCTAATATAGTTACAAAAACATTGTTTGGGTATTGACCCTTTAAATCGATGGGGAGTAATAAGGTCACAATGCACACACTACGATCCATCCCATCTGTCTCGTGAATGATTGCATAACATAAATTCAGACTAAGAAATTATACGAGTATATAGTGAAGTTACCCACGCGTATGAGGATATTTCTTTGATCCGGTATTAATAATCACACTGAGACCCCTTTCATTATTATCTTGGTACCACATATTGAATTGTTTCACGTACATTAACACCTGCCGAGTATATAGAAAGGGCGAGATTCTTCCATGTACCAGAGTATATTGAAAGGGCATGTATATAGAAAGGTTCGGTATATCGGACTTACGGTATATAGATTAGGAGACCTTATACTTGGAGTGATAAGAGCTAAACCCTCTTAGTGATTTCTACAAAATGGACACTAATGTCCCGAATTTTTTTCTTCCAAATTGACACAAACTTAGAGGAAACAACTATGCTACATGAAAGACTAAAATTAAGACACAACTATAGTTTGAAGAGATCTCGACTGTTGTGAATGGTACTCGACCATATCAACAATTGACATAACACAACAATGGTAGTTTGATAAAGTAGATCGGAAGGCCAAACTCGTCATCTTGTTTGGAGTTTCGATGATGTGTAACCTCACATTTGAGATGCTAAAACAACTAAAGAAGAATGGGATAAATTGTGCATAGTATATGAGTCCAAAAATAAGAATGTCACACTAAATTTGCAAATTTAGTTACACACACTAAAGTTCAAGCCGAATGAGAAAATTGAAGCTTTATTAAGAAGAGTTGCAGAGTTGAGGGCTTCACTTCTAGCCCTGGGAGAAGCGGTCACAGATGATGCTCTCATTCCCATTGTTCTGAGAGCACTCCCCTCTTCTTACCACATTTTTGTCACAACACTAAATGTGTCAAATATGACAGTTAGTTTTGAAAAGATGGTAAACCTACTGCAATAAGAGGAAGCCATGCATAATAAAGATGATGAAGAGGAGCAGGAACTTTCTTCACATCAAAAATGGAAAGGAAAAGGTAAAATAAAACCTAACTCCTATCAAAATTTATATCATTAGAAATAGTATCATGGGGAAAAAAAAAGCGAGAAGAAGCAATGTCCAATTTGTAAAAGAGGACATGACTTAAAATATTTTTGGTACAATACTTACAAGAAAGATTCGTCAAGCAACTCTAGACCTCCACAACAATAATCTCACAAGGGAAATTCAAACTACAATCAAGGGTAGAAAAGGGGGAACTGGAAAAGAATACCCCATCAACAAGGAAATATTGTTGAGAAAGAAGAACATTAAGATAATGAAGACTTCTTATACACTTCTCAATCAAATGAACCATCCACGTCATCTAGTGATGTCTAGTATGTTAATTTGGGAGCCACTCGACACATGACGGCCATAGATCTTGGTTTACCTTAATGAGGGACATGCCTTCAAAAAACCATGTTTTGTTGGGTGATGATTCTTCATATATAGTTCAGGGGATTGGGAACATTTCTCTACCCCTTGGTTCATGCAACTATAGACTATCAGATGTCTTATATGTCCCTGGGTTGACAAAGAATCTACTTTCAGTCAGTCAACTCCTAGATCACAACCTAAAAATTGACTTTGATACTCATTAGAAGCAAGAAAATGTGTTTGATTCGAGATAAATCATGAGGATCAAAATAGTTGCAAAAGCCTCCAATGTGGGACATATGTTCAAGCTTGATTGTGTCCATAGAGATGATCGAAATTATGGCTAAAAATCTACCTCAAAGCACATTTATGGCATCGGAGACTTGGTCATGTTAGTTTCAAGTATCTCGAGACACCACGTCGGTGCAATATGGTACATGGGCTACCATCTCTTCAGAAGGATACGAGATAAGTTTCCTCACTACCTATCGGGAAAACAACAAAGATCTTGAAAAGAAGAGTACATATCAAGCTCATGGTAAGCTTGATCTGGTTCATCTTGATCTTTGTGGTTCGATACAACCAAAAAAACCCATTAGATGTAGATGGATATTCAAAAAAAAGTACAAAGTAGATGGTACAGTGGATAAGTACAAAGAAAGACTTGTAGTAAAGGGGTAAGCACAAAAAGAAAGCATTTACTATGAGGATACATTTTCTCCCATAGCTAAGATCAAGATGATCAAGATTATCTTTGCTCTTTGCTCTATTTGTCTGATTTGGATGGAAATTTCATCAAATGGACGTAAAAAGTGCCTTCCTAAATGAAGATTTACAAGAAGAAGTCTATATGACTCAACTTGAGGGATATGTAGTACCTGGTCAAGAAGCAAAGGTATGTAGACTCAGGAAATATCTATATGGCCTCAAATAGGCACCCGAGCATGGTACATCAAAATTGATGAGCATCTCATACAACATGGATTTGTTAGAAATCCATATGACCCCAATATCTACCTTAAAAATCAAGGGGGAGATTTTGATTGTCATTTTCTATGTCGATGATCTAGTCATCACTGGCAGTTCAGTGAGGATGATCGATGCAATGAAGAAATATCTTAATCGATCATTTGACATGACAGATCTCAGGATAATGCACTATTGTCTTGGATTGGAAGTATGGTAGAAAGAGAATCACATCTTTGTTTCTCAGATGAAATATACCAAGACAACGCTCGAGAAATTCAAAATGATGGATTGCACACTGATTACTACACCTATAGAGAATAGATTTTAGTTATCTCGTTCAGATCCATCTCCTAAGGTAAGTTCCACTCTCTATCAACAATTGATTGGGAGTCTCATTTACCTGACATACACTAGCCCTGGATATCACATTTGTAGTGAGTTATTTATCCAAGTTCATGTAAGAACCCAAATTGTGTCATTGGAAAGAAGCAAGGTGCATCTTGAGGTATCTCAAAGGATCAATGGATCTTGGTAAAGAATACAAGAAGAATGACAACTTCTTCTTGAAAAGATATTCAGATTTATATCATCCAGGCAATATTGATGACATAAAATCCACTTCAGGATTTGTGTTTTTTATGGGATCTAGACCAATATCATGGGGAAGCAAGAAACAATACTTTGTTTCTCATTCTTCCATAGATGTTGAGTATCATTTCTGAGGATAAGTTGTTTATGAAGCGATATGGCTACGTCACATACTCAAATGACCTCGAATACCACTTGACAAACCGACCACCATGTATGTTGACAATGAAGGTCTTCAAAACTTATTTTTAATCCAATTTTTCTTGAAAGAACAAATCACATCGAGGTACAAGTTCATTTTATACACGAGCATGTGTTGAAGCACAACATCCAACTTCAATTTTGTCCAACAGCTGAACAACGAGAAGATATCTTCACAAAGTCACTTGCACGTGACAAGTTCAAGTTGTTCAGAGAGTTCCTCTCCTCATCCCTTGAGACAATGCACAATTAAGGGGGAATGTTAGGTTAATTATTATTTACCTATATTAATTATGCATTGAATATTAATTAGTGTATTTATTTATTGTTTATATGGTTATATTTAATCATAACCATCTTATTGTTTGTATTCAAACAATACGGGTGTTGTTATATTGTTTTAACAATATAATTGTTTTATTGTATTTAATATTGGTTATGCTTCCCATTACCTTTTTGGAAGCTTGTGTGAAATAGTTTGTTGTTGCACTGTGCAACATATCTCCGTGTATGTATTCAGCTATACAATACCTATAAGTATTGCAGCTCATACAAATGTAATCGGTTGATTGAGTTTAATATAATTTATTAGGCCTCTACCCCTTTTGCTCAATTTACAAGAGGATGATTTAGAACCCTAATCTTGTTGCATGGACCATTTTAGTTCCAATATATGATTGGTAACTAGATTCCTATGGGTATTTGTTTAGTCTTGGAAAATCCATGGCAAGTCGATTGAGTGGGATTGAGGTCATCAATAGAGTAATCAAGGTTTTCGATAAGGGATAAAGAATATAGGTTAATGATCGATCCTTCATCCATGAAGACCCTACAAACTTGTGCATCATGAATGATAACAATAATGAGTAGGGGTGGGTCATCTACATGAAATAGGACCTCATCAGTAATCATGTCATCCTCTACAAACTCCAAGGCTAAGAAACTTAGATGTGAGTGTTTGAGGATGATCTTGTAGTATCTATGTGATGGATTTTGGGATAGGGGTATGTGGTAGGAGTTTTAGGGGCCACGCGGGAAGGATCCTAAAATATTTTCAACTATTGGAGGAGAAACCTTTGATGTGAAGCCGAGGTATGCATGAGTTCCATAAAAGGTATTTTACATGTAAGGGAATTTAGCTCATCTAAAAAGTTCCAACTAGGCTTGGAATAGATTCTATAGTGATATTGTGGTGGTGGCAAAATGGAAGATGTATCTAGATGTGATGATGGTTTAGTTGGAACTATCTTTTCGAAAGAAGGTGGGATAGGATATTTACTTGGTACTTCTTGTGACACCATGGGTGGAGGCTTGTAGAAGCATGCTCTGCCATTGATGGGTCTTGGGAAGTATCAAGAAATGGTGGATTATTAGAGGATTTATTCGAGTTTAATAATGGGATCTTTATGGGTAGGTTTACATCTATAGTTTACCTTATCCACATTGATATATTGATAATCTAGGAAAATTTGATCGTATGAAGGCTCTATGGTGCCCACGATATTGTTCATGGGGATTTTATAACGTTTATTTTGACGATTGGAATGAGATATTTATAAACATTAATATTTTTCATAACAAGTATTATATAATGGTAGATTAATCAAAAGAATAACCAAGGGATAATTTAAGGGATGTCTTTCTAATATCCTTACAATCACTATGAGAGTGTCCTATAGTGGCATGCCACCAACAAAATAGATCACCCCTAAAGTTAGGAAAGGCTTGTTTTGAAGGAGGAACTATTTATGGAGTGGGAAGCATTTGGAGAAATTTGGTCCAAGATAAAGGAGTATGAGGGGAGGGGTAAGGGGATTCCTGAAATTATTCTACTCCTCTTTCTCTTGGAGGATTTGAAGGGTTGATTACATATGTTGTGCCTGAATTCACGTATGATATGATCTTGTATTTTTTATTCTTTGAGGGCTTCCTCTAATGTTTTGGGAGAGAAGGAATTGAATTTATATTAGAGATTAAGTGTAATGTCATTAAGAAAGGTTAAACATATGAATTTATTATCAAGATTATGATTATTTTATATGGAAAGTGTTTTCCATTTCTTAATAAAGCCTTAGGCAGATTCGTGATCCCCTTCCTTAAGGTTTACAAATATTTTTAAGATGAAAGATTTGACTAAGCCTTCTAAGTCAACTATCAAATTGGGAGGAAGTTGGTTATACCATTCTAATGCCTCACCTATGAAATTATTTGCTAGAATCTTAGAAGTTGTATATGTATTCGTTTGAATTCATTCTTTGTAAATATTTCCAAATGTCTTGAGATAGAGGGTTGGATCCATAGAACCATTATAAGAGATGGTAGGGATAGTCTCTCCCAAGTCTATGGAAACAATGTATGGAGCTAAAGGTTTTTTTGGATAGTTTGTAACATCTTTCTTTGGATTGGTAGAGGAGGAATATGATTCCCATTTGCATCCACTAATAGAAGGGGGTGTGATAAGGAAATCTAGGCACCACATTTTTAGATTCTATTTACAACATTTTATTTTGCATTTGAATCATGTTAGTTGTGGTGGTATCTTGGGATAAGGTCATTTGATCTAGGAGCCTAATTATTACCATGATATGATTCATAGAAGAAGAAGGCCTTTATTTGTGGGTGTTTTTTCATGATTTTCATGTTACTTAGTGGTATTTTTAGGAGACTCATTATGATCATTATTTCAAGGAAAATATTGATCATGGTATGGTAATCCATGGACAAGGTTGGGAACAGACCATTTCCATTAAATTGATAAACATATTTTGAAAACCTCCCTCCTTGTCTAGGGGTAAAGTACTCATTGTTGAGGTTTTTGATGATGGATCTGGGATTTATTTTCTCAATCTCAACCACATTACATTATTTTGAGTGACCATGATTTGATTGATTAAAGGGATAGGGTTGGGGAAACAAATTTTCACAGGCGAGATTAGGGTGACTAGGAAGAGTAGTGCTTGTAGGATGAGAGCTAGAGCATTTAGGAGCATGGAGAGGAGATGTAGGCATAAAGGAATATCCCATGGATAATTTCAAAGGGTTTATTTATGCCAAAAATATCCTTAGAGGTGACATCTTTGTAACTTGGAAGCTGAAAATAAGGCTCTAGAAATATGTACTTTAGACGAAATTGGCCCTATAGAATGTTTGCATAGGAGCCAATGGCATAAGGATATAGATTCATACGAACATACGAAATTATCCTTATCGTAGAAAGCTAAAATGGGGGTGATGGTATTTGGGAAGTGGAGGTGGAAGAGAATAAATAGATAAAATTAATCATGCAATAAGGTGCACATGGGGCTAAGGCCTGCGGAAGTAAGTGTGATAGAAGCATCAAAATCACCCCTGGGAGATGGTGTTTGTGTAAAAAAATTAAAATTTTTAGATGCTTAGATGAATTCAAATTTTAAAATGGGTTATTTTAACATGTTATGCTTAGTTAGGAGGTCTATAGGATTCATCTCAGGTTCACCAAAGAATGTATGTGGTACAAGAATGTATCTCAATAAATTGCACTCCTAAATCATCCATTATACGAGGGTATCGAGATAATGAGTAAGAAAGCAGACATGTAATGACTCCAAGAGGTATACTTAAATGGGCTACATCGAGTGATAGGCTCATGTATCTAGAGGGTAATAATCCCTACACTATGTCAACCTAGGGTTTTCAAGGCCTTCCATTGAGATAGAGGAAGGAATCCTACTGAGATATTGGTAGTTGGGTGTGGAGAGGTATAGATCAACATTAAATGAAACAAACATGCATGATATAACTAAAATGATAGTAATTATAGCTAAAGAGTTGATAATGAATAAGATTACTATGCTAATTAGCATATAAACATGTGTAATACTAAGCTAACATAACAAAAAGAAGGAATGAGATGAACTTATCTATGTAAAATGATAAGAAATGGTTAGAGCACTCACCTTGTACATGTAGGGTGGTCACTGATGCATCTATCTCTAGAGAATTAGCACGCAAATAGAGAATAAATATTAGGTGGATAATTCAAACATTGTTCGTGTCCTAGAATAACTATCGTGACCTAATAGTACAAGAAACCATCGAGAAGAATATTTATCTAGTCTAATCCAAAAAAATATGCGAGATAAACCAAAAGCTAGGCATGCGAGATGCAAATATAATACAAAAGAGAAAATCATATGACAATTCAAATGATTTTTTCTTCCTTTATTTATATGTCATTAAGTGGTGTATATGTATATACCCGACACAATCACTTGTGGGTGATGGTGGCAGGTATGGAAAATTCAAATGCTAACACAATCGCTTGCCGGTGATTGTGGTAGCTATGGAAAATTCAAATGATGACACAATCGCATGGGTGATTATGTCGGCCATGGATGATAAAATGCAATGTGAGGTAAAAATAGGTGTCGTGGATCAAATAGGTGGATGAACAAGGTGCCAAGATGATAGGATGCAAGAAAATCATGATGAATTCAATGTACTTGAGACCTAAGGGGATAAGCATGAATAATGCAAGGACAACTAAGGTTAGGACCAAATAATGAAACTCCTTACATGCACTATCTCTAACCCGTAATGGTTAGGTGAATAACCCTTACCCATTCTTTGCATACCCCTTAAAGAACCTTCTCTAGAAATAGATGCATCGGTGACCATTATCTACACAAAGAAAATTGAAGTAACATGTATGAAAGATGAAAAGTGAAAAATTAGGTGTATACATCGAATACCCACTATTCTAGGTTATATCTTATGTTGGGATTATCATAAACCTATATTATATAGTTATACACTAAATATTATAGTTCAATGGTGGCCGTACGGGTATGAATCTTAGAGGAAACCCACGTACTCTTATTTACATCAATATCTTCAAGATTACTATGATTACTTAGGGCATGTAACTTTGTGACAAAACTATTGAAAACTATAGTCTCTATAGAACACGTGATTACTTTTTTATTATGATGATTAAATAATTTATTATCTCTCACGTTATGATCCTTACACCTACATGCATTGATCCTCCACTTAGTATCTAGTAGCATGTATAACTATCTTATACATAGAATTTTCATGCGAGACACATATTATAACACTTATATCAAATTCTGACATATTTTCCCCTAATTCTTAAATAGATTGCTACCTATGTATGCAACATGATCTCACTAATTTGAAGTGATATTTAAACACACAAAAACTTATCGAAGAGACCTCCTCACATTTTTCACTATCTCTTACAACTAGCCTAGGGCCATTAGTCTCAAATTTACATTTCATGTATATTATTCTAAAAAACAAAACCAATATACCATCATGAAAATAAAAAATTTGGACCTACATGTGATATGATTAGTCATTTCCTATCTTCAATCCTTTTCATCATTAAGATCTATCAATCTACAAAGATGCGTTAGCACTCAAAACTCATATAACATGCTAAGTAGTTTGTTTTCACTTACCCAAAAAATGAGTAATTTTTGAAAGTTTTTGGTCAAGTAACTCCTTTGAACAATTTGTTTGCCTTTTTGAAGTCTTGAGAAATGGAGAAAATCAAAACAATTAGTCATTTTTGACATTTTAAGGTCAAACTCATTGTAGTGCGGTGATTTTAGGTTCTATAGGAATAAGACGAACAAGTTCATTAGGGTCTCGTGAACTGTTTTCAAATTTTGTTGTCTCCCCAATTCTTTTCTTTTTACAAATTGTGTGTATTACGGAATTTTCGGGAGCTTTTGGAACAAGAGGAACTTGTTTCTTTTGGATCTTTGTTCCCCGCACCACCCTTGTCATACGCAAATCATTTTTATCCTTTAATGTGTGGATAGTTAATATATTTTAAGAACACGATCCCCTTTTTCCTTGAGCCTCCGTTTCGTGAAACCTTGATTTGTCTGTAGTAATCATGGAAGTCTTTGTATTTTAGGTATTTTTATTTTTTTCGGAACTTGTGAGCCTTGTTCCTCACGGGACTCCATTCTCTAAAACTCCTTGTTCTCCACACTTATCTCCCATCTACAGCCTTACCTTCTTTTCACGTGGGTTTCCTTAGAGTTGTATTTATTTTGGATAAATCAAGAACTCCTAGCCCTTGTTCCTCACAACCCCTGTTCCTCACAAACCCACATCTTCCACATGTAATGGTATTTTCTTTCATTATAGGTGGTTTGGGAGTTTATGTCACACAAGCCCCTTGTTCCCTCGATCCTCTATTTCCCCAAAACCCCATCATATCTGCAATATACATGAAATTATTGTTAAAAAGGTTCTTAAAACATTCTTGTTCCTCACATTCCATTGAACCCATCATTTTGACCATTTTATCTAGCTACTTGATATAAAAGGGGTAAAAATAATTAATTTTCAATGTTCCAAAGTTTTGAATATCACCGTGCCTTGTATTTTTCACTCTCAAGCCCTCAAACACGTTTCCAACCATAACTTGATGATTTTTGGGTAATTTTCAAAAATTCAAATTGCTCTAGGACCATTTTTCGAACATCTTCCTTCCTATAACAAAGGTGATTCGAGTATAGAACCTCTTAGTTTTTCTTAGTATCAAATTGAGTCTTGTGCCCTTCTTCTTAGCTTCTCCCGAAATCTATTTTTGTGCTCCATTCGTTTGAGTCTTTCCTCCTTTACCACCATGAAGTTCCATTATGGGGGTATGAGCATAGCTCTTCTTTGGAAACTTTTGTACCAAACATAAGAGATTGTGATGTGAGATATTTGAACCTAGGTGATTTCGGGCCCGAATCGATGATGATCCCACCGCCATGGCCCAATGCATCAAAAATTATGGAATTTCCTATGTTTCTAATTTTCCCCTCTTTGTTCTGTGCAATCGATACTATCCTTACTTATGCCTCATGCTTTAATCCTATAACCAAGGAAATAAAATATCCCAAAGGCTAGATCATTTCCAAACTTGATTTTGAGTTATATAAACTTAACCCTATGTATCCTTGTGTTTGAAGATTCTAATACCCTAACCTTGGCCCAAGCCCAATTTTTTTTTGATCAAGATAAAGACAAGTACAAAGCAAAGATAGCCAAATCATGGCTCAAGGCTCCAAATATAAGAGTTTCAAAATTTCCCAACATTCTATAAAGATCATATTTTAAAGAGGAACTGTCAAACATGATCACTCTTTTTGCAAGATTGATGTGCCTACCTTCCAAAATTGAGTTTTAGTTTTGAATGTGTGTCTACATTAACATCATTTTGAAGGAAAACAAATCTCAAACTAGGGGAAATCATTTGTGAAAATTTCACTGAGAAATTGGTCAATGTGCATCGAGTAAAACGAATAGAAAGTTCCACCATATGAGGGTAAATGATGCTCTTACAATGTTTATTGTCGGAGTTTCTTGAGGGGAATAAAATCAAAAAAGTTTATGTAGAAGATAAACAATTGATTTCAACATATGGCAACCTCTTCATACAATTCAGAAAATTCTCATACATTAGGCTAGCTAGTTTTGAAGGTTCACCCAATAAAATACCTATGTATTGTAATGATAAATTTATTTTTGTGGAATTTTTTGGTAGCTTGAAATGCTACATAGGACATGCGGGACAAGAAAATATCAGGAATCCAGTTTCCCATCTCCTTGGGGAATTATACATGTAGATCAGCCCTAGATGCCCAGAATGTTGAGAGGACAATCTCTAACTTCAAATTTCATTCATACCAGAGGATATCATCTTTTGATATCAAGGGATTTATTTCAAAACACTTGAGAATGTCCTATTACCACCTCCCTCCATTGAATATTATTGGGTTGATTGTTCTGATGAATATGAGGTTAGAAAGAGATATTTTGACAGACTTTCCCTACAAAAAATCATAAACTTCAATGTATACAGGTACAAATTCGATTATTTGGAGGATGACAATAAGGATTTTTATTTTATATATTTTCCCAAGACTATCCAACATATGCCTCTCCCAACTATTTCCTAGTCCCAAAGCAAAAGGGATGATCCTTTAGATATGAACAATCTAGTCATAGTAAGAACAAGGAAGTGGTTTAAAACAATAATGAAAGAGTACAATAAAGGAATGAAACAATCTTCTTCTCAGGAGCCCTCCACCTCACATAAATAAGTCTCTACTCCTCAGGAGGTTCCACCTCATCTTACTCCATCTTTTTCACCTTTGGATTTAACTATCAAAGTATATGACAAGAATGAAAAGTCAAGGAGATAGAGAAAATTTAATAAATACTTGAGTAATATGTTGAGTTGAAAAAGGAACATGAATCAACTAAATAAGTACCTATGGTTGGAAAAATATCTCAACCTTTGGAAGAAGAAGAGAAAGCTACTTAAGAGAAAAATGATGAATATAAGAAAGAAACAAAAGAACATGAAAAGAGTGGTGATGAGGAAGAAAGTGTTGAAGAAGAAGAAGATGATGTCAAAATCATAGATTCAAACACTGGGAAGGTAAGTGTCTCTAGGCTCAAATCACCAGTCAAAGAAGTATCTTCCTCCACTATTGAGGTATCCACTCTATAAGTCTTTTTTGCTCAAGCTCTCAGCCCTCCGAATGTTCTTATATTGAATCATCCTTCTGATCCACCTTCTAATGACTCCTTCACATGGGTTAAGCCCATGATTGACATTAGAAAGAGGAAGACATCTTCTCAAATTTTTTCCCCTAGCTTTAATGGTGTGGCTGCCCTACTTGGCACAACTACTACTCCTACCAAGAAGGCCAAGATAACCTCTCGATTGGTTTCAAACTCAAAAGGAAAGCAATTTTTAGAAATTTCAAAACCAAAGGGAGACAAGTATGAAAAATATATCATTGTAGTTGACTTGAAAGCTAAAAATTTCACTTGGTGAATCTACTCCTGAGGGAGAGGTGCAGAATCTCAAGGAAACTATGTCCAAGGTAATTGAAAGGGTAGAAAAAGGAAAGAAGACATAAGAAAAGATAGAAGAATACGTTCAAGTTCTCTCCAATTTTATCAAGTCCTTCATATCCTTGAGACCCCACTCCACTTTCTTCATTACCTCCTCCAACTATTCTTTCTGAAGAGGATGTTAAATCCATCAAATAAATCCACAAGAATGCCTCATATAGTAGATCTATTGAAGCATTAGTGGAGGGAATTCTAATCTCTAGTCTAAATTTCATTGATGAAGCCTACAAGATGTATGATAACGCTTTTGTTTCGTGATCAATTCAATACATCCATCAAGGAAGTAGAGAAAGAACTCAGGATATGGTTGAAAAGAATTCAATATTTTAGGATCATGAGCACTAATGATGAGAAAATTATTCTTTATTATAATATTTTTATGATTCCAAGAACAACTTGTCCAAGAAATGGGTTTATAGCATTGAATGGAAAATCGGAGTTTTGAAGAAGTAACCACGTGAAGTTTGTTATCTCATTTTAGTGATTCCAGCTAAAATTAAGATAACCATAGAATTTTTTTGGAAAAATCTCCTAAAATGCCCTTTTGAGGAGATTTTTCGGGTTTTCAGGTTTCAACAACATGAAAACATATTTTCTACATGCTTCATGTAAATTGTTTCCTAAAACCCGAAACCCGAAACAAGTCAGTCTGTCGGGTTTTCGGAACTCACGAACATTGGAACATGATTTGTAAAAAGCATGCTACATGTCGCTTGACTTCAAACCCGAAACCTGATATGTTCCTTTGTGTCGGGTTTTTGGGACCTTGGAACATCCAAACATCTCATGCCTCATGTCACCTATTTCCTGAAACCCAAAACCCGAATTGATAGCTAATCCTTTGTGTTGGTTTTTGGGCACTCCAAGCATGATGACATGGCATTAATGCCAAGTTGTCGGGTAGTTGGCACATGTGTCAGGTGAAGTGTAATAAATGTGAGGACTTTATAAATAGTTTAATTTTACACGTCATTTTTACCTATTGTACTTTTTTTGCGTGGATTTTTCGTACTTGTGCCTGTGACCTCCAAACCCGATTGAGCTTCTTGATCGATTTTGTGTTCCATTTTTATTATTTTTGAGATTACTGAAGGTATTTTGCTTTTCTTGCCGATTTGAGGTCTTTTGGATTTGTATTTGAGATATTCTTTTGGTGTTCTCCTTCCTTTCCTATTTTTCCTCTAGGTTTAGGGTTTTAGATTGTTTTCTTCATTTTATGTTGTATTCCAATGAAAGTTATTGTTTGGAATTCACCCCTAGGGTGTTTCTTTATTTTATCCCATGGAATATACCCTGTTAATTACTAAAAAAATCTAAAATTCCTAACTAGTGAAATGGTGGGAATTTTGCATGTCCTGACACCTCAAAAACCCAATTCCTTTGTTTCGGGTTTTGTAGGGTGTTCAACATCTTCTTGCTTCCACCGTTTATTGGGCTTCATCAAGTGCTTAACAATCTCCAAGTTCTACCCTTCTATCGGGTTGTTCCAAGTGCCAGACATCTATCAACCTCCGACATACACTTTGCAGTGTATCGGGTTTCTTTGAGTGTTCAACATCCTCAATCTCCGCTTTGTGTCGGGTCTTGCGAAGTGATCAACATCTTCGAATTCCGCTAGTATATTGGGTTTTACAAGGTGTCGACATCTACTAAGTTCCAACACTCTCTGCAGTCTATCAGGTTTTGTGAAGTGTCCGACAAGACCTTATTTCGACATACATTCTAGTGTGTCGGGTTTCATCAGGTGCTTTGCAAGTTCTAAAGTCCGGATAGTGTGGCGGGTCTGTGGGGTTGCTCAGCAAGCTTCCAAGTCTGATTGTTCAAACAAGAGTTATCTAGGCATTCTTTCTTCAGGACTTCTCATGTCAGATCTTGGATCATCTAAGGATAAGTCAGACAGGTCAAGAAAGATGAAATATAAGTACTCGAAAAATGGAATCCCCCTCCTACATAGATTGCAATTACGACATCCGAGATATGGAGCTTGGTAACATTGACATGGAAGACTTTTGGAACAGAACCAAGGATTCTTCTCAGAGTCCTTAGATGAAGTCAATAACCAACAATGGCCTCCCTCTTGCAGCAGGATTCCTAATGTCTTCTCAATGCCTCGAGTTCATTTTGGCTGTGCTTCCAATTATGACTCAGATTCTTGCTCAGTGAAAAATCAAGTAGGAGAAGTCATAGTGAAGTTGGACGGGGGTTACTTTGATGACCTCTTAAGATTACCCAACTTTCAAGAATATGTCGATGTAGATCTTAAGTCAGCACAAAAAGCCTAGGACAAAGATCAAGAAGACTGCATCAGGCATGTGAATAGAAAGTTCTTGATCAAGGCCAAGCTAGTTGTCTCTAGGTTTCCCAAGTTTGTCCCCAGGAGTGATTTCATCCTTGAAATCAGTGACATCATCACCCCTTGAGTTGAGTATTTGGACTCCCTGAGTCAAGAGACTTCCAAGGATGGATGTATCAATTCATGGTCATTATAAAGAAGAATGAACAAGGGATCGATTGGAGTAGTCTTATAAGTGATGAGATTGATTCCCAGATGAAGACAGTCTTGACTACTGGAAAATTCTATATGTCATCATATGTCACCTATGTAGCAGTCGGCATGAGAAATTATCCAGGGTTGGATGCAAAAGGAGATAGGGTAACAGAACACATATATCAATACTTCCCTTAGCTGACAATGAAGGGTTCAAGGATCAATTCAGAAGAGTGAACAATGCTTTCTTTTATGAAAATATTTGTAGGATGAACCCTGATCTAAGGAAAAGAAGAGTCTCTAACGAAGCATGGGCAAAGTATTAAAATGGGGTTGTATCTTCTTGCAGTTCAAGAAGTTCACATACCTTTGAGTGGTCATGTACCCAGGTGATCCTTTCGATTGTCCAGATTCCCAGGTGATAAGATGATCCTAATGGAGTTGGTAAGACAATTGTTGGATTTCCACAAATTCCAATAGAGTAAACACAAGGCTGCCATATCCTTCCCTATTTCCATCGGAAGGTACACGTGCTTTGACGATAAAGTGGTTAAAGCTAAGAATGTGGTGCACGAGCTTTAGGACAAGTTGAAGAAGCACATGAAGCACAGAGATGGATTTGATTTCGAGGAGTCCTTAAATCATACGAGACTTTATATCTACATGTTCCCAACATAGAAGATATTTGGGTTGATCTTCGGGATGAGGTTGCCATCCGAAGAAAGGACAATAGCAGGTTGACAATTGAAGAAATCCAGATGCTGGATTTATTTGACATCCCAGAAGGCACTAAGGACAACGAGAGTGTCCTTGACACCTCGTATGATGGTTTGAATGAAGACCAATATGTATTCCTAGCCATTTATTGGTCCATTCTGAGAAAGCTTCTATTACGGGGAGAGCTGCTCAAATTCTTGCCCGTACTAAGGTGTGGCTCATTTCTTGGGGAATGAGTTATAAAGAAGGGAGTTTTTCAAAACTAGATACTTTGGAAGTGGGACCCTCCAAGGGAAAAAAGGAAAAGGATAAGAACCCTTCTAAGAGGCCAATAAAGGTTAAGTTTGTCAGAAAGGGAGAAGATCAAGTAACTACACCAGTGGCCACTCTCCCATAAACAGTTGAGGTTCCTGATTCACCTCAACAACAAGAACAAGGAAATCCTCCTTCAGGAGAAGAGATTGTTCAACCTTCCATTCCTCTTTTGGTTGACAGTTCATCAGAGGTAAGTCTTCCTCTTATCTCTCAAGCTCTAATTTCAGAATCCTTGCCTCCTCCCATTCAGCCTTCCTTGCCTCAGATTTCTTCACCAAGTTCCTCAACCATGGCTAGTATCTTCTCTAGCCTCTCACCTCTCCCCATTGGACCCCAGTTAACCATGAATATGCCTCCTCCTTCTGCACCTTCATTCCCTAAATCCATTACCATGGACACTACACTTGCAATGGTCACCACTCCACAAGCTAACCTTCCTCCACCTGAAGATGTGACCGTAACACCTACAATGGGAGAAACTTCTTCCAATATGCCTCAATGGTTAGTAGATTAGACTCGAGGAAGAGGAAGGTGGTAGTTCCATTACCAGCCTTTGATTTTAGTTCCCTCAAGGTCACTCCTACCAAGTCGGCCAAGAAACCCAAAACAATTTCAAGGATTTCAGTGGATTTGTAGAAATTACTACTTCATGGATAATAAAACTAAGGATGATATAATGGTCATAGATTATCAAATCACAAGGGTGGCTCTAGGGAAAGTAACAATGGAGGGAGCACAACAAGATGCACAAGATGCCATGAATGTGTTGTGCTAGAAGCTAAAGGAAACTAAGGCAAATAGAGATGAGTTAAAAGAAAAAGTACAGTAGCTGAAGAAGTACTACTCAAGCTCTCAAAGCCTCCTGAGTCAACACCATCATCCTCTACTCCTATTAGGTTTGATTTCTCATCGGTACCCATGATCGAGAAGATTAATGAGAAGGGGATAACGGTCAATGAATGGATCCAAAGGTTGCTCCTGCAAGGAAAAGAAGTCATCAAGGACACTGTGGAAGTCTACAAATCCTTAGAGGATATAAAGAAGGATGGAGAGAAAATGGATGATGAATTTTTCAAGAGAGGTCGGGAACCTAGAGTTAAATTTTGAAGCTCTCCAAACGCTGAAACAGGTTCCATCCCACATCTTGGTCAAAGAAGGCATCATTCCACATGGGGAAAAACATTTTCAACTAACCAAATCCATTAGATTCAGAATAAAGATTCTCAATGAAGCTTGCACTAAATTGAGGGAATCAATGTTAGAGTTGGTATTTACCTTAGCTCATGTTCACCTAGGTAATTTATTTAACTTTATTATATTTATCCTCACCCACTTATGTGTGTGGATATTTATTTTATCTTATTTAGATACTAGGAGATATTATCTAGTTGTTAGGTATAGTTCTTTCCTTGATCTATGGTATTGACTAGATCCTTAATGTCTAGTTCTCTCCTAAATCTATGGTCTTGATTAGTTCTTTGATGACTAGTTATTTCCTTGATTTATGGCTTGATCTACAACCTTGATTGGTTCTTAGATTGTTATTCCTTTCCTATTTAAGCAAGGCTCATTCTCAATGGATTGCATTGAGTTCCATAATAATATATGATATTGTTGTTCATTTGTTTGCAAAGGTTTTATGTAAAGCTATTCGGTGAATCACTTTCATCTTATTTATCATGGTGTTTTATTAACATTTTGTGTTCTTGGCTTGATACGATTTGGTTATTGTTCCTTTCATGGTATCAGAGTTGGAGATTGTTGTTGACATCCATCTGTAAGTTTTATTTTACAAATAAATTCTTTGTGTATTCATATATTTGGGATTTGGTCGTATTTTGTTGTTGCATACATTTTTATGCAAAACAGAGGCTTCCATTGGATCCAAAAGGTGTGAAAAACCCTAAGATCGACTGTAAACTCGGCCATTTCTAAAGGCAATCGGTTTTGTGTTTTTGTGGTTGCAGTGAAATATACAGGTTCACCTCGGGATTCACACCACACGATTAATAATCGACGAAACTTATTTTGGGTTTTGGATTTTAGGATATCCACATTGGGTTTGTTTTCGCTTTGGATTGTGTGCGAGAAAAATTCTAGATCTTTCCTTTTTTGGTAGGGGTCCACGGATGTTGTGCACGTTTTTACTATTTCGGGAAAATCCACAGGTTGCTATTTTCGAGAAAATAAAGGTCACTGTCTACATAGTCCAAAAATAGTAATTTTTACCATAAGAGGCAATTGGATGTGACTTTCTCGAAAACACACGACACACCCCAGAATAGTAAGTTGTGCAAACACCCATTAAAATCCTTAGCCCTTGGTCATATGGTATGGTCATATGAGGGCTTAAAGCTTGTGATTCCTACTAGTAGGTGCTTAGCTTCAACCCCCTTTAATTTTATTTGTGTGGTGAAGGCAACAACAATTTATTTTGTTTTAGTGGCAACTACAATAAATAACAGAGAAAAATAGTAAAAATCTTGTAACTTTTGATCGATAACTCGGTTTTGAGTGCCATTTTTTGCAAAAGTGTTTGTTTTTTCATGCTCTTTCCATTGGAGTTATTTATTTTTAGACTTGCACTATAATTATAAAGTTCCAAATATGGAGGAGTGTTGTAATCAATTGTGGACGCAATTTTGGCTGAGCCCAACATCCTAAATTTTGGGAGTTGTAGTTTGTACCTATCATGGATTCTGAGAATGATATATTTTCTCTAAAGTATGTGGACTTCAAGAGGATATTGTAAAATTTGTGGAAGAAAATAGATCACTCAAGAAGTAAAGTTCTCTTCTACAATCACTCATTCACGTTAAGGATACTGATAATACACTCCCCGCAGAACAAACTTGCTAGCCTACAACATCACCATCATATTGTGGACAACCATATCCATGCTTCTAGTCCACTTACAATTGTTTCTCTTGTACCCACTGACATTGATCTGCCAGTCTTTGAGCTTGAACCTGATTTTGATGCTTCTAAACTTGTGAGGCTTGTTACTGCATGCTCTTCCACATCTGTGCCTATTACAGTACCACATGTTGTGTATCCTACTTCTGCTCAATTGCATGGATTTTTTAAGAAGCATACCACTGCATTCAGTTCTCGCATGCTCCATTCTATGGGTCTCACTAGTAGAGTCATTGGTAGACATTCACAGGGTATTGTTTCCTCTATTCCACATGTTAAGTGGAATTCTCATCATGAAATTAGTTTTTGAGCTAGATACTTCATTGGGATCACACATTGACAGAGCTCCTTTTTTATTCACTCGACTCTTTCTAAGGATCATGAGCAACACATGAGTTATGCACCTTCACTCAGGATTGAGAAACCTGAGATTTGGGCTATCGACATGATCAACTCCGACACACATTCTAATGTTCTTTTCATGCACCCATTATGTATTTTGCACCAAGTCATATGTAGGCATCTTCTTCATCCATCTGTGTTGATTTGGGGTGGATATCTGATCACTTGTGGTAGCGACATAGGAATTCATTGAGAGGAATCTACAGGCATGGCTCCTCCACCATTCGACCTCTTGCTCCACTTTCTATACCTTCTACATTGTGATGCTTCTTGTTTTGAGCATTTTTATTTAGCAGGTGTAGTGTATCTCTCTTGTTTGTTGAGAGATTTTGTATCTATATTTTTGACACTTTTGACATGTTGATAGTCTCTCTTGTGGGGAGCTATTTTGGTGGAGCCCAGTGTTAGTTTTTCAGTGTTTGAGTAGTTGTTTTGATAACTCATATAGATTTGTAGCGCCACTCCACCCATTCAACAAGTATGGGAGGGTGTGGTGTTGATCCTACTTCTTCGGGTTTTGTGTCCTTGCCTTGTTACCTTAGCTTTTCTTGGATCATGACACTCTGGATTTTGTGTCCTTGCCTTATTTCTTTGGTTATTATTCTTGGATCATGGCACACCTATTTTTAGCACTTGATCAAATTATGTTTGGTGTTTTTTTTGCACTTTTGACATCACTCCATTTGACAGTCTCCTTATATGGAGCTATTCTGGTGGAGCCAGTGTTAGTTGTTTTTGAGTTTTGTGATCGAGTAGTGGATTTAAACCACAGTGCACACCAAACTTCTTCAGCATTGTATGATTTTTTTTATCCGAGCTTCTTGGGATGCCTTGGAGTGGGTTTTTACTCTCTTTACTTTGTTGTTATTGGTTTTGGGTACCTTGCGGTGTCCCTTTTTTCCAATTATTGTACATGAGTACCTCATCAGGCCTAGTTGCCGGACTCATACTATGGACATGCCACATCTATTTTGGCCCCTAGCTTCACTTGAGGGGGTGTTAGAGTAGGTATTTACCTTAGCTCATGTTTACCTAGGTACATTATTTACCTTTATTGTATTTATCCTCACCCACTTATGTGTGTGGATATTTCTTTTATCTTATTTAGATATTAGGAGATATTATCTAGTTGTTAGGTATAGTTCTTTCCTTGATCTATGGTATTGACTAGATCCTTGATGTCTAGTTCTCTCCTAAATCTATGGTCTTGATTAGTTCTTTGATGACTAGTTATTTCCTTGATTTATGGCTTGATCTACGACCTTGACTGGTTCTTAGATTGTTATTCCTTGCCTATTTAAGCAAGGCTCATTCTCAATGTATTGCATTGAGTTCCATAATAATATATGATATTGTTGTTCATTTGTTTACAAAGGTTTTATGTAAAGCTATTATGGTGAATTGATTTCATCTTATTGATCGTGGTGTTTGATTGATTCGCTGTAATAAGCATCTGTGTTCTTGGCTTGGTATGATCTAGTTATTGTTCCTTTCAATCAAGAGATCAATTAGTCAATGGCACGAATGACATAGAAGAAGAGCTAGTCAAGATGCGTGCGAAGGTGTTGAGTGAAAGCTTGGGTATTCTACCTATTGATGATCTTTATAGGAAGATCCAAGAACCAATTCAAGCATGAACCAACTTATGGATTCAACCTGGAAATCATTGATAGGTTTGTGAAAATTGAACATTCTTTGGAAACCCTGAGGAAACTCAACAAGAGACTAAAAAAGCTTCCTGGCAACGTTAGCGATACTCAGGAAACATGTGAAGTTCTGAGTGATCATTCCACCGTGCCTAATGAAAATGAGATGTAGGGTATAATCCAAAAGTTCCAAGAATTTTGGGATAAGCAGGCTTTGTTGGAGGAAGAAAAAGATGATGAAACAGAATAGGCACAATGTTGCATGTCATTTCAATCCTGAAATCAACATGTCTTTTTCATTTTTGTTTTTCACATAGGAAGCAAATTTTGACTTGGTCTCCTACATGAGAGTTAAACAAAGTAGGATTATCATTAAAAATAATATTTTCTAGGATTTATCCTATTTTCTCTCAACTCCTTTTATTATAAATAAGGGACGCTTATGCATTCCAAAGGGTTGAGATTTTTGGAATATTGAGATCTATTGTGAAGAAGAAAGACTTTTTGTTTTCTTTTAATCATTTGAGGAATAGGAACTGATGCTATTTTGTAAACTTTGTGTTGTGAGATGTATCTTTCTTAAGATATTGTTCTTATGTTCATAATCTTAAGCTATTCTTTGTTTAGCATCTTGATTGTTCTAATCATTTCAAACATTACATTTGTTATCTAAAGCTCGTATGATTATTTCGTGCTCTGTGTTTACTCGAAAGAAAATACGTTCCTCTCATTTCCTTTCCATTGTGTTTCTTCCATAATAGTAATTTCCTTTCCGATCCATTTCATTTCGAAAGAGCAATATCTTCACCTATTATGGATATGGATTTTGGGATTCTATCCCAACCCCAGTGGTTAGATTAGTGTGAATACTTGTACATATTATTTCTACTGTGTTTTAGATTAGTAATAAACAAGTAGCCTCACCTGTCTTTGATGAGGGATTTAATCCCATGTATTGTGGTTGAACCTCATATTTTGGTGTGACAAAATATCCAACCAATAAAAGCCAAAGAACATGGTGTAGAAAGGAGAGGTTTTTAAATCTTAAATATTTCTAGCTTGTAAGCCCTTAGATGCCAATTCAATAAGGAAAACTCTGCAAAAAAAGGAACTCGGTGGATGAAGTTAAAGTAAAATTTAGTGCCCTCATCAAGGAGGATTTGTTCAAGGCTGAAACTACCAACAAGGATAAGATGAAGGAGATCAGAGCTACACAACGTTGTTATAGATGTCACCAAGGGCTTGTTGCAGAATGGATGTATTGCTAAGGAAATGGAATACTCTCTTGGCATTTAGTTGAATGCCATGGTAGACACAATTATCCCTAAGGTCATGGAAATTTCTAGTGCCCTTGATTAATTCAGATTCCATGTGCTTAAAGTGAAGATCTCAGTTGTGTCAATTGTTAATGTCCCCTGCTTCAATTTCTTAGTCTTTTCTATATAGTTGTTACATTTAAAAATATAACTTTATCATTTTGAAATTTAAATTGTAAATAAATATAACTCATGTAATTAATTAATTAAGTGTTAGCACTTAATTAAAAGACAATTAGTTAGAAATTTGGTTACAACCACCCCTTAGCCTATATAAGGCTTCTTTCTCATTGTAAAGGGGTTGGATTTTGGTGTTTTTGAATGTAATGATACAAAAATTTTGAGATCAATATAGAAGAAAATTTCTCTCCCTCTTATCTGTGTTCTTTCTATTTTTCTTTCCTGAAATTGTGAATGTGAATTATAGTATATTTGAATCTAGAAACTATGTGTTCAATCCATTGATTATAATGCAAGGAAAAACAAATTTGTTGCATTTATATTTCATGGATTTTCAAATATATTAATTCATATGTTCTTGAAGTCTCGTATATGCAGCAATAGGATATAACTCGTAGTCTCTATATCTGATGTGTTGTCTTCTTCACTTCTTTTCATTACAATAGTGAGTAATCTTGCATAACCAAGGAGAATACTTGTGTTCTTGACAGGTGGATTAGACTGAACTTTGTGTCCCTATTTCACCCATCTTACTCACATAAGCTATTATTTCCTCCTCTAAAAATATTCTCCCCTTTTCATCTTCTATATTGAGAAATATCAAAATATGGAATCATTCTCTACACCAAAATCCTTAATCAGAATGTTAGATTGTATAGTTTTATATAATTATATTCTTGATTTTTTGGTGAATAAGGAGCCTCCCAACAAAGAGGAGGGAATTTTTCCTTGAACTATTATTTGTGTTCAAAGAAAACTTTCCCCTAAAAAAGGAGCCTCCCAAAGAATTTGATTTCTTCTGCACCTTCCACTTCTAAGAAGATTGAGCCTTTTTATGTAACTCTACTAATAGCTAAACATAAGCTTGGTAACTCGTGTCATTAGCTTTGGAGCATCGAGAAAATGTTATGCCTATAAAATTTGTACATTCCTTGGCCTCACCTTGACCCAAAATTTATCTCATGTTACTCGGTGGAGCAAAGAGGTTCCTCTAGTCAAGAGAATAAAATACGCTCAAGTAGCCTTTGTTGCATTTCTCGGAGAAAAGAGTCAATGCCACAATCTTGGTTGTAGAAATACCTCCTTCTTATGGAATTTTGTTAAGTAGAAACTTCTACAAGGAAGTTGGAGAATAAATAGAGATGGACTGGTCTCATGCTCTTATCCCATTCAATAGAGAAATGAAGAAGTTGTTTTCATAAAGGCGGGCTGAATATATTATCTAAAAGATGGATGACCCTAAGGCCAAAATTCTATATGAAGATATTGGTCATGGAAATTATATGGTGATATTTGAGACCAAGGAAAAACTCCCAAGGTGGCTCAGGATGATTCTAATGTCATTTGGATTCTGGAGTTTGATGGAAGTTATTCCACGGTTGGTTCTAGAGCAGGAATTGTATTGGTCTCGCCTAGTGGTAAGATTCACCCTTTTTCCTATAAGCTCTAATTTTATAACACTAATAATAATGTTGAGTATGAGGCACTTCTTCTCAGCCTAACAGAAGAGCAAATGGAGATGGGAATAAATAAACTCTATGTATAAGGTGATGTGGAGATTATATTCAAACAAGTCCACGAGTATTTCAAATGAAGAATCAAATGTTGAAACACTACAGAAATTTGGTATGGTATTCTATTGATTTATTAAAAAAATTCAATCAATGTAGTGTTAATAAATAGTAACACTAAAGTAGATGCTCTATCAGTTTTCGGGTCTTTGCTCATTCCTCACCCCGATTTTAATCAAGATGAATTTACTGATGAGAAATGATATTCGACACTGCGTCCTAGACAATGTATATAATTGGCAAGTGTTCAATGATGACCAACATTTTATTTCCTTTCTATAATTGAGAGATAAAGTTAACCAATTGTATTTTGAAGGAAGCAAAGTTGGATATCGAGAATCCACCGCATCTTACGTGTCTCGAAGGAGATGAAGAGGAATCTAACTAAGATGGTTGTATCAAGCTTAAGGGAAATAAGATACCTAAAGGCCTTGTGAGTTTGGAAGATTTTTTTATAAGCATGATAGATACATCAAAGGAAAGGTATCACAAGAGGTTTTCCAATCAACTAAATTTGAAAAGGTCAATATATGAAGTGATGAAGAGACCAAGTTTTTAATATTGGCAAATGTTGTTCTAATGAAGAGAGAAAGAAAATGGTTGAGCTTTTAAAGAGGTACATAGATGTCCTAGCTTACTCATATGATGACTTAAAAACTTTTAATCCAAGGGAAATGCAACATTACATTTCCTTGAATCCAAGTATTCAACCGTTTCACCAGAAAAAGAGGAAATACAATCCAAAGATCATAGGCACCATTTATCAGGAGATTTAGAAATTACTTAATGCCAAGATAATTTTCCCTATTCATCATTCAAGTTGGGTTTCCAACATCATGTCGATGAGAAATAAGAATGGAGATATTCCAATTTTTTTATTTCAAAATTTTGAATCAAGATTCTCTCAAGGATAACTTCCCTCTTCCTATGATGGACCAAATTATATAGGCACTAACTAGCTCTAAGATATCCTATCCATGCTCGATGGATTTTGGGCTACAACCAAATTGAAGTTGACATATAAGATGAACATAAAACTACCTTTAAAACTCCTTAGGAACATTTTCCTATAGAATAATGTTGTTCATATTGATTAACGTAGGTGCAACGTCCAAAGGGAAATGTACTTCACATTTTGTGACTTCAAGAATAAATGCATAGTGATTTATCTGGATGATCTAACTATTTTCTCAAAGAAAAGAGAAGATCACTTTCAACACCTGAAATTTGTACTTCAAAGGTGTAGGGACCATGGAATTTCATTGAATCCAAAAAATTTGTCTTCGGTGTAACAGAGGGAAAGTTTCTTAGGAATATTGTATCTAAGGATGGAATAAAGATTGATCAAAATGTGTCCAAGCTATCCAAAAGATACCCCTTCTAACAAGTAAGAAAGGTGTGCATTCCTTCTTTGGAAAGATTAATTTCCTTAGAAGATTTATTCCCAATTTTGTAGAGCTGACTAGGAATATAACCCATATGATGAAAGAGAAGCAATAATTTTTGGACTACTGAAGGGAAAAATGCCTTTGAAAACATCAAGAGAGCTATTGCCAAGACACCTATTCTTTCTTGTGCGGATTTTGACAAAAAAATTGTAATCTATTTTTATGCTTCTAATCACACATTAGTTGCAATCTTCATGCAAAAGAACTTTCATGGATGTGAAGTGCCTATAGCATTCATGAATTATGTCTTGAAGGCCCACGAGCTGAAGTACTTGCAAATGGATAAACATGCCTTTACTCTATGGTGAAATTTATGAAAAAATTCATTTTTACATCTTGAATTCACATTCCACCGCCTTTTACCAGATACAACAGTGAAGTCTATCCTCACATAGTAGGATTTTGAAATGAGGCAATTGGGTAGAAAAATTCCAAGAGTATAACCTTCATATCAAGCTAACCAAGCTTGTTCGAGGTAAATTTTTGTGGAATTTTTTTCTAATGGTCATAGGACTGAATTGATTGAAAAGTAAATTGTTCATATCCCAATTATACTCTTTCTAAGTTCAACTAATGAGTGGTATGTTGATATTGCTCATTTCCTCACTTAGGGAAAATTTTGACACATCTAAGCGCCAAGGTGAAAAGAACCATAAAGCTTAGAGCTTCTCAATATTGGCTTTGGGATAATTCATTGTTCAAGAGAGGAATTGATGGTCATTTTCTCAGGTGTGTTGATAAGGAGCAAGAAGAAGAGATTATTGAGGGTTTTCCATGATCAAATCATTGGAGGTCGAGTTTTCTTCCTTAGTGACGATGATCGTAAAAGTATCTGTGTAGGGTATTATAGGGAAACTCTATTCAAATATGCAATAAAGTGGGTTTTGAAGTGTGAAGCATGTCAAATTGTATGGGCATACCTAAGTTGGCCACATTGCCTCTTAAACTAGTGGTTATTGAAGAGTATTTCTAGCAATGGGGGATATATTTTATATGAAATCTTAATCCAACCTCATGTTCGGGACACACACATGTTCTAACATCCATTGATTATTTCACAAAGTGGTTCAAAGAAATTCCGAGTTAAGAGGACCACTTCGAGGGTATCTGTGATTTAATTAAGGAAAATATACTAGTCAAGTCTAGTATTCCAAACAAGATTCTTATAGATATGTTGGCTCGAAAATCACGCTTGGGTAGATTTATGGATGACAAGGCAAGGCAGCGAGTGTGCGGGGCATAGCCCCTCTTTGAGTCAAAAGCGGCGGTTTATTGCTATTCTACCAGCGGGAATCTGTGTAAGTCCCACAATATTCTGCCTTCGGGGGTTTGGGATCTCATCCCAGTAGGGTTATTTCAAACTGTGAAAAGAAAGAAATGAAAGAGAGGATGAAGAAAGATCAGTCGAAGGGAGAAAAGAAATGAATTCCAAAGCAGAAAGGTCAGAAGGTTTATGTTTTGGGATTGGTAGTAAACAGAGCCAAACCTACTTGCATAAACGAACAAAGCAATACTGATGAATAAATGACAATAAAATGAAGCAGATCTAACAGAATAAACACACAGATCTGACGTAAGAAAATCTGATGCATATAACACATGTATTCAACACAAAGTCTAAATATTGTATTAATATTTCTTTCTGTTACAAAAAGCTCAAAGCCTTTTCTCCTCACTTCTATTTTTCATCTGAAAGATATCCACCACCCAAATACAACAAGTATTTGAGTATTTATAGAAGAAGGAGAAGAAGGAAGGCAAAAAGGAACCAACCACCTATTTACATAAAATATACAAAATATCTACAAAAATATCTCAAAGTCATGTTGACTTTTGACAACTTGATGGATGACATCATCCCATGGTGCAACATGGATGATGTCATCATTTGTGCCAACATACTTTAGACATTTTACAAAAAGAAAGTCAAAGAGAGAGAGAGAGAAGAGAAAGAATTCATTCATCATCGTCATCCTGCGGCCGAAAGGGGGTATCTTGCTTCTGCTGCTGCTCAGGTGACGAGATGTGGAATTGGGCATGGTATTCCATGAACTTGCTGATCATGGGCTCTAGTTGATCCTGGGAAGGATCCTTGTGTCACTCGCTGATCGCCTCGCAAGTCTCCCGCTCGTCTATGAGCTTCTCTGGGAGTTTGGAATATTCTTTCTCTGCTTCTATTAGGAACCCGATGAAGTCCCGACAGGCCAGCAGGTTATTGATGGATTCTGCGTCAAAAGTGACCTCTGGCCCCAGCCCTTGTGAAACGATCTCCTTGAAGATCTGAATAGTTTCATCAACTTTCCTTAAGGCGAAAGAAGGAGTAAGTAACCCTGGAGACATGTTGAGAACGATTTGTTCCATTTGGTGCATCGCGTCCAGGGCTTCTTCCTTTACCTTATCGATCTTTTCAAGGACAAATTCCAGTTGATCCATCCGGTAATCCAGAGTGGAAAGGATTTTATTGAGGGCCCTGGGATGACCAAAAACACCGAACTTGACCAGATCTTCGACTGAACAGTCGAACATTCTTTGAAAGGTCTCACGCTGCAGCCTAGCATGGTCCAGCTCTTCTGATATGGGTCCTGCTAACGCCTGGAGTTCTTTGTTCACCTTGTTGATGTTTAGGTACAAATCGGTGAACTTGGCGATTACGCGTTCACTATCCTTGAGGATCTGGCTCCTCCAAGCGGAAACTGCCATGCCCTACTCGCCGATCTTTGCATATTCATTAATTTTATCCTGACTCAGAGGCTCAGGAGTCTCGGCGGCAGTTGTGGGAGGTGCACTGCCCATCTTCTGTAAGGCGTGGAGTAGATGTTTATTTTTCTCTTTCAGTAGCCTTTTCTCTTCTTTTGCTTCTTGAAGCTTCTTGCAGAGGGCGTCGACTGTAGATAGGGCCTCTCCCTGAAGGCTTTCAGAAGACGTCCCCATTGTGACTTGAGTCACTATGTAATCTATCGAGGACAGATCCTTTTTATCCTTCAGAGGATTGGGGTACGCGATCTCCATTACCCTCTCTCCCGAAGCACTCTGAGAGAAGCGTGTGATGGGCTTCTGCTTCTTTACCCCTTTTGACGGGATCACAGAGAAGTCCATTGGTACAATGAGAACTTTTCTTTTCTCGCGACTCAGTCTTTGGGAGATCCAAGCTGGACTTATGGGAGAAGGACTAGAAATAGAGAAGGGGGCAGCTGCAGTAGTAGAAGGGAAAAACGTGGAGACACTTGGAGGTGGCATCGAGAGGGAGGCCAAGGAAGCGCTCACGGGAGGAAGAGATACTGTAGGAGAGGAAGACGTAGGAAGGGAAGGGAGCTCAGAGATGAGGGAAGAAATGGAGGGGGACAGATCCGCGAGAGAAGAGAAGATAGATGAAGAAGCAGGAGGAACAGTAGAAGAAGGGGGAGAGGACACGACCAAAGGAATGGTCACTTGGGTCACCTGAGGAGGGGAAGGAGGGGAAGGAGAAGGAACATAAGGGACCTCAGTTGTTACAGCAGTGGCGACATCCTGAGTGGATGGGCCTATTGGGACATCTTCCACTGTTTCTTTCTCTAGGGAAGCCAGAGTTACAACTTGTTCGGGTGCAGCGGAAGGAGGACTTACAGGAGCTTCCTCTTGGGTGGAGCTGGATTCACCCTCTTTGCCTTTTCCTTTGCCCTTTGGCTGTTGTTTAGCCCGAGGAGGTGCGTTGCCCAACGGAGAGGTTGTGAAATCGACCCCGAGGTAGATGAGCCCGTTCATTCGGCACCAATGTTCTGTTCTACGCAGAGTTTCTTTGACCCTTTCCTCAATTGTCTGAGGGGCTTTAGTTCTATCAATTATCGCGAAAGGCCAATCGTCCCCACCTGTGTCAAGATACACTTGATCCACTTCCTCTTCAGTAGTTTGGTAGCCTTTGGGGATGATGGCCACCCCGTACTGGATGATTTCTGCTAAGGCCAAGCGAGAATGATCCTTCCTTCTGAGCTCAACCTCATGATATATGTCGATGTAGATATCTTCGATCTGAGGGATATGGATCGGGTCGAGCTTGGCTCTAGGCAAACAATTTCTCGGGTCGAAGGTAGGCCTTGCTGGGAAGTCATGTTTCAGATTTAGCAGCTCCAGTTCTGCAAACATATCTTTTGCCTTGTGGTGAGTGAGACACGTATATCTACCCACTGTGAGGGGGAAAGGAGTTCCACCCTTCTTTCTCTTTAGGCACTTTTCATGATAAGTAACAAGCTGCCTTGACAGCTCCAACAGGATCAATTTGGGCCCGGCATACCTTGGCAGTCTAGTCGGTTCCCCCAAGAAATTGACTGCCCTTAGATAGGTAAACATGGGGAATTGAGTGAACAGGGCCCCCCACTTCTCAGTAGCTACTACTATGCTCTTGGTCGTTCGACCGTGAGTCATATTCGACCTCAACAGGTAGATGATGAAGTAGAAGAATGCATCGTTGATCTTTGTGAATTGGGGGATGCTATTTTCCAGCTTCAGCTCTAGATAGTATTCATAGATTTTAACTTGGGGCCAAACCCCGCACCGCATCAGAGCTGGATAGTCCCTTTCTGAAGCTACAACATAGACCACGTAGGAGTTCATATAGAACCTCCCCATTGTGTTGAGTTGTTGTAGCTACTCAGAGATTGTGCTGCTTATAATTTCTGCCCATTCAAAGCGTTGATTGGGCACATTTTTGTTCATTGTTTCAAGGTACCGCAACATCCACTTGTGAAAATAATGGGCGTCAGGAAGCCCAAAGACTCTACTCAGGAACGTAATGGTGTCACTGAGTTCCTCTGAAAAGTCACTGCGATGAATGACTTGTGGCCACCGAGTCACTACTTTTTTGTTCTTGAGATAAACTTCATTCATCAGCTGCATGCACTGATCTTCATTGTCATCCCAGGCCTTGATGCAATCTTGTTGGCTGACGGCCACAAAGTGTCGGTGATGAGGAATGCCGAGCATTATCTCAAAGTGGCGGGCAGTGAGGTTAATTATAACCTCGCCCTTCTCACCATGGACACATCTTGTGTCTTTGTTGTAGCATCGGGCTACCACCATCATAAATTCATTGTTTACGGCACTGACTGGGATCCCACCAGCAAGGTGCAGGGCACTACCTATCAACTTTTCCATCCATGGACTTCTTGTGACCCTTTGGGTTCTGGCCCAAAATTCCTCCATATCAATATGACCCAGCTCTGAGTCTCTGATGTCTAGGTCACACTCTGCTTGGGACTCGGGCATTCTGACCCTCTGATACTTATACTTCATTTCTTCTTCTGTGAGCTTGGCCTTGCCTTTAGATTTGATAGGTTTCTTGCTTGATGTTGACATATGTTCTTCTAAACTTAGTTGCTGATCTGCAACAATAAGAAGTGAAACCCAACGCAAGAAAGCCATGTCAGCTGTCTGATTTTCCATTGAAATGTTGACAGAAGAAAGAGTTAGCAATTTAAAGGCCTCAGGGCGCAGGGCGCATGAATACTACAGGCTACAGGGCTAAATAGTAAGGCGCACAGGGAAGGGATGCTGCAAGGGGTAAATCAGCGCCAAAGGGCGCATGGCGCATGGATACTGCATGTTGCATTTTGTTGTTGTAAGAACAAGTGCGCCTGCGCCATATGTATGCATTTTATAACGGGCACATGGAAATAGCGTGTTACACGGTACGTGGATGCGCCAAAGGGCACAGGTTTTGCACATGTTACATCATATTTTTGTGCGCCAAAGGGAACCTGGCACGGTGCATGAAGGGTCTGCATGACATGATGTTATTGCTGTGAGGGACGTGCTGCGCCGTTTATAGCTTTGTTCTTAGCGCATATAAAGTTGGTGTTACATTGACGCAGGGTGCGCCAATGGGCGCAGGATTTTGTAATGTTGCACTCAAGTTTGGTGCGCAAGAGGGTGCACGGGAAGCGTTTTGCAACAAGCGAGGAAGTGCGCCATGAGGGTGCAGCTTCTCATTATGCAGCAGTCAGGAAAAATGTGCCATTGGCGCAACTAGTTTTTTGTGTAACAGGGGGCGCCCATGCGCCAAAGGAGAACAAAAATACAGTTCATTTTTAAGGTTTGATTCTCTCTCTGAGGGGTTTCATTCTTTCAAACTTCTTCTTGAGGGTGCTTTTGGGTGATAAAGAGGCTTAAAACAAAGAGTTTTAAGCAGTCATTTCAGGACAGAGTTTTCCCCTACCAGCAGATCTGGAAAGAGGGGGAAGATCATGGGGGAGAATGGAAAAGACAGCAAGGAAGGTGGGGAGTCCATGTTTTGACAGATTTTTAACTAAACCCAATCCAAACCAGTAAGTAAACAAGGAAACAGAGCACAAAACACACAAAAGAGATAAGGACCTCTTACCCAGATAAATAGTGAAGAAATGTGCAAATGGGTCCACGACGTGATTGAAAATGACAGGGTAGTGCAACTTGACAGGCTCAGAGAAAATAATAAAAATAATCACGTGATTTGCTCTGGTGATAATGACAGCGCAGACGCACCTATTTATAGGCGAGGAAGCAATAAATGTGCCACCAACTTTTTCAAGTGGCGCATCAAAAGAGCTGTCGACACAAGAAAACATGCGCCCTATGGTGCACCAAAATGCTTGCCAACATGATAATATGTGTGCCCTTGGCGCACCAAAAAGGGGCGCAACAAAAGATATGTTGACAGGAAGGTGCATGCGCCTTGGCACACGCAAGGAAGACTCAACATAGAGAGGTGCACCAAAATGCCTGTTGACACAAGAAATCATGCGCCAAAGGCTTTAAAGGGGGCGCATGAACATTTGATGTTGCATTGTCATTATATGCGCCCACCCAAAAAAGACCAAAAATGGCTAAGTTCGGAAAACTAGATTTCCCGGAAAGGGATTTTGCAACATTCGAACGCAAGGAATCCCTGACGAGGGATCAGAACAAAACTTTCGGTAGGGTTATCTGTAAAATTGCCCTTGCCAATTTTATGGGATAACAAGATATTTCCCCAAATTTTCCTCCCATGAATGCATTGATTTCTATTATGGGTATGACATTTATCTTTCACATTCATCGATTAATATCCACAAGGGAATGGGTAGGCATAATCGACCAACAAGAACTAGATAACAATTATCGGGAAGCTTATGGATGAATCGGAGAGAGAAATTGAAATAAGACGTTGTATGGATAGAATCACACCAAAGAGAGCCATCAAGATGTCTCCATTTCAGTTGGTGTATGGGATGGAAGCTCAATTTCTAGTAACAATGGAGTTTCCTGCACTTCATCTTGCAAAATCTATTGAAGATGAAGAGTTCTCAAGTGCCATGGAGAAAAGAGTTTTGTACCTACAAAAGTTGGATGAAGAGAGATTCCTTTGAGAAGATTAGTGCACACCAACAAAAATTCAAACAACTTTTCAATAAGAAATTGAAGCCCAAGAACTACCAAGTTGGAGATATTTTCCTACTCTAGGACAAAATGTGTGAACCATGAGGAAGTCATGGTAAGTTTGACTCACTTTGGCTTGGTCCTTTCAAAATTTAGAATTTTGCAGTGAAAATTATTACTATCTAAGCTATATGGATGGGATTTCATTTCCATTCCCATATAGTGGCCAATATCTGAAGTTATTCCAATCATGAATAAACAACACGGTCTTGTATATAGTTTAGTAAATAGTCTTATACGAGTCTTTGCTTTTAATTTGTGTTGTCTTTTTGTTTTTGTGTTCTTCTATTTGGTCATTGTTATCCATATTTACACTCCCTTTCAAAATTTATTAACTTACAAGTTTGAGCATTTATAAATAATGGGCAGCAATTTATAGGGTATCTCGTAGTGATCTTGTGAGTCACAACAAAGGTTTAGAGCCAAGTTTATTTTAATGGTTGAGCTAGAAAATGTACATGATTGTCACCTCGTTGTAACGTGTCAACCACCTTCTTGATGTGTTTCAACCATCTTCCGACATGTGTTAAATCCCCTTTCTTGTCACATGACAATATCCCTTCCAAATGTGCATCAATTATTTTCTCCCGATACACGTCAACCATTTTCTCCTTGACACACATCAACTATTCTCCCGATGTGCATCAACTTCCAAATCTTGACATGCGTCACCACTTTCCTCCTATCATGTGATAGCATTCCTTCTAGATGTGATTCAACCATTTTCTCCATGACGCGTATCATTGTTGGGCCCCTAAAATATTGACTAAGTACAAAAAGGTGCATGGGCACATAAGGCCTAAGTTGAGGGGTGGGCGCATAAGAAGAACATGCATAAGGTAGGGTTTTAGGAGGGTTTAGAAGGACCATGTTACGCACTAATAGAATAAGGTCTCGGGACTTAGCCATATTTGGTGTATCAAGAAAGACACAAGAAAAGCGTGACCCACCTACGCATGATGATTGGATAAGGTGTCAGCCTGGCGACAAGTTGGCCTAGGAAGGAATATGCCCTACGATGGAAGCTTCTAGAAAACCATCATGGAAAGGAGTGGATAGCTCAGACCTGGAGGAGCATGCTCCCATGGAGGACCACATTTGGACACTTGGCGATGGATTTGAAGCCTCAGAAAGAAGAGTTGGTAGTTCAAAAGGCCTATAAATACAAGTGCCCACATGGAGAGAAAGAAGGGAGGAAAGATGAATAGAGAGAGCAGAGCTCTGTAGAAATACCGTGAGGAGTTATATTGGGTTGGGTAGATAAAATATAGGATAAGGATGCATCAAGGGGCTTGGGATTGTAAATTTTCTTTTGAGAGCTAAGGAATGTAGATCTAGTTATGATGTATGATTTTGGTCTGCCATATTGTGGTGTTTTGTAATGGATCTAATGGATGTAATGAGGTTACCAACTTATTTGAATATGATCATTAATGATTTTGGTCCATCCTCATATCTTCATAGTTATGTTTCATGTATGTTTATGAAATAAGTATGAATCCTTATGCATTTTCCTTTCTATTTTGGTTCAGTCCTATATTCTGTTAAAGTATATTTCTGTCTGGAATGACTGCATTGGTCTAGAAGCCGTTCTGAGCTCTATGATGATTGCATGTCTCGTTTCCACTCACTATCCTTAAGTTCCTATCATAGATGATGTTTCCCACTAAACTCACATAAAGGAGAGACTCGGCACCACGCGTGCCTCAGGTGAGCACCAGCCCCCCGGGTTATAGGCCAATGCACATGGGGTTCACTTGTTCTTTGGTGGGTCTAAAAGGACTACATCTTGGTTCCATTTCCAAGATCCTCTTTTCAAAGTTGTAGTGGGAAATAACATACATCATGATCTATGCAATGAATGATGATAGAGCGTTTAACTTTGGAAAGTGTTGAATCATGGTTTATGAGCACAAAGAATGAATTTTCTCAGAGATTCAACATTGGACTTGAGTTTGATGCACATAGATGAGTATAAGAGAACCTCTGCCATGATTTTTATGAAAATTTTCTTTGTTCCTTCCCAATGGAGTTGTATGAATGGCTCTCAACATATGCGCCTAGGTCAAGTGGTATTATAAATAATGCATGTGGACCCAAGAAGAGTACAAAGGCAAAGCAAGATGTAGATCGACATGGACTCGTGTTGTGGATCATTTGTGGAAAGGAGTGTTGACTAGCTACACCCTAGAATACATTATTTCCACATATTATTATCTAGATGTTGCTAAGTTTGAGTTTCTATGGGAGCCCAGAGGATCATTTCTACATGATATACCTTTGGAAATGAAGATCTTGATTGTTACCTTGAGTTTAGAGGCATTTCTAAAGGCCGAGAAAACCATTACAGAAGCGTTGGGTGAGGAAGCTAGGGTGGAGGAAGATGATAGATATTACATGTTGAGAAAAAAAGGAAGGAGAGATGGCTCAAGTATAGTAAAGAACATGAAAGGGAGAGTTCTATACAACAAGAGGCTACAAACGTGGTGGATATATGGAGGCGAGACGTTATGGGAAGGATTTAAGGTTCACGCAGAGGATGTGGAACTGAGCGGTCTATCTTTACCCCATCTTAGCAAGCACATAAGAGAGAACCCTTCGACTTCTAATGAGATTTCATCATGCGCAAAGAAAGAAAAGTCCTGGCGTGCATCCGAACCCACCTAGTGACCAAACCCTGGTGCTTGGTTGTCCAGATCAAGGGAGGAGTATCATTGACCTAGTTGATGCTGATGGAAGTGAGCAGATCTGTGCACAAAGAGATACAATTTTTCATTTCCTACTTCTATGGGTGCACATACTATTCCAGTATTCAGAGGAATTTTTGGACAAGGAGAACATACACAGGGGTTGGGTAACGCATTGGGGAGTGGCATCGAACACACATCTAAGCGGTGGAACAATCTCGCGAGATGGTTGGCACGTAGTTTAATGGGATGTTGGGGACACTAGGTGTGACGTCTTTAGGCCCATTACTGGCTACTAGTGGATCTAGAGGTGGAACTAGTGGATCCAGAGGCACAGGACCTAGTGGATCTAGTGGATCGAGGTGGAGGAGGGAACACTGGAGGAATTCATGCAACTTGATCAAGAGGACAAGGGCCTCAACCACCTCCTCAAGTCTTCTTTGAGATGTCTTTACATTTTCTAGATTACAGGTATTGAATATGTTGCAGAGAATTGATATGGCATGCAAAGGGGATCATAACCCCATAATGGAAGGCTAGTCGAGTTTGTAAAAGCATTGCAAGGGCGCGCGCATAGGCTGGTATAGGAAGTATGAACCCCATCAGACGGTGGTAGGTTACACCACATTAAGAAATGCCTTCCTATCAATATTCCACATCCCTGAGTTTGAATAGAAGAGCATCAGCGCCCTTAAGGAGATTCAATAGGGAATGGTAGAGAGTGTGTGGGAGTATGACATGTGGTTTAAGACTCTCTATCAAATTTTTCATATGACATTCACCCTTCATAGAATGCTCAATGGTTTGTTGGAGGGTTGATAACCCTATTTAGAAGAGCTTTATCTCATAAAACTTTAATGAGACCCATGTGAGGCGCGTTGGAAGCTTCCCTGTGCATTGAAGCTATTAGGAGAATTGCCTTTGGGTTAGCCCATTTCTTGAAGCTCAAATCACTGCTATGGCTAAGCGAGTTAGAAAAAAAAATTGTGAACTTAGTTCATGAGACTTGCAATTAAATCAAATGGTGTATAGATTGTGAATTATATGGGCATGACAAGAATAGCTTCCCACGGAAGACAATGCGCGTCATCACAAAGATAAAGCTGTGAGATTTGTCATGGGGACCATGATGTGAGTGTATGTCACTTGCTACAACATGCAATTATAAAGAATGTATATTTCTCTTTGTAAATTTTCACCTCTACGACCCATGATACCAAGGATTTTCATCTTATTGACCAGATCCATGAGGCTATTGATCATGGTGTGCACCAAACCAAAATTTGACGGTGAGAGTTATAAGGGTGATGATCACCATTATGAGGAGCACGCAAGTGGAGTTACGTGTGGAAGGGGAGTTTACGAGAGGATTCTATGGTCATGGTAATTATGGAGGAAGAAGTGAGTTCCCACATGGAACCTATTTTAATTGTGGATCTATAGACCACTATAAGCGCGAGTGCCAGACTTATTATAGTGCTCATGGTGTGGGAAGAAGCACAAGTATGAGGAGTGCCTTGAGTTGTTTAAGCACATGAGTCAATAGCACCGGAAAGAAAAGGGCACTGCAATGGTAAGAATTAAGAAGGCTGACACACAATAGATGCCATGGGTGACACGTGATGTAGGTTTTCAACCCTGTTATGGTAACAAAAGAGCAAAGGCCGCATGCAGAAGGAAATGACAAGGCGATTAAATCTGGTTTTAAGGGAAGAAGTGGTACATGGGAAGTACCCAAACCTTGCGCGCATCGAGGAAGGAGGTATATCAAGAAACCATGGACATCATTCAAAGTTTACAAGGATAAATTCGAGTGTCTAAAGTAGTAGTCCAAGAGGGAGGAGAAAACAAGGAAGGTCGAGGGTGCGAAGGATGACCTCGATGAGGTCAAGGAAGCCTGTAAAATGCTAAGGCAAGAGAATATTAATCCCTTGCTAGGAGCATGGTTGAGAGAGAAGGTACCATGCATCTAGAGAAGAGAACGAGAGGCAAGTCTTGCATACAAACCTTTCCCCTCACAACCTTGACTATGATAAAGAGATCACGTTAAATGCGGTTATGGATGGATGGCTCCTTAGTAATATCCTCATTAACACGCGGAGGTCAATGTTCTCACCTTGGATGCATGATATTAGATGGGAATACCTGCATTACAGCCATCTTCAATTGTGTTATATATGGAAAACAAAACAAAGGTAATGCCCATCGGTGTCTTAAAGGATGCATCTATCACCATTTAGGGGGATAATTTTACTGGGGACTTCAAAATCTTGGTGCTCGCTTGAAGTAGACAATTTCCCAAAGCATTACTTGGGAACCCATGGTGTTATAAGAACAATGCATATTTTTTATTCAACAAAGGGATACATAAGCATTGAAAACAAGGAGGAACGGGTCATCATACCCCTATATGATGGAAAATCAACACCCTATCTTTGAATATTTGGGAGAAGAGGTCATGGATAGAATATATGTGCACTCAATCGGGGATCAAAGGTAATCCATCCCACGAAGAGTTATCTATTTTGAATATGCTCAGGTCCTTAAGTGACACCACAAGTATAACATGTGATAATTGGGCACATGGGACCTATGAGTTAATCAGACAACATTTGAGAGGATCGGTGACAAAGGTGACAAAGGCACGTACGGTCTAGTGCCTAGGTGGAAAGAAGCTACCTAAGTATTTAGGAGGAGCCTTACGTGAGATATTTTGCACGAGATGGAAGCTCAGTGGAAGAAGGAGAATGAACAAAGAGGGATGTTAAGCTATGTCCTACTCGGACTGTTCCACATTGGTGGGTGACACATCAAGATAACCTCTTGGAATGGCGTGAGGTGAGAAATTCCTTCTCCATAAGGTTTTGTAGGAGTGATGTACCCACCGCTATAAAGACTTCCATGGTAAAAAGACTACTTCCTTACATATCCAAGCATGTGAGACATCCTGGATGGGAAGTGTAGAAGCATTGCCACCTTCATTATGGGTTCACAAGTTGTATTCCACCCTACAAGGTTGTGTGCGTGCATGGTACATTCACACTGAGACATGCCGCTAGACAAGAAATTGGCAAGAGTTAGTGGCTGATCTCATTTAAACATTCGATTATCGGAGTACAAAGCCCTTGGTGGATAAGGCATTGTCGGTTGTCAAGCACCTTACCAATTGGGATAGTTCCATGGTAGAAGATAGGCTACTGGAATTGTCAGTTGAACACGGCTGGAGGTGCTCTTTGAGGAATAATAAATAGAAGAGATATAGTTTGAGTACATGTGTATAGAGAAAGAAAAAAGGAAAGATGGTTTATAAAATTGATGGGGAAGAGGCGAGAAAACTTGGACATTGACCATTTTGTAGGGACGTGCGAGGTGTTAGGTAATTCTAATGAGCAGTGCACACCTATCATGAACCTTTAAATACAAATAAGGTTAACATCGGCTCGGAGAGCAGAACCCAAGGAGGCAATCATTAGAGACTCTTTTGGTTGGAGAAAGAATTATCTAAGGTCATTGATCTTTTATGTGACTTTGAGGATTTATTCCACACGAGTATCATGAACTAAAAGGTGTTCACCATTACTTGGGAAATGAGAGTTAAGTTGAAGGAGGTTGTGTGCCCGGTCGGAAGAGACCATATCGGATGAATCCTAACTTGTGCGTAAAGGTCAAGGAGGAAATAGATAAGATGATAGCATCGGGCATCATTGAAGTTGTTGAAGAGTCAGAGTGGATAATTCCAATGGTAATTAGCATCAAGAAGGATGGAAGGATAAGGATTTGTGTTGATTACAGGGACCTGAATGTAGTGTGTATCATTGATCCTTTCCCAACCCCATTTACTAAAGAAATCTTAGAAGGAGTGGCAAGACGCGAGGTCTACTCTTTCACAGATGGATTCTTAGGCTATCACCAGGTAAGGATCGCAAAGGAGGACTAGAGGAAGATGAATTTTTCCACTGAGTGGGGAATTTTTTCCTATACAGTCATGCCTTTTGGGTTAAAGAATGTGCCTGTTGTGTTCTCGCGCATTATGGTACAAGCTTTCCAGGACTTCATCCATAAATTTCTTCAAGTCTACCTAGATGATTCAACAATATATGGGCTAGTGAGGGACCATTGTGACAACTTAAGGTTAATGTTTGAAAGGTGTCGATATTTGAGGATATCCCTTAATAGTAAGAAATGTGTCTTTCTTTATCCTATTTGGAACATTATTGGGACACGTCATATATAAGGAAGGCATACTAGTAGATCACAAAAAGTTGCGATAATTGTGGGATTGAGGAGCCTACTAGTCAAATTGTAGTGCATAGATTTCTTGGGCATACAAGGTACTATAGGAAGTTCATCAAGGATATGCCAAGATCGCCACACTTTTAGAAGAGTTTCTTAGACATAAAAGTGCCTTTCATTGGGGAGAGGCACAACAAAAGGCATTTAACACTTTAAATAATAGGCTTGCCACCACGCCCATACTACGATTCCCTCTTTGGATAAGCCCTTCCATGTTCATATTGATGCCTCAAGGACCGCCATTGGAGCAAGACCGCATAGCCTAGTGAAGGGATTATTGATCATCCTTTGTGCTTTGCAAGTAGGAAGTTAACATCGTGAGTAGAATTATGCTACAACTAAGCATGAGACATTGTCAATGATCTATGCACTTCACAATTTGAGATAGTATTTTCTAGCAACTCCATTTATATTTTAAACTAACGAAATTGCATTGAAATAATTAGTGAACAATCCCGTTCTATAAGGGTGCATATGTCGGTGGGTACTATTGTTCCAAGAATTCGAGTTCACGGTGGTTTTCAAACTAGGAAAAAGTAATTCCGGACCTGATCATTTGTCTAGAATCGATTCAGGGGAGGACATGCAAAGCATTGAGGATAGCCTTCCGATGAAGAACTATTTAGGTTGTAGTGCACACCCTCGGACTTCTAAGATATTGCAGTATTTCTCAAGATAGGTGTAGCCATTGGAAGGGATGAAGGAATTGGATAAAAATTGGTTAGTTATACGCTCCGCACCCTACATGTTGATTAGTGGGGATTTATACAAACTAGGACGTGATGAGATTCAGCACCGGTGTGTGTTAGAACATAAACACCTAACCATAATACAAGAAGTGCACGGAGGTAGTGCGGAGTGAACAACTTGTGCGAGCAACACCACTACACGCAAGATATTAATGGTCGATTTTGGTGGGAGACCCTAGATCAAGACTGTAAGAAATATTGCAAGGCATGTAACCATTTTCAGCGAATTGGCAAACCAAGGCAAAGAGATGAAATTCCTTTATAGCCTATTCCTAGCACCGAGTCATTAAAAAAATGGGCTATAGAATTCATAGGCCCTATTACACCAGCCCACGCATCGACAGGATCACGGTATATAATCACTTGCACAGATTACTTGACAAGGTGGGAAGAAGAAGCACCCACTAAGGATTGTACAATAACTACTGCAGCAAGGTTCCTATGGGAAAACATTATTACAAGGTATGGATGCCCTTTGAGTTTGACTAGTGACAGGGGTACACATTTCTTGAATGAGACAGTAAGGATTCTATTAGAAGAATTCATGGTGGCTCATCACAAGACTACCCCTTACCATCCACAAGAAAATGGAACCGCAGAGGTGTTTAACAAAATACTTAGTCACACATTGACTAAGATATGTGATGTTGGTAGACAAGATTGGGATGACAAAGTATCAACCATTCTTTGGGCATATAGGAAAACCTACAAGAGGTTGAATAAAGACACACCATTCTAATTGGTGTTTGGTGTGGAGGTTGTCCTACCAGTTGAATTCATGTTACCTTCTCTGCATATAGCACACACATGAGGATTAGATGATGAACAAGCACTAGAGGAAAGAATAGAAAAATTAATACGATTGGATGAGAGACGATAATTAGCCGGTGGATCAAAGGAGTGAAAAATAAAAACAAAAGGCATGGCATGATCATCACATTAAGAACAAGAAGTTTGAGGTTGGGCAGATGGTCTTTCTTTATGATTCCAAGTTTCTATGCCATCCTGGGAAGTTGAAATTCCATTGGTTGGGCCCCTACATAATTTCATGCATCGTTGATTCGGGCACATGTCGGTTCTGTGTTGGATGGGACAAGATTTCTAGGACACTTCAATGGGAGTAGGTTGAAGCCCTACTATAAATAAGTCTTCTTGGTGTTTGTAAATAAGGCAGTGTTTCCAGTTATTTTAGGATTTCCTTTAGTGCATTTTCTTTTCTTGTGTTTCCATTTCTCGTTGTTTTTTTTATGTTGTGCCTTGGGCGCCGGTAACCTCTTTAATTTTTGAAGGTTATGAATGCGTAGAGGACTGCGCATCATTTTAGTGTGGGGTAGAATAATGTAGAGGAAAGTGCAAAGTGGGAAGAACCAGGAAGGATTGCATTGTGAAAGCCAGTTGGATGGCCCTAGGAAAGGAAGTGCATGGAAGGAAAGGTGAAAAAGGATGGTTGGTGTCAGGGTAAGGCTACATTATGGATCCACGTACAAGAGAGAAAGACGCAAAAAGAAAACATGAGGTAGGTGAGAGCAAAAATCATGATAGAAGTACCTTTGGCACTGGTGACATGCGTGCAAGAGTATCCTGTCAAGATGGGTTGGTTACACATCAAAAGGTTGGGGATTATCCATGTGAGATTGGGTGCATTACTTAGAGTACAAAAGTTAGGTTTTGTTGAAAAAGATGCATTAAGTGTTGAAGTACGGTGGTAGGTAAGGTAGCATTTAATGTTGAAAAGTAGGAAAAACTATAAATAGAAGGTTGGACACTTCATTATTTACATTGCGAATACAAAGAAGGAATAGCTTTTGCGAACTAGGGTTTCCAAAGTTGATCCGTGTGAAGAAAAATTAGAGAAATTTAACTGTGAGTGACCAATTTGGATCTATAAACTAGGAGGGAAATAGTTCACGGGCGTAGAGATATTTGTGGAGAAGCATCGTCTTGTGAAAGGGATAGTTTAGCGAGGGTTTGGTAGCTAGGGCATGGGTTAAAAAGGAGTTTCTTCACAAGTTTGAGATCTAAGCTTGGAAAGGGTAGAGAAGCATAACAAGAGATGTTGAAGTGCAAAGATAACATACACAATGGCACCCAATAAACCAGCTATAACACCTAACAAAGGCAAGGGAAAGGGAAAACAACAAGAAACCACCACGAGTACCAATGAAGAATGGTGTTTCACTGTTTTTTTTACCTTTTGAAATGACGAAAAGATAAGGAGTAAGGGCGAGGAGGAATACCATTAAATATTGGTTGGTTGACGGTTTTTGCACATGTTCTAACTTCTTGATCCATGGATGAATGTGAGAGCTTCCTTTTATCTAGGAGGAACTACCGTAATAGAAAATAGACCACAAAATATAGTTAAATGATATATGACAAAGGACTACCTAGCATATGCTAGTTATGGGAAGTGTGATACTTCTAGACGATTGTCAATCCACTATTTAAATAATTTGAATGCAAGAAATAAACAAGGTCCTAATGTAGTTGATATGATTTAGGTATCTCATTCAAATACAATAAGCAAATCCAATCACAACAGGCTAGGCTATAATTGGATCTTAGAGGTGAGGGGTGCTCGAGGTTCTCGGGCCAGTCGAGGTCGGATTCTAGGTTATGTAGAGTCATTTGGTAGGTTAGTTGTTGGGTCTGTTCTTGGTCAAGGTGTAAACATGGAGAATGACATTAGCTAAATGTGACCAATTGGAGTTTAGGTAGAATTGACAACGGTTATGGGTAACCGGCGTCGGTATGGTCGAGTGAAAGAAACTCAAAATAGGTTAAATGGTAGGGGTGATATGAGGTCAAATAAATTTTGGGTGAGTGAATGGGGGGTTTTGTAGAGGTCTTAGGTATGCTCAAAAGTGTACATCGGTGAGAATAGGTGATTTTGTGATGTGAGTGAAGGGATATTTGGGTTTACAAGCAAGTGGGTGATGAAGCAATAAGCATGCAAAGAATAGATTAATAACAAGAGTAATAAATATTACTAACTGAAATAAACTATATTGGTTAGGGCCATACTGTGTTAAGGTTTTGATAGTTGAGTGGTGGAGGTAGTTGATCAGAGAATACGTGTATGGTCCTGTAGCGGTGCCTTCTCTGGAGTGCTCCCATGAATGCAATGGCTCTCTGATTGGTCCTAGTGATGGTTCTAAATGTCTAGATCTGCAAAAGGATGCTTCTTTTGCTTACATGCAACTCTGGTCTCCTTCCTTACTCTCAGAAAATGTGCCAACCTTGAAATAAGGTTACCAAATGGAATAAAAGGTGACCAACAGCGACAGCAGTTCTAGGTTGACTGCATCGGTTTAGGGGTGACCGGTGTCGGTTAGGTGGGATTCCCTAGGTTTACTAAAAATGGGAGATCATGGCAATGATTTCTGCTAGATCTCTTTATTCATCCAGAGCAGTGGGAGTTACCTTTTCTTATGCGGGAATGTGGTTAGAGGGGATGTAGGCTTTGATTTTTAGGGTTTAGTTAGGTCTTAGTTAGTTATGGCAACATACTAAGAATAGACTTAGGGTGAGGTGGCTAGGTGAGGTGTATAGGTGAGGTGGTGGTGTGGGAATTATCTTAATTAGGATAATTAAATAATAAATATTGTGAGGACATGGATTAATTTAATTAAATTAATATTAGTGTGGGGTGTAAGGGGCCATGGTTAGGTGAGTGTGTTCAAGTTGATTATTTAACGAAGGGTCAAGGAGTGTGTGACCCAATTTTGGTGTCTACATTTTCCCCTTTTTGTTGCATAGCTTGTATTGGTAATAAATGTTGATAAAAGTAAGATGTGGTTGTCCCATGTGTGGGTGAAGGTGATCCCCCTCAAACCGGGAACTAATGAGGTAGAAAGCGAGAATCGGTGAGTGGTTTGATAAAAGGTTAATGTGATGAAGAGGAAGGTGGATAACGAGGGTAAAGGGGTAAAAGTCAATCAAGTAATCGAGGTAATGGGTCGGGTCAAAGGTAGTAATAGTCAAATGTATGCACACATATAAACCGTAGCATGGTACCGAGAGTTCAAGAGCATGCAAAATCTATATTGTCTAAGGTCGATAGATTTATCCAAACAAGGTTGAGGTGATTTCGGTATCAAGGTATAGGATATGAGTGCGAAGCACTTCGTGGATCAGTGGAGAGCGTTCGGGTATGTTTTGGTACACCAAAATGCAGGTCGAGATAAATGGTCACGAAAAGAGGCAAGGTAAGGTCATTAGGCAAACAACACGAGTAACAATGTTGCAAGGTATAGTGAGCACATGAGTTCCACGAGTCACTAGTAATGTTCAGTCAGAAGTAGCTAGGTTACGACATGGGTAAGGCCGAGGTATGGGTAAAATAACAAGTCGCAAAACATAATTAAGGAAAAGTATAGGTAAGGTAGAGATGGAGGTTGGATTCTACAACAAGGGTGGGGTAAGGTCAAATGGTGGTTGGGTTGGGTAAGTGGGGACAACAATGGGGAATGGGCACAAATATGACAGGTAACCGATGTTGGTCATAAATAACAGGGGACGGTTGAGGTAAGCCGATAAAGGTTTAGGCGGATGGCCGATGTCGGTCTTGGTATAACCAACTATGATGAGCTAGGGCATAGGACCAAAGTCGGTTTAGTGTTAATCGGTTTGAGTTAGGTCGATGTGGGTATATAAAAAAGAAAAATCCATATAATATAGATTCATTTGTACATTTTGGCTTTTGTGAAAATGACAGAGCACTAAATGAGTTGTGTGTTGTCGGAAGAATGAGGATTGGATTTGGTGAGTGGACATGGTAGAGGTGGGAGAGGGATTAGGTGGACCACCAGTGTAGTGGCCCGATGTGCCACCACGGAGATGACAACGCGATGAGGTAAGATTCAATCTCTTGTATTGGTTTTGGAGGTAGATTGGGTAGATAGGTTAGGGAGGGAAAATAGGTTTTTGGGGGGAAAAGGGAATTTGAATTGGGGAAGGAAAATTGGGTAGAATAGGAATGGGTAGAGGTGTGGTTAGGTGTACGAGGGGTGGGGAGGAGATGAGGGTAGAGGTAGGTAGGAATGGGGAGAAGAAGGTAGTGTTTTTAGGAAAAGGGGATTTGGGTATCGCAGATTTTACGTGTGATTGACTAACATTGGTCAAGGGGTGGCCCACATCGGTGGTGTCGCACTTGCATAGGTGTCTGGATCACGAATAAGGTGACCGTCTTTGGTGTGTGATATACCATGGTCGATTATAAGTAGCAGTGCATTGGTCAACATGTGGAGAAAAAAGGCCAACATAACTTTGTGGGGGTTGGGTGAGATAGATAGTGGGCAAGGAAGATGTTGTTGATGAAAAACAAAGCATGGGTAAGAGTTTAAAAAGAGGTATGGTATGATTGATAGTGGGTGAGTGTTAGAGTGGGTAGATAGAATATGAGATAAGAAGGTAAGTGGTAGGGGAATAAGAGGGAGGGTAATAAGTGTAGGTGAAGTGTCAAGAGTGATTATGGGTATGATCAAGTTATATTAATGTGATGTTTTATTGGATGTGGGTGAGAGCTAAGGATGTGAGATAGGTGCCACCCCTACTTGTGACAATTCACCGAGGTGCAACAACTAAGGATTGGTAGAATGTTGCCACGGTTGGCCTAATAGTGGGGTTAGGAACTGCGACATGTGCATCCTGGAAGCCTAGTTTCATGGTCGCCCTCATCGCAGATGGGATTCGATGAAAAACACATTCCATCTACCAATGGGTGAGATCACAGTCACCCTAGAGGATGTATACTGAGATCCTGCCAGATTTGCCTATAGTGGGGGTGTAGGTATATTTGATCTCTTTAGAGGCATCTAAGGAGTTGATGCTGATGGTCTTTGGCGAGGGGTTGGTGGAGTTGAGGTTCCACAGTGCCAGCCTGAGCTACGGAGAGATGTACCAGGTTCATCCAGAAGAGACAAGGCTTTTTTGTGTTGTTGATGGAGGAAGTCTGCTACTTTACACCGCTGATGCGAGAGGGTGGGAGATTCCCACAATCACTGATGGGGGTCTTGCATGATATGGTGATAGACTAGACCCATTTTGCATGGGTGCCGGCATTCCTAGTGCAGCTATACAAGGAGTTATGGGCATATGGGAATTTTAAGAGGTTCGATTTGTGTTGCACTTTCTTATTACATTATTGGGCATAGGAGCACATTGTGTGTGTATGCCGGTTAGTATGCCCTGTGCCTGCTTTGCATTCGAGCCAAGTTTTATTCGTGTGTGGGCTATAGGTGATGGGTGCCAGTTATTGGAGAGCGTCGAGTGGGAAATGCGACACATGATGTCACCTAATATAGGTGGTTCTTGGAGTAATTGTCGGTGTAGACATCATTTAGAGGCCCTATATGGGTTATCCATCATATGGGCGAGATGGGCTGCAGAGCTAGATGGATTCGCAACTTCTCGATGGATTAAGGGGTGACGTGTCGAGAGAGCATGAGATGATACCCATGTAGAGCCCGAGTTAGGTGATAGTTCGAGATGTCGCAGATATACCACCACCCTTCCCACAATACTGGAGGGATGATGTGGAGAGGTCGTTGCCTCTACCCTAGTCGAAAGTACCTACAGGTGGGTAGGAGGAGCAAGTGAGAGGCTGGCGGATCGATGATGGGGTTATTGAAAACTATAGAAAATGGTGGGATGTACACCTATGAGTAGTAGCACCGAGGCCGGGGCAACCATATTTAGCCACCATCGTTGTTCGAGAGGATGCCCTATAGGGAAAGTAACCACATTGATTACACTAGGGATGAGTGCAGGGCGATTGTGCAGTACAGAGGCACGAGTGGCCACTTTACAGGCACATGTGGCCAATTTATAGGCCCAAATAGCATAGGGATAGGCACCTGCACAAGGTGGTGGTGGTGATGGGATACAGGTGGCCACCCTACAAGTGTAGGTTACAAGTTTGCAAGGCCGTTGGTCAGCATCTGACAGGCGCATGTTGCGACTCTTCGGTCCCAGAATATAGACATGAGTAGGATAGGGTCCCTTAGGATAGGCACAAGCATGGGACAGGGTCGAGGCCAATGGGGCCACCACAGATAATACCCATAGCCAGATTGTGGGATGCCCTAGGAGAGACTAGGTATTATTAGGATATCTTGATGGCGGAAGGGATAGATTTTCTATCCTATGGAGAGTACATGGCACAATAGGCCTCGAGTGAGAGGACTAGGTCATGGACCCATAGTGTGGAGAGTATATGGGGCCAATGAGCCCCAAGACAAGGTCATAGTGAGGCCATGAGTTCCACGGAGGTAAGTTCCAAGTGCAATACAAATAGAAAAAGACCCAACCATGACCTATGATGGGTGGTGAGAGGTTAGCAGGCCATCATACATGATCCGAGGAGGAGGAGGCGAGAGGCGTATGGAGGATATCCGGCAAGGTGATATCTAATAGCCATATGTACCTTTTGTTTTGTATAGTTATTTGTTTTTAATATATACCGGTCTGCGTGCCGAAGAGAGTGAGGATGTATATGAGAGTTGATTGATTTTGATCATATACTAGCCTACGTGCCGAAGATGGTGAGGATGTATATGAGGGTTTTTGAAATTTTGTATTCATTTGTATTGGTGTACATATGTATGTATACACGTACATCATGATTTATAGATGATGATAGAGTTAGGTTCATGTAGGCATGGATTGAGTCAGGTCATAGGCATGGATTGAGTCAGGTTGACTTAGGTATGATGAATTTTAGGTTGGTTTAGGTATGGTTGAGTTGAGGTTGGTTGAGTTTAGGTTGGTTTAGGCATGGTTGAGTTTTTAACTCATTAATTTGTGTAATTAATGATGATGTGGGTCATGTTAAGATGTTTTGTAGGAAAATGTATGATAATGGTAAATAAATGGTAGACAAGATGAAATGAATGCGTGAGTGATGATGGTAAAGATGTGAAGCAATTGTTGTTTGTTTGGGTTAATTTCCAATTATTGATATAAAAAGGAAACTAACTAGGGTAGAATGTGACTAGGAAAGGGGAGAGGGAATTGGTTAGGGTAGAGAGTGGTTGAGCTAACCTCAAAGGGCCCCATGCCCTCGGAGTCTTTGCCTACATAGTCCCAAATGAAAAGGAACCTCGGGCCGATGCAATTCTCCCATAAGCTAGGAATATTAAGGTTAAATCTGGAATAGTCGGATAGGTATTAGGCATGGGTGATGTAGGTCATAGGAATGATTATGTTTAGGTTGTAGGTATGGTTAATTGATTTTTAAGTACATGTGTCGAGGATCTAGTCACTCGCATGCGGGATAAACAATAGGTAATGAGGAAGGCGAATGGTAAGAAGTAGTAGAAGGGATGCGTAATTGATAAGAACCATGATGATTCGATTTGGCCTAAGATGGGCTTATGAACATAAGACCCTACGAGTCTTGCATAATGGACATTTTAAGGGTGAAGAAAAGTCACAAGATCACAAAATGTCACATTCATGGCAACTCCTTGAGTAACAAAGGAATTTAGGTGGAAAAGAAAGGAGGTGAGAATGAGAGGCTTAGTGGCTTAGGTGTACTGACGATGTTTGTTTTAGAACAAGGAACCTGAATCCAAAATAGGCAAGTCCATGATTAAAGTTTCATCTTTTTCTTTATTTGTTTGTTTTTAATAAAGCTGATTGATGCATGAAGTCTATATGGGATGAATATATGATCTCCTTGAGGTCTTCAGAAGGCTGATTGATGTGGGAATCTTCTAAATATTTAATACATTTTTGTAATGACCGTACATAGCTATCCTTTAAGGAAGCGATCTATTGATAGTGGAAGAATATGGAGAAGAGATTTCCCCTTTGAGGGATTCCTCTTTTTACTAGAATTTTGACTCAAGGATTTGTATCCCCTTTTTTTAAAGATTTTAAGTCATGGACAAGATTATAGAGGATGATTAGGTTCCAGTTTTAGAAGACAAGATCGTAGTACACAAAGATTAACTAGGAAAGAGGTGGTTTCAAGTGATGAACGACCATGGGATTCCATCTTGAAGAAGATGAAAAGTATTCATGAGAATCATGCTATGAGAAGAGCCATGGTACTCATATTGAAGACAAGGCTAACAAGTATGAGAGTAATCATATGATTCTTGTTTAATCATGGATCCTCAAAATGGGTAATAATGGAAAGTAAACAATGCTCAAGGGATGAGTGACCAATTGATAGAAAGTGATATAGGACTTGATATCAACAATAAAATGGTTGAAGATGCAAGGCATTAAGGGGCTCAGGTTCATCTTTACCTTCGAGTGAAGACAAATGATAAGCACCTGATCCATAGGCATGGCTAATGATATAGGCTCCAAGCCAATTAGGAGGAAATTTTCCCCATTTACTTTTCTCCTCTTTGGTTACATTTTTATTTTCCCTCAAAATGAGGTCACTAACTTGAAAGGTTCATTCGTGAACATGTTTTTCATAGGCACATTTGATACATTTTTGGTAGATTTGAAGATGGTCCAGGGCATTGAGATGACGTTCATCTAATAATTCAAGTTGTGCCAAATGATCCTGGAGAAATTCATCATCATTGAGCATGTCTTATAGTGAGATACGAGAGGATGGAATCTAGACTTGAGAGGTAAAGACTGACCTCGATACTATAGACAAGAGAAAAGGGGGTGGCAGCAGTCGAAGTGTGAATACTAGTGTGGTAAGCCCACAAGGTGAAAGGAATGTTTGTATGCCAATATTTCCCAGATCATTGACCACATTCATAAGAATTTTTTCAAGATTTTATTGGTTGATTCAGCTCAACCGTTAGTTTGTGGGTAATAAGGTGATGAGAAACTAAGTTGGATGCCAAAAATATCGTATAGTTTGTGTAGGGTTTTGTTTTTTAATTGTTTTACATTATCCGTGATAATGTTATGAGGAACACCAAAGTGACAGAGATGATGTGATGGTTGATGAATTCATATATTTTCTCACTTTGATGGAAATGAGGGGAATGGCTTCTACCCATTTAGTATAATATTCAGTATGAGTTATGATCCATTGGTGTTGTGAAGAATGGGGTTGATCTCACCGACAAGATCAAACCCCCTTGAGAGAAAGGTGAAAGGTCTAGCGTGACCTATAAGGCATAACTAAGGGTGTGATGGAGATTAGCATGTTGTTGGAATTTTATGTAGTGTTTGACATAATCGTAATAGTCACAATTTAGGGTTGGCAGATTACTAGCCTAGGAAAAGAATGTGTTTAGCAACAACGAGACCACTAAAGTGGCCTCCACAAATCCCATCGTGGACTTCCTTAATGGTGTAAGGAATTTCAGAACTGGTAAGGCATCACAAGAGAATGTTGTTGAAACCACATTTGTAAAGAAGACCACCCATGATGACATAACGTGAGACACTTTTAAGGAAAGGCATGTTTTCCATTACGAGTGATATCGGTGGGTAAAATGGAGAGGGAAAGATAGTTTGTGTATTGCTTATACCAAAGGTCTCTCGGAGTCGGGAGAGCAAGTGGTTCCAATAGAGTAAACTTCATGAGGCAAATAAGAGGGTGATTGTAGTCTTTGTATGGTGACAAATATTTTAGAGTCAGCGGGTGAAGTAGGTATCTAAGAAGCCAAGCAGGCCATGGTATCTGCAAATTTATTGGTAGAATGTGGGGTGGTTTGAAGGGCGTAATGGTCGAAGGTGGTCAAAATTATGTCCACATGATTCTTATACTTTTGAAGTATTTCATTACGAAATTGGTATATACCATTGACTTGGTTGATGCAATAGCGAGAATCACCAAAGATGTTGATTGAATTAATATCTAAGGCATAAGCACCTGGAGGCCCAATATGAGTACTTTCGTATTGAACACTACATTTGTATAATCAAAATCGAGTTTGAAAGACAAACGCATAGGTTCACCATCAAGTGGAATGAGGATAACACCAGCCCCACCCCCACACTAACACTCGGAGCCATTGAAGAAGAGTGTCATTTGCTAGTGGGTTCATCCAGGAAAGGGTAGAATAGACTCATCCGGAAAGTCGAAGTTAGAGGGTTGATCCCTGAAATAGGTACGTCGGAAAATTGGTCAGCGATATCTTGGCCCTTGATAGAATTTTTATAGATGAATTCAAGGTCGAGGTCAGCTAGAAACATAAGAAAACGTGTGGCATGTTGATTTTGATAAGGTTTGGCATACATGTAGTGTAATGGGTCCATATTAGTAATGACAAAGATTTTGTGGTTGAGTAGGTAATGCAGAGTTTGGTGATGATGAAAACTAAGACTAGGAAAAGTTTTTGGCAGGGTATATCTAGTTTAGTATTCAAGAAGGTTATGACTTATATAATAAATCACTTGCTCTGGTGTTGGTCGTCGCGGTGAGCAAGCATGGCACCTAGAGAATGTTGGTGGTAGAAATATATAAGTAGAAGGGCTGGTCATCCTTAGGAGGAATGAGAACTAGTGGTTGAATGAGTTATTGTTTTAAGGCCTCGAAGGCTTTATGACATTCATCATCCCATTTGAATGAAACATCTTTCTTGAGAAGATGAAATGGTTAATGCATGATCAGAAAGCTATGAGATAAAATGATGAATGGATTGTAACTACCTTATAGGCTTCAAAGTTGAGCGAAGATTAGTAGGAAGAGGCATTTCCATAATGGCCTTGACTTTAGCTTGAGATTGACTTCTATGACACGCAAAGAAATAATGAAGCCTGGGAAATTTCCCTAAAATCTTGTAAAGACACATTTTTGGTTGAAGGCGAACATGATATTTGATAATGCGTGATCAAAGATGACTTTAAGAATAGGTAGGTGTTTGGTTCAATGTTTAGATTTGGAAAGTAGATCATCACGTAATCCTCAATATGTGATGCATGATGTCATGGAAGATGTAAGTCATGGCTTTGCTGATATGTAGCACCGGCGTTTTTGACACAAAGGGCATGACTTGATAGCATAAAGTCCCCTACGGGGTGCTAAATGTAGTCTTCTGTTGATCCTTAGGAGCTAGTAATATTTGGTTGTAGCTTTGAGAAATCATCCATGAGTGATAAAATTTCATGGCCAGCAGTGATATCAACTAGTTGGTCAATTCTGGTAGTGGGAAATCATCTTTGGGATAGGCGAGGTTGAGGTCATAGAAATGCGTGTAAATGCGAGTCCCCCTATTGCTTTCATGATAAAAACAATGTTAGAAATCCATTTGGGATAATCAATGGGTAGAATGAAGGAGACCAAGAGAAGGCGATGAACCTCTTCTTTGACCAGAAGAGCGATGCGAGGATGCATTTTACGTGGCTTTTGTTTGATAGATTTGGGATCGGGAATGGTCACGATATTATGAACCACGATATTAGGATCAATACCAGGCATATCAGCATAAGACCAAGTAAATGCATCACTATGGTCCCAAAGGAAAGAGGTGAAGGCTTCTGTTCAATAATAGCATCTAAAGATTGGTTGATCTTTAGAATGTTTGAGATTGTCTGGTATTAATGTTGATTTCAATGCTTGATTGATTCGGCATAGTTTACGTCTCGAGAGGTAATGGTCGGTGAATATAGGAGTCTTCTGCACCAAGGTAGGTGAGGATGTACTCATCATCCTAACATTGAATGACATTAATTGAAGGTGTATTGTCATCGATCATGTCAGGATACATGAATGGGAGAGAAGAGGGAGCCTCACCATTGCGTTGATAGGTCAGCGGTACTTAGAAATGGTGTTTATCAAAAAAAAAAGTTAGGAGGTATAGATTCAGGATCTATGGACTTTGTGGGTGAGGATGGTAATGTGGGTGAATGAGAGGGGGAAGATGTCTCATCCTGAATAAGGTCGATGTGAACCTTCTTAGAAGATGGAGTGTCAAAACCAATGCCACTATGGTCATTGTGTTTATGAGAGGTATAGGAGATGACAGTGTGGTGGCCTTGTTCATAAAAACCAAAGCCAAATCCTTTCCATGTGCACTAGTGGAGGAAAGTGTGAGTGAAATGATGGTTGGTGAGGGAGTGTAGGTCAGTGGAAAATGGTTGGGTTTGGGATGGAGGTTCGGGTTTATAGGTGGCCATATCAAGTCCCCCATACGTTAGGTTGGTGCGAAGGTGGGGAGGGCCATAAGGGAAAATGTCACCGATGCAAATGTCATAACTGGGGTGTTGACGCAGATTCCCATATTGTTGTGGGGTGAGGAAGGTATCGATATTGTATAGGTGATATTTCCTCGAGTAAGACATTGAAAAACACCTTCTAAGGGGATCGATGGTTGGCATGTGGGTAGCGGGTATAGATGGCTCGCTAGATGAAGGAAGTAAGGGCACTAGCGGTGGAGGCTACGGCTACTGATAGGGATGGCGAGGTTAGATGTAGTAGTAGTAGGGAAATTTTGGTGGATGGGCTTGTGGGTGGAGGTGAAGTGGTTTTGGTAGTGGATTCCTTGATCGGTACAAGCACATCATTGGGTCGATATAGCATGTTACTGGTCTTGAAAGGTGAGGGTCGGTAGGGATGTTGTAATTATGTCCCTCATGTTCAAATTTGAGGCATCGATGTAGCGTCAAAGGACCTGACCCATACCATGAATCCAGAGTTGGCCAAGTAGCAAGTTATACTAGAACTCCCCTTAGGACATAGAAAAGTTACGGGGGCCAGTGCGGGGACCTACGCGGGACATGTGAGAACAACGGTACCTAGTTTAGAGGTTATGACATCATTGAAGAACACAATATAATGGGGGTTCTACTGTATGCAATACGGTGGTGATTATTTTCATTTGGGCATACGCATGGGGCACGAGATGATGTTAATGCTAGCACCACCATCAATCATAACGCGTTATATGTGTATATTGTCGATAAAGACGGAGATGAAGAGAGTGGGATCGGGGTCATCGGACTAGAAGGGAGTGATCTCTTCATCGGAAAAGCTGATAGTGGCCACTTGGCAAGTGGGTGAAGGTGTAGAGGAAGGAAAAGACCTACGGAGAGAGAGGCTACGTGGTGAGGGTAATGATGGAGGCTACGGGTGTGGGATCATTTGGTAAGACTTTGATAGATTGAAGGACCTCCATGAGGGCTTGGCGATATGACTTCGAGGTCTAAATGAGGTCATATAAAGACATTTTGAGGATTTGTGTAGTTGTTTTAGCATTTATGCGATGTGTGGCCCGTCGAGAAATGGGATATGTATGACCATGAATGATAACTTTAGGTGTGGGTGCAGACGGTATATTGAGTACAGGGTTGGTTGATGGGCTAGTTGTTTTCTCTTTGCCTTTGTCTTTTTGAGCATGGGTGGCAATGTTGATCATGTTAATCTAAGGGGAGGGGGTAAATGGAGAAGGTGTAGGATGAGTGGTATAATGACATGATGGGAAGAAACCTACCGGGGAGAAAATCCTTGTGAAGTGAGCTGGGTGCAACGAGCATTTGGGTGGTGATTTGGCCAACTCTCTTATGTGAACCATGTTAATTTCGAATCTCAGGGATGGATCGAAGAGTTGTGGGGGTGGAGATATTAGTTGTTGAGTAGGTAACGGGAGAGGATCTATGGAAATTGGTGAAGGTGAAATGGGGTCCTCATCAAGAAGATCATCATCATCAAATTTTTCTTCAAGAGGACACAACTGGACAAGATCAGCTTTCAAAGCCTTACACTTCTCTACATCGTGTCTTGGCACACGATGGTAGGCACAAATTTTGGTTTCATTAAACCCTTTTGGTTTGGGTTTGAGTGGTTCGTAAGGTCTCAGAGGTGATAATGTGATGACAGAATGTTCGAGAAGGTTGGTTAGGATTTTAGTATAGGACCTTTCTAACATATCACAATGGGAGGTGAATGTGGGTTTGGGTACAAGTGCGGCTAACTATGTACGAAGAGTATTTGCAAGAGGGGGAGTGGGTTGGGCTACTAGCTTGGTGTGTGGTGTGGTCTTAGGTGTTGGTCGTATCTACTTGGGTAGGGGCATGGTAGATGAAATCGTAATAGAATGTGTGGTTGGTTTAATTACCTTCTTGGAAGGTATCATATTTTTGGCTTTAGGTTACACCTTCTTGGGTAAAGGTGATACGGGCGCATGAGATGTAGAGGGAAAAGTGGATGGTGGAAGAGGGCGGGTTACCCATGGGGTAACCAAGGTGTTGTGGAGGTAGGTGGCATAGGTTGGGTAGGAGGCGTGAGTGGAAAGAGAAGGAAGTGTTGTGGGTAGTGAAGAAGTTATTGATGGTATTGGAGGTATGGGTGGTAAAAAAGTTATAGGTGAGGGTGGAGGTTGTGTGGGGTGCTTGGGTATATTAGAGGTTTCGCAACGGGAAATGGGTTGCTTACATTCTTAGTTACCAGTGGATGAGGATTTCTTGGCGGGGTCAAAGGGTGAGGTCTAGGATGGACGGAAGGGGTGAAGGTGATAGGGGTTTGGTTGTGAGGTTGGGGTATGAGATCTATGAGATTGTATCTTCTATTTAGGGGCAGGTTAAGTTTGGTTTTAGTTTTGGAAGCGTAGTTAAATCTAATTTGATGGGTGGATGAGTAAGGCTAGCTGTTGGTATGACCCTAAAGTAGTGATAGGTTTAGGAAAGGGAGATGATATAGGCATGGGTTTGGGTGCAAGATGCATGTTGTGTTATGGGTAGAGGTGTGAGTTGAGCCATGAGTGGTATCATGGGATATTTTGTGATAGTTGTGGTTGTGTTCGGTTTAGTCGACCAAAACACCTTTGGATAGATAGTGGAGGTGTCAGCGAGTGACAACTACATTTGTGTTAAAAAGCAGAAAGTATAAGATGCCCCCAAACTATGGCTCTATTTGACATAGTCTAGGTGATTGGCCAAGCGTGATAATGGTACTATTGTAAGTAGAGCCGACATGGACCAGTGTGAATCCCTATAAAAAAATTTGAGATACAGAAATGCGCTAGCCTTGGAATTTGTGGGTAAGAGATCGAAAGCGATCATCATGGGATCTTGAAGGTCTAACTATGAACAATCTTCTCTGGTGGTGGTACTTATATAGTATCCTTCATGGATAGAGGAGAGGACAGGCCAACCAAAGTGGGCTTCCCTTGCGTTGGTGAAGTGGGCTTGGAATTTGAGGGTCGAAGAGCGGTGTGCTTTGATTATAGGCTCTTTCATGGATGAAGGAGAAGATGAAGGGGATTCCTCTATGGGAAGAGGAGTAGATGAAACAGGTTCTAGTGCAGGTAGGGGAGCGCGTGCTAATATTTCATCTATAGAAGGAATATGAGGCAATAGGAAACAATTAGTGCGTCATTGAAAATAGCATGGACCTCACGAACAAGTCTTATCATTGTTTGAGGTATCACCCAATTGGTTTTAAGATGGGGCATGATTAGGGAATGACTTCTTCAAGATGTGTAGGTTTTGGTTAGTGGTACATTCGGGATATCCAAGACTAAGTCTCTGTTGTCTATCATTTCTTGAATGATATTTTCGAAGGTAATGTAGTTATTATCGTTGTGACCTTTGACTCAATGATAGTTGCAAAAGTCATGTTTCTTATACCACGCAAGCATAGGTCACTCGGGGTCAAAACTAGTATATGGTTTTATAAGTGGAAGGGTAATGGTGCCAACCTTAAATAGATTTTCCAAAATGGAAGAATAAGATTCTCCTAGGGAAGTGTACTTTTGTTGTTCTCATCTGAACTGGAAAGCTTGGGAAGAGAGATTAGAAGGGTTTGGTTGGGTTTGATTGATGAGGGGGCCAGCTTTGAGAACTATGGCATTAGCAGACCCTTTGGGCTTTGAATAATTGTTTTGAGGTTTTGAAGATGAAGAAGTATCATTTTATTTGAATGTGATGTTCTTGTTACGAAGTTGAATCTTCTTTTCTTCAATAGCACAAATTTCCAATTTCCATGCCATGGTGAATGCTTCATCGAAAGTGCAAAAGTTTACACCTATAGGGTTGGTGAGATGTGTCTAGCACATGCCCAAGTAAATAGTTCTATAAGATCAGTTTGAGGTAATTGGAATGTGATTTGGTTTATAAGGTGTACATGTAAAAGTGATGAAATCGAGTGATAGACTTGTCGTCATATTGTCGTGTGGAATAAAGATCAGTCATGGTAACCTTCTTGACAACATTGATGGAGAAGTGATCTAGGAAGGCTTGGGATACTTGATTGAATGAGTAAATGGAGTGTCTTGGTAGTCCACTATACCAGTCCAATGCAGGTCCTGTCAAGGACATTGGAAAAGTCCTCAAAAGTAAAGTGTCATCGTGAGCAATCAAGTAACACCCATGTTTAAAGGACTGTAAATGTTGTTGTAGATCTTCTTTGCTATTGAAGCGGTTGAATTTTGGCATCTCCCAATGTATGGGGTATGGTCGAATGGATGGGTGAATAGGCTCATTACAAATTTCATCATAGGTGAGAGAATTGCATGAGCCGAAACCGATGCTTCTAATGTTTGCATCTTTTCCATCATCAACTTGATGAGGTCATTAGTAGGTTGTGATGGGGGACACCTCTGTGGTGTAAGGAGGTGGATATTGAGCTTGATAGGGAGGTTGAGAGTAAGGAACCGCCATGGAAGGCACATATCTAGAATGGGTGATAGACAAGTTAGGGGGTTGTTGATAATAGGTGTATGTAGGTGGGATGGTTGTCGTGACTCACGGTAGCAATTGTGGACAATGTTTACGGGGTGTAGAGGATGAGATTTTGAAATGGAGTAGCGGTCACCGCACCACCCGGTGGTTGTGTTTGCAATAGGTATTTGTGAGACAATGGGTACAGAGACTATGCTATGGTCTAGGTGGTGGATGAGGGGACAAGAGACTCGAAGCAAGTGCGAGGGAAGCTAGCTGATGTAGAGGTCATGGCAGCTATGGGTCCTAAGCCTATAGAAACTACCGGGGGTGAAGCGGGGAGGGTAATGCAGCAAGCAGGAATAAGGCGGGGAGATTGATACCATCATGTTGTATATCAATTGACTAGAGGATTCTTAAGGTGGAAGAATGGGAATGGTATAACTATAAAGCCATGGGATTTTGATCGAGAGTCATGCAAACTCCTTGTCGCTTGAGCAATGGTGGTAGGTAAGGTTGGATCCATGGGTGATAGGATGGAAGGCGATGAAGGACTAGGTGGGAGTGGTTGATGACTAGTGTGGAATATGAGGGTGTTAGTCTAGGCTGCGAGTCAGCACCATGTGAACAAGTGCTAACCTAGTAAGACTATATTTTGTAGATGACACAAAAATAGTAAAAAATAGAATAATGGGGTCCAGGAGGTGAATCTGATCAATGTCTAGATTTTGAAAATTAAACACAGGCAACCGATGACGGTCAAGTCAAGTTAACGGTGACGGTTCAAGGTAAGCCCGATGATGGTCGGGATGACCGGTGATGATTAGACAACACCGATGATGGTTTTGAAACCAATACCGATCTTTAATGGAATAAACTAGTCTTAAAAAAATGAAGTGGGAATTTTGGATTTATCTTGGTGAAACTATGTATGAAATAAAATATCAATAAGGAGAAATATGATGATGCTCACGAGGTTGGAAGCATAACAAAAGTAGTAATGAAATTTGTTTTAGGTAAAGTAACTACAAAGCTTGGCGACATGCTTGGTTAGGGTTTAACCGTGACGATCGAGATGTGGACTAGAAACGATCGTTGGGTGATATCGATGTATTGTGAAATTAGAAAGAAATAAAGAAAATTGGTTTGTGAATCAAATTAAGTGAAGAATCAAACCTAGAAGCTGAGAATGAGAAGATGAGGCCTGGCATCCTCAAACAAAGTCGAGAATACTCCAACTATGATGGTGCAGTGTGCAAGGAAGAAGAAAAATGGGGATTCATAGTCTCACTCCTCAAAACACAAGCCAAGAAGAATGCTAAGAAAACGCGTGATCCTAACGGTGATTCTCTTATGTTTGTTTAGCTTAAGCTATTTAGGACTGAATGTGTGTATTTAGAATAGAAATTTTTGGTTGTGAAGGCATCCTACTGATGAAGGATATCTAAAAGAAGAGGTTGCAGTATGTTATGGCGGGGCGGGCCATCCTCCGAGATGATGACTCGATATAGGCAACAAGTGAGGAGTACCTACCAATCAGATCGTGTGATCACTATGCAGATTTTCTGGGTAATATTTTGTTTAAGAAAGATGTGTATATTTAATTTTTTACAAGTTTGGTAAGACAGACAGAGAGAGAGAGAGAGAAATGTGATTTCTACAATTCTTTTGTGTCAACCATCAATTGGTATGACTTCGGCATATAGGTTTCCCTTGATTTTAATGTGAGCTAATAATGCATCAAATCAAAATGTAATACAAGTTTTTTAAACCCAAATCAAAGTGTGATATTTGATGTAGCAAGAGATGAACAGGAAGAGGGATGCTCTTTCACTAATGCAATGCGAAAGAAAGGAAGATGTGTTCTTTTTAAAGCACCAAAAACATGATTGTTTTTAGACAATAGAAAGAAGGAGAATGATTCCAAGGAAGAAAAATTAATGTGAAAGATTTTCTAAGGAAAAAACACACAACTTTCACCTAGGAATGAATAAATGCAAAAGAACCCTTGATGGGTCCCACCGGGCATGCCAAAATGTTTCACCATTTTCTTTACCTTTTCGAAATGATGAAATAGATAAGGGTAAGGGCCAAGGAGGAATACATGTTAAATGTTGGTTGGTTGATGGTTGTTGCGCACGTTCTGAATTCTTGATCCACAGCTGAATGTGAGAGCTTCCTTTTGGCTAGGAGGAACTACCTATAATAGAAAACAAGACCACAAAATATAGTTAAATGATATATGACAAGTGGACTACCTAGCATATGCTAGTTTTGAGAAGTGTGATACTTCCTAGATGGCTATCAATCCACTATTTAAAATAAGTTAATGCAAGAAATAAATAAGGTCCTATTGTAGTTGATATGATTTAGGTATCTCATTCAAATACAATAAGAAAATCCAATTACAACAGGCCGGGCTATAATTGGATCTAAGAGGTGAGGGGTCATCGAGGTTAGGACAGTCGGGGTCAAATTTTTGGTTATGTAGGTCAACTGGTAGGTTGGTTGTTGGGTCTATTCTTGTTAAAGGTGTAAAACACAAAGACCAAAGTTAGTTGAATGCGACCAATGCTAGTTTAGAGTAGAAGAAATGACGTTTATGGGTAACCGGCGTTGGTATGGTCAAGTGAAAGAAACTCAAAATAGGTTAAATGGTAGGGGTGATCTGAGGTCGAATAAAATTTGGGCGAGTGAATGGGGGAACTATGGAGGTCTTAGGTATATTTAGAAGTGTGCGAGAAGGTGATAATAGGTGATTTTGTGATCGAGTGAAGGGATATTTGGGTTTTACAATAAAGTGGGTGATGAAGTAATAAGCATGCAAAGAATACATTAATAACATGAGTAATAAAGATTTCCAACTGAAATAAATTATACTGGTTAGGGCCATACTTACTATTGTTAAGGTTTTTGATAGTTGAGTGTTGGAGGTGGTTGATTGGAGAATATGTGTATGGTCCTGTAGTGGTGCCTTCTCGGAGTGCTCCCATGAATACAATGGCTCTCTGATTGGTCCTGGTGATGGATCGGAATGTCTGGATACACAAAAGGATGCTTCTTTCACTTATATGCATCTTGGGTCTCCTTCTTTTCTCTCAAAAAATGTGTCCACCTCTAAATAAGGTTACCAAAGGGAATAAAAGGTGACTGATGACGGTTCCAGGTTGATCGGCATCGGTTCAGGGGTGATCAGCGTCAGTTAGGGTGGGATTCCCTAGGTTTACTAAAAATGGGAGATCATGGCAATGATTTCCACCAGATCTCTCTATTCATCCGAGACAGGAAGCAGGAGTTACATTTTATTATGTGGGAATGTGGTTAGAGGGGATGTAGGCTTGATTTTTAGGGTTTAGTTAGGTCTTCGTTAGTTATGGAAACATACTAAGAATAGACTTAGGATGAGGTGGCTAAGTGAGGTGTATAGGTGAGATGGTGGTGTGGGAATTATCTTAATTAGGATAATTAAATAATAAATATTACGAGGACATGGATTAATTTAATTTAATTAATTAAATTAATATTAGTGTGGGGTGTAAGGGGCCATGGTTAGGTGATTGTGTTCAAGTTGATTATTTAACAAAGGGTAAAGGAGCGTGTGACCCAATTTTGGTGCTATAAATGCTATGCAGAAATGCGAGTACCCATATGGGGTTTTACTTGGAAAGGATTGGGATTCCCATTTAAGAAACATGACAATACATGATTATAACCATTACACAAACACGATTTGAAAAATAAATGGTGCTGGAGTTAGTGTGCCCACGAAAAAAGAGGACACCATAAGGGTTACCCACTTTTAGTGATGAAGTAAAAGTGAAGTTAGAGAAGGTGGGATTGTTGCAACTCTATGAGTTGCCCTACTTTGGGAATCTTGAGCACCTCTATCAATGGCTAATCTTGTGCGTACACAAAGATCGGTTTCACTTTGTGGGATGCAAGATGTGCATAACTCCTCGGTTGGTTTCAAAATTCACAGGTCTCATTTGTGAAGGAGAAGATATACTGGGATGACTTATGCGAAAAATAAGCCATCAAAGAAACCATCGCCGCATATGCATATAAGAAGGGGTCAAGGTACTTTGATATTACGAGATATCCAAGACTTAGTGATGAGAATGGCCGTGTTCCTAGTAACCAAACTTAATGACCAAGAGAGGTGGACGCAAGTGAAAAAATCATGGCTCAATGTTTACAAAAGGATATCAGAGGGTGCCATTTACAACTTGTCTGCGTACATCATGGATGAGATCATCAGTAGTGCGCACAGGAGGGTGACAAGATACTTTTCAGCAATGTCCTCTTAACTATTGTGTTTTCAGAGATCGGAGTGTTAGATGTAGAAGATAAGTTCGTGTGGGAGTACCTAGAGGAAGACCCCTCGCCCACAAAGAGATTCAAAAAATACACTTGTGATAGCATGACGGCTGTTCACAAGGCGTGTCTTGAGAAATGGTATATGTGCTTGAGGAATGCGTTTGGGGTAGAGTGGAGGATCCCAAAACAATTGCCAAAGCTCATAGAGGGAGAAGTTGAATTCATAGTATACCAACACTTCTACATTGGCATATTTAGGTTGGTTGATGAAAGCATGAGCCCATGGTGTAAAATTCCATTTTCCTTCACCGCTCAGTACTTCCAGGTAGGAGTAAACAGGTTCAAGGAATCCAAGAAGCTGAAATTTGACCTTGGAAGTATGGATTGGGACCACAGGAGATGCACAAGGCGTTGGTCTAACCTTAAAAAGTGTGCGTACTTGGAAAGTACGTGTCACATGAAGTTCATATGATGAAACCATGACTCTTCCTATATCAAGCGAGGTTCGTAGCGCGTGTTTAACTTTGCATAAGGCCCAATTTTGAGAAGGGTGCTTATCTTGAGAATGAGATAGCTATACCTGAAGACTTAACAGGTAGAAGGAAGACCACACCCAAGAAAAAGGAGATGGAAGAGATAAAGAAAAAGGCACCAAGTGCCCAAGATACTCAAGTGGTGAGTACCCCGGGAACAAGATCTATAATAAGTACTTACACATGCGGGGAAGAGGTCCCTAGTTAGAGAAGAGGCACCAGAAAAAGAAAATCTTATCGCATAGGAGAAATCACCAGAGGAGGAAGAAGAGAAAGTAAAATCTCCTATATTGGATTCCCCAGTTAGGAAGAAATAGAAGGTGATGGAGGAAGCTGATTTAGAGGAAACAGAGAGCTTGGAGAAATACAAGGGTGAGAGGGATGACAATGAAGAAGATGAACTGAGGAGACCAAGAACCACTTGTTTTCAGCATGCACGATTCGGGAGAAGAAGGCGAAGAGGAGAAGAATGACTATCGCTTTGTGCAAAGGAAGGGCAGCTAGGAGGAGGTAAAGAGGCTATTTCAAAGGGTTATAGGACTCCAATCCTCATTAAGGATGAAGTAAATGAGGTAGAAGAAAGAGAAGAAATGAAAAATCATTGAAGCCTTGGTAGAACAAGAATTAGAGCGTAGTGTTGATATAGTGATGAATGAAGGTAGGAAGAAATAATAGGGGAGAGATCACGATAGTGCGGGAGGCCCTAATCTATCGATGGAATTGTTCTAAGGAAATGTGCACATGAGGAAAGTGCATGGAGATCCGGCTCCAATAATGAGCTACATTGATGATCCAAAAAAATTTTACGTGTGTGCTTCAAAGCACGGAGCCCAAAGAAATCAACTCTTGGAAATGAATTCGTTTGATGAAGAAGGTGCATACCCACGAACAAGGAAAATGCATTCGTGGGCAATTAATTCCTACATCGACGAGCTAGAGTTCAAGGTAAGCCGAGGGGCACTAATGAAGATGCATGAGTCAAAAGGAGACCCCTTGGTGAGTGCTCAAGCAAATTTCAGGATGAAAAATTCTGCAATGTGTTGAATAATCTCTCGAGTTGAACTAGAAGCTAGGTAAGAAGAGCTAGAAGAGAGAAACAAGAACTTGAAGTAGGAGGAACTAAGTAGCACCCAAGGCTAAAGCATGAACTAAGGGAAGAAAAGGAAAGGGTGCGCGAAATATATAAGAAGGTAGAATCCATCACAAATTCCATTGTTTTGAAGCATCTAGACCTAACACCGCCCATGCAAAAGTATGGATCTTATCTTGACTTCCTTGAAGACTTAACATGCATCCTCACCATGGAAAAGCAACCTCTGGCCTTAGAATCCGTAGAAGAAGTAGCAATGCACCTAGAGAAGGAGGAAAAATTTAAGCTTGTAGTAATCATTGTCAAAATACGACAAGGTTCTTGCTGATCTAAAATTGCTACCCATACTGCGCCGAGGCCGTGTATGACAATTGCACAAATAGAGATAAAGTGGTGAGTATTTTGGTCGCCACTCACAACGTAAAGCTCAAGGAATTCCAAGAGAATAACAAAGGAAAATGAGCAAAGTGGGAGAGGATCTTGGCCGAGGTCGAGAAGAAGTCGAAGCTATTGAAGCCTTATGAGGTTCAATTAAAAGCAAGTTTAAGGAGTTGTACCCAAATATTACAAGAAGGATGGATGTGCTTGAGGACATGGGCAAGGAATCAAGGAATGGTTGAAATATTGAAAGGAAATGGACTGGGTTTTGAGGAGGTAAGTGCCCTAGTCAGTGACCTCTACTAGAGAGTGCAAAATGAAGTCGATGCTTGGAACAAGTTGGAGGCTAACTTGCAAAGAGATTTTCCTATCTTGTTGCAGATAATAACAACACTTCCCCATTCTTTCATTTTTTCCCAATTCTTCATTCCCTTATTCTTTTTCCAAGACATTAAGTCTATTGTAATTCTTTCTTTGAAGAAGTGTTCCCAAGGGTGGAGAATAGGTAAAGTGTGGGGTGATGTTAGGCCCCTAAAATATTGACTAAGTACAAAAAGGTGCATGGGCACGCAAGGCCTAAGTTGAGGGGTGGGTGCACAAGAAGAATGCATGCAAGGTAGGGTTCTAGGAGGGTTTTAGAAGGACCATGTTACATGTCACGTAACAAGGTCTCGGGACTTAGCCATATTTGGCATATCGGGAAAGACACAAGAAAAGTGTGACCTACCTACGCATGATGATTGGATAAGGTGCCATCCTAGCGACAAGTTGGCCTAGGAAGGAATATGCCCTACGATGGAAGCTTCTAGAAAACCATCATGAAAAGGAGTGGAGAACTCGGACACGGAGGAGTATGCTCCCATGGAGGACCACATCCGGACACTTGGAAATGGATCAAGCCTCGAAAGAAGAGTTGGCAATTCAAAGGCCTATAAATACAAGCGCCCATAGGGAGAGAAAGAAGGGAGGAAAGATGAATAGAGAGAGTGGAGCTCTGCAAGAACGCCGTGAGGAGTTATATTGGGTTGGGTAGATAAAATATAGGAGAATGATGCATCAAGTGGCTTGGGATTGTAAATTTTCTTTTGAGAGCTAAGGATTCATATTGTAGTGTTCTCTAATGGATCTAATGGATGTAATGAGGTTACCAACTTATTTGAATATGATCATTAATGATTCTAGTCCATCCTCATATCTTCATAGTTATGTTTCATGTATAATTATGAAATAATTATGAATCCTTATGCATTTTCCTTTTTTTTTTTGTTCTCATATTTCGTTAAAGTATCTTCTGCATCTGGAATGACTACATTGGTCTAGAATCCGTTAAGAGCTCTATGATGATTGCATGACTCGTTTCCACTCACTATCCTTAAGTTCCTATCATAGATGATGTTTCCCACAAAACTCACATAAAGTAGAGACTCGGCGCCCATGCATACCTCGGGTGAGTGCCCGGCGCCCCCACCGGGTGATAGTTCAAAGCATGCATGGGGTTCACTTGTTCTTTGGTGGGTGTAAAAATGAATACATCTTGGTTCCATTACCGGGATCCTCTTTTCAAAGTTGTAGGGAAATAGCATACATCGTGATCTCTGTGCAATGAGTGATGTGAGCATCAACCGTGTTCTCCTTGATGTACATAAACCATTCTCTTGATGAACTTCAACCATCACTTTCCTCCTTTCATGTAAAAACATCCCTTTCAAACATGCATTAACCATTTTATCCACGACATATGTCAATCATTTTCTCCACGACATGTGTCAACCATTCTCCCCGATTCGCGTTAACCATTATCACGAAGCACATCAACCGCCGCTTCTTGACACACATCACATCTTTCATCCTGTCACATGATAGAATTCTTCACCCATGTGATAATCCTTCCCCCTTGTCATAAACTCATCCATCCTTACCCGTCACGCCCTTTGTTGTTGTGCGACAATCCTTCCTTCTTGATGTGCATCAACATCCTTTCATTGTCGTGCGACACAATATTTTTCTTTTCATACAACAATCATTCCCTCATTGGCGGTGAATCTCCCCATTCTTGTCAGGCATCAGTGGTGGTTCATGTCAGTGTTAACAAGAATTTTTAGATACAATTAGGCATTAATAGCACCATACAAGGTAGCTCAATAACTATTTTTATGAGGTAAGGCACCCATGTTCGCCGTGAAAGAAAATTACCATTAGAAATCAAACCAAGTATGGTCACAAATACCTCCTTACAAGAAATAAATGAAGGTTGTCAGTTGGTAGCTTCCCTTTCTTTATATATGTAATTTTTCCCTCATTTGAGAAGAGAGGCATTCTGGAATGTAAAGGAACTCTACCAAAATTGTTCCATCACTCTTGTGAGCCACGGGACTTGAATTTATGCATTTTGTAAAGGATTTTTTCTTTTTCCTATATTATAATGGATTGTACATCATTTTAAGCAATAAAATTGGTGTTTTGTGACTTTTCTAGACCTATCTCGAGTTGTGTTGCCTCATTTTCCTTTCATTTCATTTTCGGGTATATTGTCATGCATTTGTATTCTTTTGTAGGACTTAAATTCATTGTGCTCCATGAAATTCAAGCTTTGAATGTGTTCCTTGAACTGTGACACTTTGTCTACCCTCTTCTACCTCATTTCCTTCCATTTTCACTCACTAAGGATATCTCCACCCCCATTTTCTTGGTGTTATCACCTTCCTTAGTTTAGCACTTTCATTTTATGAATCTCTTTCTTCCTTGGTCCTTGTAAAATCAAGGTTATTGTTAGGAATAAATAGTGTGCACATTTAAATGTGTTATGTTAATTTTTAGATTATATTAAGATAAGTGAGAAACCGTAGGGGTGGTTAGTAGTTAGGAGAGAATCTAGGAGGTTGGAACAACCATCCTAGATTAGTGTTAGTAGTTTGAGGATTTGTTAGAATTAAACTCCTATATATTTGTTACTTATATTGTTCATGAAATGTTGATTTGAATTATTTGAGTGTATTCTCTTTCTTCGAGATATGGGCTAAACCCCACATACGGTATCGAGTTGGTTTTCAAAAGGGCCTCTCTAATTTTTTTACTCCATCCATTCTTTTTTTCATTAAGTAGACTCAAGGAATGGGCGAGTGGATACCATGGACGTTGCAGTAAACTCCGCTATCTTTTTCCATGTCCATCCATTTTTTTAATGCCAAAACATATAGAAAAAGGCTAGCAAGATACCGTGGACCTCGTGGCAACCCCTTTGTTCGTGTGTTCACTCTTCTTGCACTCTGTTAGTGGTGTAATAGATCAGATCTCATGTGAACCCATTTAGTAGGCATCATTCATTTGCATATTCTTTCTCCTTCAATTCTATTCACTCTATACGTAATTTTTCTCCCCATTTTGTTCATTGTCAGCATTCCAAAAATTAGAAAAATAAAAAATATAGATGTGTATTAAAGTAATATTTGTTTGTGGGGTTTCAAGTTGTGAAACATAATAATATTGTATTATCTATATATATAAGCCATTTACTTATTAGTATCATATGGATCAGTCTTCGATTCTTTGATTGTTTAGCAGTTTAACAACATGACATGATTGGGTTCTTCTTCAAAACCATCTTATCTTGATGGCATCACTGATCTCAATATGTAATCCCTCCTATGGAGGCATCCATCTACATCTTTCAAATCAGAATGATGTATCAGATTGGTTAAATTCATTTGGTTTCATTACCTCGTGGATCGACATTCATTTATCACAGATGATTTGAATACATTCACATTTATTCAAAATACACATGTTACAATTTTAAGAAGTTTGAAGAATTTACACCCGGATCATAGTATGATATTGCACTTCCTATAAATCTCAACCTCGTTCAATTTTGAGATATGAAACATGTGGTCTAGTTGTTCCTACTTTAGATGAATCCATAAAATTCTTGTATTCATGACTTAAATTATATTCTATCGGCGAGTTCTTATGAGCATCATATTTTGATGCTTCCATGCCTTTTCATGTCCTACAATATTCATTATAATGTATAGATTTTTTCATAGGAGTTAAATTTCTCCTAGTTAATATTTAAAGGGAAGTGTCTCTCCTATAATTCATCACGTAATAGGATGTAGGAGGTAACGCATGTTGATATTCAGAAAAAAAGAAGAAGAAGTCTCATGGAAAAAAAAATTGGATTTCGGTTTGTAAGAAATTCTCGGAAAGTATTGATTACATCATCAATTCAGAATTCAAGTTTTTGATGGTTCTAAGCAATGATTTCAACTTGAAATAAAATTTGGAAAGGACTAGATCTTCCACGAGATAACTTTAACATGACCGGTGATGGTTCCATCACAGCAGTAACTCATCTAAGAATTTGAAGCGATCAACAAACTCACATTTGGCAAAGCAAAATCCTAATGGACAACAAACTCCCTTTAATCTCATGCTCGGCATCAAAATACTCAAGCTAATATATTAATTTTTATAGTTCATGCTTACCATGTTGGATGGTTCAAGAACTCTAGAAGCATCTACTATCGGTGGTTACTATATTTTTAACAATACGTATCACTATCGAGTGGTAGAAGGTTTGTATCATCTCAAGCACCTTTAATTTTGTATTGGTATTTTTTGAAAAGGGGGAAATTTTGTAAAGGACATTTAAAGGATATTTTTGAAAATGAGATATTTTGGTCATATATTGTAGCGGGTCATTATGGATGTATTAGCATTCAAACCTCGACATCCAACAATTTTTCATATTGAGAGAGGAAAATATAAAACAGGTGGACATCGCTAACTACAACAACCTAGTTAGAGGAAATGACCAAGGTCGACCGCCACTATTCGACTCTAAAGCATTCCTCACCTCATGTGCACACTAAGGGGGATTATTATAAATAAATAGTGTGCACATTTAAATGTGTTATGTTAATGTTTAGATTATAATAAGGCAAGTGAGAAACTGTAGGGGTAGTTAGTAGTTAGGAGAGAATCTAGGTGGTTGGAACAACCATCCTAGATTAGTGTTAGTAGTTTGAGGAGTTGTTAGTAACAAAATCCTATATATTTGTAACTTCTATTGTTTGTGAAATGTTGATTTGAATTATTTGAGTGTATGTTCTTTCTTCATATATGGGGTAAACCCCACGAGTGTTAGGATAGTTACATTTCCCTTTCTCGGAGTATTTTTAGCATTAGAGTAGGTAGAGGAACCAACCTTCTCGGAGGTTTGTCTCATTTGCAAAGATCCCACACCTTGAGATAGTCCCATGTTAGTCAAAAGTAGGGTTTTATAATGTAAATCCTAAGGTGCTACTTTTTTGACATAACAGTTTTGGCACACCCGATGGGATAGAAGTCAATATTTCCATGTTTATCAAGATTGGGTGTGTGTCTTGGTGAATTTTTCAGCCTTTGGAGGCTTTGCAACAACACATCTGGTGACTCCAATAAGAAAATAAACTAGTTCTAGCAAAGTGTTAGTGGCCCAAGTACATGAGAAGGATTCAAACAAGGTCTAGGACAAGAGAAGAAGGAATATTTGAATATTTGTAGTTATCCCCTAGCAGAGGAAGGAGAGGAAGAAGAGTACAAAGGTCTCCATCTCCACCAAATAGAACCTTATCAACCCCTCTACCAGGTAGACCCTTCCTTCAATCAACTAGGGTTCTTAGGCCGATCAGATGACACATCAACAACCACCACAAGGACCACCAAATCCTTTTGCAAATTTTACTGGCAGTAATCCACTTGCCCTTAATGCACAAAATCTAGTTCTTGTGGTAGCATTGAAGAACATTCCATTCTTCAATGGGGATAATCACACAACACCAATTGATCACATTCAGACATCACAAATTTCTATGTCATACATGAGATTATTGAAATGGATGTGGTAGTAAAGATTCTAGTTTCTTCTTTCAAAGGAAAATCTTTATAGTGGTTCAGAATCTTGGGAGTAGGGTCAATCCAAAATTGGTATCAATTATGTAAATTTCTATGTAGCTAGTGTTATCCAATTTTGCACACATGGAAAGATTGGACAACGGGGTCCTATCACATTCAAAATGAAATAATAGTCCCAGGAACCCACCTTCGGTTATTAACGAGATGCAATAATTAAAAATAATTCCTAAATTGCATATGAAGAGATCACCTAGCATCGAAAGGCACCCAGTTGATCTCAACTCAGTGGAGAGTTCAGGGTTGAGTTGATAAAGAACCCGGTGTCAAATTGATAATCATCTCAGAAATCATCTCAGTGGAGACTCTCAGTTGTAAGAGCTTGACGAGGTCTTGTTAATGCAAAATATAGCTCGTTGAAAATTGACGAATGAAGGGAACTCTATAAGGATCTCGGTAGAGATCGATGCATGCGGAAGTGAAGGCCAAGTCAGGGAGAGTCAAAGTTCGAGCTATCAATAAAGTCTCAATGAATTGGAAAGGTTCAAGCCACAGGTGGAAGTGAAGGCAGAGATAAGGAGTTCGACTCATCTTCGTGACTCGTTCATTTTGGAGATCATGTGTTGAGCTTCTTTAGGACACATTCTACAAAGCTAGGGTGATTCAAACACAAGCCAAGGCATCAAGAGTGCCATAAAATGAATGGAGATCATTTCGTAAATAGAGATACATGATGGAGCCCTATCAATGGGACTCATCGAGTATGATGGATAATTCAAGGCAACTCGTTTCGTGTGGATGCATTAAAGATGGTTTCTAGGATACAATTCCAAGGCTCATTGATTAATGCAAAACTGGGAGGCCTACTCGAAATAATTTTATAATGGTAAGCTCGTAGAGGCAGAAGAATGTCGGGCCAGGGTATTAGTGAATACAGTATATATATTTTCGTTGGCGTTGTTCAGACCTTCCTCGGCCGAGCATTCGGTGCACAGGCAGTTGACATGTAGTATAGCAGAAGTTCTTTTGAGCACTTCCAGCAAGCAGGTCGTCCAACTATGTTTTTATCTATTCAGCATCGAATGCATCCTCAAATTCAGGATTTTCCTTCAAGATATTTTTATGAAAATTGATTAAGTGACAGTGAGAGTGTTACCAGGAGACTTGAGGAAATTTATTACAAAGATTCTCTATCGAGATCTTACTTGTTTTACGATGTAACTCATGGAAGCGAATCTCATAGAGGTGGAACTATTTCATATCAGAATATTCATGAGGCACAATTTTCTTTGCAATTATATGAGCATCTACAACAAGTCACTAGGGTCGCAAGCATAAAGGTTTCTGTTGAAATTATCACACCTTACAAGCTACAGCTGAAATGTTTGCACTGAGAGTTTAATGTTATCCTCAAATCTGATGAAGGAAAACTCGGCAGGAGAAAAAATCATGGTGATCCCACGCGCTAGGGGGAATTGTGGAGATAAGGAACGAACTTGCCAAGGTTGCGCGGTGAAGATGAGGCCGGGCCCGTGGATTAATGTGTCCAAGCTGTTACGCGGGGATTTGGAGCTAGTATGCCAAGGTCGGAGATTTGACGATGGCAGTCCAAGCTGTTCACTCCGCCTAGGGGAGATTCAGGCAAGCATCGCAAGTGGAAATATTGGGTTGGTAAACCATGATCAAACTTCCGTAATGGGAGAAATCGGATCAAACTGCCAAGCACGGAAATATTACGATGGCTATCCATCATGAGACTTCCGCACGGGCCATGTAAACAGAATTTCGTGTAGCTTGGAGTGGTCTCGAGTCTTTGTGCGAGTCACCGGGAGGATTAATAGGACAGTTGTGAATTGGAGCGGGTCATGGGTTAAAAAACGTGACGTGATACCAATTTCAGTGGAGGCTACAGGCAGACCCAACCAAGGTGATATGTTAATGGCTCAGTCGTGGCTCATATGCGAAGAGTTTGATGGGAAAGCAATGTTGAAAACTCATCCAGATGGAAAGGATGCATGTTGCATGGACTGTGGATTGGGTTCCATAGATCATACGAAGAAAGTGTCTCCTTTCATACAGATCCGCCCTTGTTAGGATTCCACTGAACTGTTCAGACTTTGAATCAGCTTTAATAGCTGCCACGACCTTCTCCTCGTCCTCTGTACAATTCTGAACTTGATGTGGTCACGAGACAAGCTCCCACGCACAGGCAGCAGGCATGTTGCAGTACAGTAGAGGCCTTTCTTTTGAGCACTTCCAGCAAGCAGGTTGTCCAACTGTGTTGTTATCTGTTCAGTATCGAATGCATGCTTATCCTTATTCTGAACTCAGATCGAATGACAGCTGCAGGAAACAAATATTCACTGCCGTGTACGATGGATTGGAGTCACGCCATTCAAGGCTTCATAAAATTTTCCTGAATCAGGAGATGAAGGTTTATTACGGTGCAGAATGAAACGATTCATATTGCTCAGCACTTCTTCTCCTAGAAACGAATTGAATGTGAAGGTCAACTCTGAAATACCTGGTCCGTTTTGTATGCCACATCTTTGTCACTTGTAAATGGTCTCTTTGAGAAACTCTGTAAGTGAGTGAGGCAACATTTATACCCTTCCATTATGTACGTCAATCAGATAATAAAAGTATTCTTTTACCGAGTTCGAGAGAAGCTTGTTTTTTACAATGGATGATTATCTTTCGTAGTTTCAAGATAATTTTATCTAGCTTTATTTCTATTAGCTTTGATCCACGACTAAGGAAGAATTCATATGGTTATTATTGTATATTTTTCCAAGGTCCTCTTAGTTGCCCATTGTTCAATGTATTTTTGAAGGGCTTCTTTTATGTGTTATAGATTGTAACATAAAGGATCTTTTTAGTTTCGGAAAAATGAGTATATGGTATAGCTCACGCCTACCTATGCCATATTAAGATCCCAATAGTGGCATAATTTTTATTGGAGCCGAGATTGCGAATGCACTTTGCCAAAATACCGAAGGGTTCTTTGGCCAAAAATCAATCTCAAGGGTGTCTATCGACATGTTATGGGCATGAGCCTAGGTCATCATCATGACAGCATTAGGTCTTTATTGATAATGGCATTTTCTCATCGTTTGGAAGGTACAAATTGTGCTTATTATGGCAAAGCCAAAACATTCTTACTACAAGTGTTACATGATGAGGAAGAATCCCGAGCATTGTGGTAAAACCATTATTTTTAGAAATATTGGGTTAAGCTCGGTATTCAAGTGAGTTTGAGCCAGGAAAGGTAAGATCGTTTCTTTGGATGAAGAGCTCGGTGACTCGCGGCAGGATCTCGTGGTGTTGTTTCATGAAGTTTGAACATGGAATGCATAAATGGCCTCGAGTTAACCAAGGAAAACGATAAGAATCGAGTTTGATAGCTCACCATTCGAAGGACTCAATGCAAAAGAGCTCGATTGCCAAGGTAAGGAAAGAGTTGGTGTGGGGTTCAAAATCGAGTGCAACACCGAGTTAGAGGATTCGAAACTCACCGAGTTGAGATTTGTGCAAACTCTATCCACATGGACCCCCTTCTCTTCAAGTCAAACAGTCAACGGGGGTCAGGCATTATGTTAATTAAATTAATATTTTTATTTAAATGTTTTAATAATAATATTTATTATTATTATTTAAATATTCTTTTAATTAATTGAGAAGACTAGGTCATCAGAGCAATTAATGACCCATGATGGAACCTTCTCGGTGGTTCAACTAAGCTCGCAATAAATACATCATGGGCCTTCAATTTAGGAATGTAATTATGACCTTTCCTCTTCTTTCTCACATATTCTTCTATAGATTTAAGTTGGAAGCTCATTTCAAAGGGTTTCAACATGATTCGCATAAGTTGGACAGTTAGATATCTCAGGCAAGTGTATACTTTTCAAGAATCCTCTCTCTTCTGCAAGTTGTTCTTGTGTGTTGAGAGAACTTTCAAGCCTCCTCTTCAAGACTGTAATGGCAACTATTGCCTCTTCTGAATGTATGATGCATTGTGCATGTTATTGAAGCAATAAAAGTGTGTGTTTTGTGACTAATCTCGGTCCTTTCATCCTTCTGTGCTTCTTTGTGCCTTTCTCATACTTGCAGGTACACTGTGCAAGTTTAAGTTCTATTGCAGGTTCTTGGAGTTCTGTGCTTATCGAGTGGTGAAGTATTGCATGCAGTTGAGTTGTGGTGTTTGTTCACCCTTCTTGAGTTCATCCTTCTTCACTGGGAAACTGGTATATTTCTCGGTCTGATAAATTTTAACAAAGGGAACGTGTGTCTCTTAGTTTGTGGTATCATGTACCCTCTCTAAGTTGTAGTAGGTGAAGTTGACCTGTGGTGCACACACCCTCTTCAAATTAACCCTTCCTGAGTCTGAAGACACCCTTTATTTGGTGCATCACCATCCCTAGTATAGTTTCATTTCAAATCTCTTTCCCTAAAACCCCATGAAAATGTTAGCATAGGACTAGATAATCATTTTTTTTTTTATACTAGAGTAAGTCTGACTTAGTTTAGGAAGAGGAAGCTGGCCTTCTCTAGAGGTTCACCTCGAGCCCAAGTCCCACAAGCTTGAGAGGTGATCCCATGTGTCCCAATCACACCAAACGTCCTATTCACATTCTGGCCATTCGGAGGGTGCAGTGATTTGGCGACAAATGACTAGTTTGGAGAAAAGGTAGGAAATCTAACTCTCTTGGAGTAGATGACGATAATCAAGAGAGCACAAAACAAGCGAGATGGTCAAGCTTTAATTTCAAATTCTAAAGAACATGGGACTGAATTCCAATCACTCTGAGATCAACTAGCTTTGAAGGTGCATTCCTTTATTTCTAAAAATCTTTTAATTCTGATATATATGTAATGATTCAATCTATGGGAGGGATAACCTTACCCGGGGCTTATGCCATAGCCATCAAAGCTGAGAATTTCCTAATCCAAGCCGAAAACTAGCACCTAGGCCACCTATGCCTATTTATCCAGAAATGGGGAATCCTAGTTCTAGTCAAACTCCTACATTAGCCCCTATTCCTACCCCTAGAAATTAGAGTTGCATTGAAGCTTCTATCTCGCTTCAAGTACCTCAACTTAAATTCAAGAAGTTATGAAGCAATTGGGAACCTAGGAAATGAATTGGTGACCATCAAGAGGTGACAGGACCAAAATTTAATACCTTTTTAGCCTCATGCGCAACCAAATAGGCCTCCATATCAGCCTAATAGACCTCCCACCCAAGCTGTAAACAAAAATCAAGGACATCCCCTAGATTCTAGGCAATTCTAGCCATACTGATCCTAATACACCTTTAACATCCTAGCACCGGTTGTAGTCCATACTAATGTTATACAAGAATATGAAAGGTGCTTTCCTTGAAGTGAACTCCATAACCGGGCAACATGTTTCAATGGTATACTAAACCATACCTTGATGGTACAAGCTATTGGTGTGCCTCAAGAGACAAGCCAAGAAGAAAATCAGCAGGAAACAACAACTCAAGATGCACCTTCAAGTGAAACGACACTTATGAACCGACAAAAAAGGATTTTTTGGTATAAATCGATTTCCTTCTTAGGGGTAGTAGCGAACACAAGATCACAAAATAGGAATTTTGAGGAAGGGCACTCATCTAATCCAAGTACTACTCAACCCTCTTTCACTCTACAAGGAGTCGGACAACCCAAGTGCAGCTCCAAATATGCAGAACTAACCCAAACCACCTTCTATACCAGCTCATGTGCCTGTTCAGAGCATCCCACTTGCAGGAGAAGACGGTGCAGTAGAGGCAGAAAGAACAACCCACCTTCATTCAATATCATTGACCACATGAAGAAAACTAATGTAAGCATCTCTATGTGGGAATCTTTGAAAATTCCAGGGAAAGCAAAGGACCTTTGCAAGAAGCCATAGCCAACTTGCCCATCTCAAATGAGTTATCCAAGAATCAAGAGAAGGTGCTCACTAATGCAGCTCCATAAGAAGGCAATCAAGGAGGTCAACAGGGAAAAAAATTGAAGCCTCCTCCATTCTATATATCTCTGATCATCAAAAAAATAGTGTGCAAAAGCTCGCATGGTTGATTCAAGAGAAAGTAGTTCGGTGATGCCCAAACAAATAGTTGATCAGCTGGGTATTAAGTATGAAGTCATTTCTAGAGGTGTAGTGCAATTAGATGGGACAACAGTGACAACTGTTGGAGTAATCAAAGGATTGAGCCTCATACTGCATGCATGCCCCAATGTCATAGTGTTGCAAGATGTATCAGTGATTGACTTGCCACCACTCTTTGCATTGTGCTTGTCAAGAGACTTCACAGCTAAAATTGGAGGCTACTTGTTTGTTGATTGGTCACATATGTTTTCAAAACAAGGTATGGAGCTAAGGCTACAATCAGATCTAAGCCTATTGTAAACTTTCATATTGATCCATATGTACCAAGCCCAATTAATGAATTACAAAGTTGCGGAGTATTCCAGTTGGACTCTTGATGAATGGGAAAATAATAGGAATTAATTTGATCCATACAAAGAGATGGAGGAAGATGAGCTAGGAATTTATTGTTTACACGAATATAATCCACTCCTCCCTAGCATCACTAAATCAGATGAAAAGGATGATAATGAAGTATGTCGGTTATTCTTCGATGGCTCAAGGAGTAGACAAGGTGTTGGAGGAGGTACAATTCTTGTGTCACCGCAAGGTATAAAATACTACTTAGCTTTCTATTTTCATTTTACTTGTTCAAATAATATAGCTAAGTATGAACCTTTATCCATGGATTACATTGGGCAAGAAAGAGGAGTATAAAAAACTTACAAGTGTATGGGGATAGTGAGTTAATTGTAAACCAAGTTAGAGGGTTGAATGCTACCAAAAATGACCTACTAAAGAGCTACAAGAACCGGGTATGGGAACTCATCGAAGACTTTGAAGAATTCAAAATTGATTCCCTATCAAGGAAGAAAAATGAGGTTGTAGACAGACTTCTTGTAGCAAGGTAAGGGCGGTGTTTGATGTTGTTGATAGTATCAAGAGAGATCAAACTCAACCTCATATTAGAGTGATTGTAAGGCTGGTTATTCTGATAAAAATACAATTTGGAAAGTATTTGAAAGTGATCAACAAATCATAAATTTTCTCCAAGAAGAAGTTGAGTTCTCTCAAGAAATCAAGATAGATTGGAGCAGTAGTATGGTGATCAAGTGGTCTAGTTGAAGACAAACAAGTTACCAAAAGGCCTAGTGACTCTTGAATCCATCTTCATCCAAATGACCAATTCCAGAAGGAGAAAGCCAACATTCAGGTCAAAGGTGAAGATTCATAACCAATTTTAGTTGGAGAGGGTAAGGTACTCCAAATCAGAAAGGTGAGTACTCAACAAGAGAAATCTGATTTTACCCAACTCGTCAGAATTACCAATCTGTTTTCTTGGAATTATAAAGATTTAAGAGGTTTTAATCCAAAATTTGCACACATACTATTGAGTTGGATCGAGAATCTAAGCCTATCAGAAAGAAGCAAAGGTTGGTGAATCCTCACATTAAACCTCTCATGAGGAAAGAGATGAATAAGTTGATAGAGGCTAGCATCATCTTTCCTATCAAACATTCAAGTTGGGTTGTGAATTTGGTGCGTAAGGAAGAGAAATGGAGAAATCAAGTTGTTTGTGGATTTTTAGGATATAAATAGAGCATCACTCAAAGACCATTATCCACTCCCTTCAATTGAGTAGATTTGTGAGTTGTATCTAGTTTATAAAGGTTTTCATTTCTGGATGGCTAATCGGTCTATAATCATATAGTGGTCAAAGAAGAGGATCAATTCAAGACAACCTTCACTACGAAGTGGGGAACTTATGCTTATAGGAAGATGCCATTTGGATTTTCTAACACTAGAAAAACATTTTAGCAAGTTATGGATATGGCGTTCAAGGGATTAATCAAAACGATAGTGCTTGTTTATCTAGATGATATCACTATGTTCTCAAAGAATGTAACAAGTCACCTCTTTCACCTTAGACAAGTGTTGCAAAGATGCAGGAGATTCAGAGTTTCCTTGAATCCCAAAAAATGCATATTCTTGGCTCACAAAGGAAAGCTATTATGCCACATCATTTCAAAGGAAGGGATAACGATCGATCCAGAAAGAGTTGAGGTTATCCATGCTCTACCATTGCTATGTCATAAGAAGGCTCTCTAAAGTTTTTTGGGGAAAATTAATTTTGTTAGGAGATTTGTTCCTAACTTTGCTAAGTTGGTCAAGCCATTAACATTGATGTTGAAGAAGAGCATGGATTTCAAATGGAATTTTGAAGGAAAAGAAATATTTGAAGCTATAAAGCATGTCATTGCATAGGCTCTAACCCTCATCAATCCATATTTCTCAAAGGATTTCACCCTATATGCTTTTGGTGGCATAGATGCAATATATGCAATACTTGTATAGCCAAACCAAGAAGGATTAGAGTAGCCTATTACATTCTTCAGCCAAGGACTTGAAGGTTATGAGGTGAGATATTCATTCATTGAGAAACATGTCCTTGTTGTGATTAGAATTTTAAAGAAATTCAGGCATCTAGTGTCAAATAACAGAATTCATCTATTATTTTCACATGATGGTATAAAGATTTTATTTTAAACAAGGACCTTAATAAAAAGAGAGTTAGTTGGATAACCAAGGTCATGGGGTATGATATTGATATAAATGTGATCAAATTAGTTAGGGGGAAAGGATTGTGTGAGCATCTAGCTTCCAACCACTATGCTGAATCAAGAGATGAGGAAGGATCTATTATGGTCTTGCAAGATAATAAGGAACAGGTTGTAGGTGGTATACCCATTCCTTGTTGGACTCAAGATATTGTATACTTCCTTCAAATGGGTCAAAGTCCTCAAGGATTGAGTAAATCCAAAATGAATTATTTCAGACTTCATTGCATCCCATGTGTGTTTATAGTTAATATTTTGTTCAAAGGGATGTGAATGGTGTCCTTCTAAGGTGCATCAAGACATATCAAATAGAGAGGGTATTACACGAGTTTCATGATGGAGAGACAGTGGTCATTTTTTCCCAAAATCAATAGCTATTAGAGTCATGAGGGCTGGTTATTACTTGGCCTAATCTTTTCAATGATTACTACTCATGGATCAAGAAATGTAAGAAGTGTGCCTTATTCATAGGAAAAGAGAAGCTAAATGACCCTCCCCTCCATCCTATCTTAGTTAAACAACCTTTCATGCAATGGGGGCTAGATTTTATTGGGGTGATCAATCTAAGTTGCAACCTAGGTCATAATGGATTCTTCTAGCTATGGACTAATTCACTAAGTGGATAGAATCATTTGCACTTAAGGAAGCAAATGAAGCCAAAATTCTAGATTTCTATGAAGGTATTGCAATAATGTTTGGTGTCCCTTCCAATATAATATCAGATAATGTCTTATCTTTTCTTAGAGCAAAGATATCTAATTGGGCTGTTAGAAATGGCATCTAATTGATCACTTCTTCTAACTATCACTGCCCTGAGGGGTAATGGGAAAGTAGATTTCACGAATAAAAACTTGTTGAGAATCATAAGAAGAACTCTTAATGAAAACCAGAGGACTTGGCATACCAAATTGTAATCATCCTTTTGGGCTGATAGAATCACTCCTAAGAAGTCAACTGGTTATTCTCCTTTCAGGTTAGTTTATGGAAGGGAAGAACGAATGCCAATATCCCTTGAGTTACTAGCTTTGGAGATTATTAAGCGGTTGTATTTGTTTGAGCTTCCAAAGTTATGGAAGTCAGGTATATAGATCTCATGGAGATAGAAGAGATAAGAATCTAGGCCATGAAAACAATGGAGAAGGACCAAGCTCAAATCAAGATGAGCTTTGACAGAAAGACCAAAAACAAAACTTTCCAAGAAGGAGACTTGGTTATGAAATGGGATGCAGACAGAGCCAAACCAGGAAGGCACTCCAATTTTGATGCATTATGGAGTGACCCTTAATTGATTTTAGGGTGTAAATAAAACAATGCCTTCCAATTGTCAAATTTGGACGAAGAAGAATTGCATAATCTAGTCCATTGGATCTACTTAAAGCATTGTTACTAAGGATGAATCTCATTCCTGTACATACTAGTTTAGGTTCTTAATTCCTCTAACGTGTTTTTGGCACACTATTTTTTTGTAGCTAGATTTTCTTTTAGATAAGTGCTTATGCACTCTCTACATGTTCCATTTGGGATATGTTTGATTTTTTTATTTGTACATAGTTGTGCTTTGTTGTTATTGCACCTTCTAGTTTCAAGAAAGGTCCGATGATGAAATAATGTGATGTTGGTTAGAATTTACTAGTAATAACCCGTGCGCGCCACGTCACTCATCCTAGACTAAGGGCTCACCTAAAGTGCGCAAAGGTACCAAGTCCCTCTTTAGGGTTGTTTTTGTAGGATGTTAGCATGATGAAGACTTAATGCATTTAGATCCATAATTAATATAACATTCTATAGAGCATGTCCAGATCTAGATCTATAGAGTAATAGATTTAAATAATATCCATAATGAAGTCAATCATGCAAGAACCAATTATACTCAGGATTAATACTCTGATTCAGCCAATACACTCCATTATATTAAACACAATAAATACATAGAAGCTTATTACAACAAGTAATACCATAAGCTCATGTGCACATCAGATCAATTGACAACATAATCTCACAGAAATTCAATTCTCACATCATCCTCCTATACTATGTAGATCACTACATATTTATAAGGGTGGGGACTTGCCCTTCACCACTTGCATAACTCCCAAAATAGGTCACATGCTGAAAATAGCCATGTGCCTTTACAATAATAGCCACACATGCAAGTGCGCTAACAATAGACCTCTTCTAGTTAACTGGTAGTAGAAATTATATTATTAGTCCAAACCCATGCAAAGCGCTTAGTAGCCACTCTTCTAAAAATAGACGATGCGTGTTACATAAGTCTTTATCTGGTTTGTGTGCTCTGCACACTATCTCCAAAAATAGCCCGTACATGTGAAAATAGATAAGTCCTAAATCTTCCCTTTTCTTTTGCATGTGTGTCCTTCCCTATCCTTCCATGCCTTTGAATGCACCTTGTTCTCATGCGTGAACCTCTCTGTGTGCCTTTTGCTAAGTATCACACTTTGTTTGCTCAACATTACCCCACACTAAACTACATTTCCACCCTAGCAATGGTTTCTTTGTAATATGGAATGAATAAAGAATAAGGAATGGATGAATGTAAAGAATTACTATACAAAGAATAATTATTTACTCTGCAACATCCTTTGCTTCAACTAGAAGAATTAGTTCTAGATATTCTTCTTTTATTTCTACCTCTAATGTTTAACACTCATTCAAGCCGCGCCTCTACTTTTCTGGAATATTTACTGCAATAGACTCCAATTCATCCTGGGAAATTTCTCCCTTTTCATTCTATAATACTAACATAATGTTATACATTGCATACATTCTCCCTTCTAGAAGATCCATCTTCTATACTATAAGTTTCCCAAGTTCATCCAACATGTTCTTATGGGGCTCTGGTCACTACAAGGGCCTCGCGCTTTTGCTTTACTAGTTCCAATCTCTTTGTGTGCCCCAAGGTTTCATCCTTCATTTCCTTCAGGACCTCATTGTCCTCTACCATGGTCCTTATTCTTATGACTGCCTCTGGAGCTGTACAAATATTCAACATTTGATCTGCTTTCTTCAGCTCCTCCTGCAAGGTTTGGAGCAGTGCCTCATATGATGAAATATTTCACACTACTGAAGCCTTTTCTCACTCTACTTCTTGCTCAGGGTCCTTTGGTGTTGGCATCCAAACTGGTCCCTCCTCAAGCACCAAATCAACTAAGGTACGCACATAGTGCATAGCCGAAGGGAACCTTTCAGGTACCTTGGACTCCAAGTGTGGTCTCGCTTTTAGGACATGGTCTTTGATCTCCTCTGCCATGTTGATAAGGACTCCATTATTCTTCTGCTCCAGGTCCTTCTCTCCTTTCAAGCTTGTGATCTCGGATCTTTCTGCACTGATCTCTTCTCTTAGTGCTTTGATAGTGGTAAATTTTTCTATGTTCCTCCGTGCCACCTCTGTAGATACTTTTACCAAGGCATTACTTACCTATTCATCAGACATAACAGTGGGTTTTATGGTTATATGTCTAGCCTAAGGTGCCTTCTTCAACCTTCTTGACACACAGGATTCTTCACATACATCGAAGTCTGGCTCATCCATGTGTGTGTGCATAGACAAATAGTTGCTTCCTTGTGCATGTGGTGGCCATGTCTTCATCCATCAGCTCCCATCTATATAACTCCTTAGGGATCACCATGCTTTGAAAACAGTGTAGAAAAATTTATTTATGACCTCGGCATATCTCAAATAAAGAACAATATACTCTCCACTTGTTCTTTTAGTTCTTGGCCCCTTAGAACTGGAGCGCCAAGATTTGGAGCTGGATCTTCTATGTCTTGAGCATTATCTAGTCCTACTTCTCCTTCCTTTACCCCTTCTCCTCCATTCTTCACATCTTCATATTTCATTTATTCATCTCTAATTTCTTCATATTTCAGCTCTTCCACGTCCTCTGGTTGTGTAGGAGATTGGACGCACTCTCTTGAGACTCCTCTACCTTCTTGTTACAGATTTTAATTTTCTCCTTCTCTTCTCAGTTGTCTCCTTTTGTGGAGAGAGTCATGGTGATCTCTGTACTAATTGTGGAGTAGCACCTTGAGTTCTTGTCCACCTAAACACCCTCTTAAAGCATTATTCTTCAAGGTCTGCTCCTACCTCCAATTATTCGTCTCCTTCTTCTTGTGCCTAGGGTGGAGTACTTGCATGCTCAGATTCTACCTTGTCTAAGGGTTTCCTTCACCCTCTATGTACCAAGATTCCACTATATTCACGCTCTTCCTCCTCATCATCTACCTCTATAGGTTTAGTAGGCTTAGAGATGGTACATTCTCCATTTGTATGATTTCCCGTAGGCATCCCCAGGAGCACAAAATCGTTATCCACATATTTTTTACCCTCCAACTTAGGATTAAGCTTAAGGTAGATAAATGTGGCCCCATTGTCTCCAATTTCCAAACTCATGGGCTTCATTTTTATCATGTCTAAAATTAGCCTCTCAATGAAGGTAGTCTGACTTGGATATACATAAGTCTTACGCAATGTGGTAGTCATAGTCTACCTTTTCTACAACAAAATTTAGGTGTCACACATTATTAAACCAATGAGCGATGCCTAGAAGTAGCATGCTATGAAGGAATACGAAAACTTACACCAGGGCTCTAAGTCCCATCCTTCATCACAAATCACGTGATGCAAAAGTGTTGATATACTATGAACTGGACTACCTTTCCCACCACCAAAGGAAACTCTTTGGGATGTACCGCTCCTCTTCAATTTCAATGTGGATCTGTCATACCACATCTCTGCCCTCTACTTGAATGGCCCACTCATTGACCCTTCACACAAGTACTTCTCAAATATTTTCGCAAGGGAATTATTTTGCATGGGGTACTCCCAGATCTTGTTCTTTGGCCCATCGGGCACTCCAATTTCCATAAATACTAGGGATAATAGGATAGTGCCAAAACTAATTTTCTCACTTGTGTGCACTTCCTCGATGATAGTCTCCATAATGTAGCCTGATATGTTGTAAATTATTCCCTATGACATTCTCCTTGCAATGTGTAGCCACATTATATTCACCTGGGACCATCTCTCTTGATCATTCAATTTGGTGACTAGATGTGTAGTTTCCTGTACCACTGGGTACTTCTTTAGTTTATCGATATCCATTCCATGCAGACCCTTGGTATACCCTAACTCCTTCCGCATCTCCAAGATGGATTCTTTATCTGTCAAGTCACTATTTAGATCCAGTCATTTACCTTTTAATCATGTTATCATTTAAATCAAAGTGGTTGTTATCATTACCATGTGTCTGACGAAATAGAAAAAAGTCTTCATGTACCCTACTCATCAGCCACTTGTACAAAGGTTCATACTTTCCAAAATATGGAAGCTCGTATAACTGGTAAACTTTAATCTACTTTAGCAACTTCTCTTCAAAGTGTCATCATACACTGGCATGTCCTCTGTTGTGTGCTTGTTCGTCTTCATACTCAATAAAGCACGTCCAATTCCTTTTTGTTATCCAATGTGTAGTGGTTATAATCACTTATCTTACACTTTCAAACGTGAGAATCCCATTCTTGTCCCACTATCATGCCTTATGGGTATTACATCTCTAAAAAATTTCTCTCAGAGCAATTTCAACCTCTTCTTCCACTTTCTTCTTCCCTTTGGCTCCTACGGTAGGTGCTTTCTTTGGTACCATCTATAAATTATAACTTTTTGTCCTCAATTTCTCACCTTCTATCTTCGCAATGTGCAAACTCAAACCCTAACTCAATATGCGTGCCCTAGGTTAAATCACATGCCCTAGCTCTTTTGTAATGCTATGCTTTGCTCAAACCCTCCACCAATAGGGCGTAAGCTTCCCCTGCACACAAATCTTCTCTCCACATCTTTTTCACACTCTTTGCACCTTAACACGATTCACTCAACTCGCTTTGCACTTATCTCATTCAATTTTTTGTAATTTACAACGGTAAAAATGAACTCGTATCCCTTCCTTATATAGATTTTGAAAAATTTGGTGTATTTATTACTCCTTCACCTACCAACAATCCTCATTAATTGACCCTTTTCACATTTTCTACGCGGTGCATCTTCACACCTCAGCTATAACATTTTAGCACACCTTCCTACCTTCTAGCTACAAACTTCTCTTCAATGCGCTTCCATACGCCCGAGTACCTCATCTTGTGCCTTCTCTGGTAGTCTCCATGGCTGCTGCTTACCTTGTGTTATATTTTTCCTTCATTTATCTCCATCTATGGTCCTTATTTGGAAGTAATCTTCTATTCACCAACTCTTCAAACTTTGAATAGCACCTATAGTAGTTTGTTCCTTTATGTGTACCCATTTCTCAATAACCACCCCACACAAATGGTATGTGTAGTCCTTTGTGCATAAAAATACTGCAAATGGTAATTATCTTTTGGCGCGTAAATGCACTTATTTCACAAAACACCAACTAATTTGAAAAACATAGTGACAAAGAAATAAATACATTAAGGGAATACATAATTGAAAACCTAATCTAAATCACAATACCGCACTTATTACAAACACCAGGAAGACATATTTACAAAAAGTAGGGCTTGACCTACTCCGTTGAATTAGCTGGGTAACCGTATTCCATCAGCATTTCTAACTGATAAGCTCCTATTTCAAGTATGTGAGTGATAACATATGGTCCTAACCAATGTACTTTGAGTTTGCCTGGATGGCGCAGAAACTTAGAATCATAAAGAAGCACCATCTCTGTCCTAACTCGATCTTTTTATCCCTAATGTGCAATACCACCATGAGCCTCCTCAATGATAGATGTGTGCTCATGTTCTAGTACATAGCAATGTAATACTTCATCGACCTAACTTGTACGAGTGTCACCGCTAATCAACATAAATGGAGTCATGCAAATAGCAATTTTTTTATTCTTTAAGGATTTCATCCCTTTTGGCACCATACCTATTCGTAGAAAGACAAAATGTATTCTAACTCGATGGAGCATGTTGTAACCTATATAAATGTGCATCAGGCATGGTATCTTTAATTGCCTATGCTTCTTCTCTTCTATATCGGATAGATGGTCTAGTCCATAATTACTCTTCCTTGGTTTTACCACAACTCTGAAATCAAATTCTGGAATTGGAGAACCCATTTACAAATGTGCCCCTACAAAATAGGCTTGTTTACCAAATACTTCAATGTCATGTGATTGGTATAAAATACAAATGGTGTTGCTAGCAGGTAGTGTTTGAATTTATGTAGCACATAGATAATCGACAAAGATTTGCGCTCTAAAGTTGTATAATTCTACCCCGCATGAGTCAAATTTATACTAGTAAAATAGATAGTATGATCTATAATACCTTCTCAGTGCCGAGCCAACTTTGCACCAATGGCCATGTCAAAGGCGTCCACATGTACATGAAATGGTTGGTCCCACGAAGGAAAGCACATAATAGGTGTTGTAGTAAGTTTCTCCTTCAATGTCTTGAATGCATGTTGTTGTGGTTCTCCCCAATAGAATGTACCTTTTCCTTTTAATAACTCCTCCAAGGGTGCAACAACCTTAGCATATCCCTTTATAAAGTTCCTATAATACCTGTGTGACCCAAGAATCTACGCACTTCACTTTGATTGGTAGGCTCCTCCAGGCCAATAATGATTTGCAACCTTAGTTGGATCAACCAACAATCCTTCCTTATAGATGATGTGCCATAACAAAGTACTAAATGGTGTAGAAAATATGCACTTATTGATGTTCAAAGAAATACTCAACTGTCTACATCTTTCAAACATCAAGCACAAATTGTCACAATGATCCTTAATAAGTCCATACACCATCCAATCATCTAAATAAACCTATAAGAAGTTGTGAATAAAATCTTTGAATGCTTGAACAACTATGCGTGAAAATACTACAAGCACATTTTTCATACCAAAAGGCATCACATTATAGGCAAAGCTGCCCCATTCAGTAGTAAAAGTAGTATTTTCCTAATCCTCCTAGGAAATCCTAACTGATGATACCCAGAGAAGCCATCTGTAAACAAATATATTTCATGCCCTAAAATACCTTTTAATAGACCATATTTCCTTTTTCCTTCTCAAGGAAAGCATGCTTAAGTAGTATGGAATTTTTCTTTGTTTCTTCATCAAAACGCACTCCTGAGTTTTCTTCATCAAACAACTCCTGAATGAGTTCTTCCACCTTGGCACTATCCCCCATAGTTAAGCACTTTATAACCCTTAATGCCTCTGCTACTAGAGGTTTAGTAGAGAAATATGCAAATGTATGGATCATTCCCACACTTAAATCCTTCCAATTTCTAGTCTCTCTATGGATTTCTACATATACATACCAAGCACACATGACCTTGTAAAAAGCGGCACAAAAATTTTACACCTAGAGAAAAGGTGGTAAAGCTTCCTACCCCTCTATCTAGAATCTCTCACACCTGCTTTGAACGTGGTGTTGAACATGTTGATTACCATGATAAGTAAATATTTGAGTAGGTGCATTGCTCACAAGATCCTACTAGAAAGATAAATCCTAATTTCATTCCATCCTACCGTATTATCCTTATGAACCACCCACTAGTGCACTACTATCCGAGGAAGGTATATGCTAGCATATTTCATCTCTTTTTCTTGGTCTATACCTTATTCCTCCATGGCATGTAGAAATATTGTAGGGTATCCTTCTCCAAAGTGTAACTAGGTACCGAGTTGTTACTTATTCTCCTGATACAATGAGGTCTATTGTCCCACGCAAATGTGCTCTTTACTTCGCGCCCTACCAACTCATAAGTACTATGAGCCCAATTATCACAAGCAACACTTGTAGTATCGCTAATAAATTATTCATCTTCCCACTAAAGGATTCCTTCTTTAGATGGATCAAGTACCTTTGGGTCTTGGATGGTGCGTACATAAATCCTATTCAGGTCTTCCTCACTCAAAGGCTCAACATAGGGCACAAATTTGCCATCTGTTAAAGGGATAATAACTCTTTCCTCCTTGTTTTCAAAACTGATATAACCCTTTTTGAACCAAAGATCAACATTATTTTCATAGCACCAAGGATGCCCAAGTATATTTGGGAGGCTATCTACCTCTGTAGCACTAAAACCTAAAAATCCCGGTGAACTTCGATCCTTGTATGGTAATGGAAGTATCTTTTAAAACTCTAATGGGAGTGGCCTTAGTTTAGTTAGCCATGAATTGTACATTCAAAAATGGTTACAATGGAGGTCTCCTCATTTGTACCCATGCATATAAAGTAAGAACATTGAATTTTATGCCTGTATCAATCAATATATTACTCAAAATCGACCCATCCACAATAGCATTGAGTGATTTCTTTGTCATAATCTAAGCTATGAGGGGAAGATTCATATGTAGGATTTGTCATCCAATCTTAATACTTGCCACGAGTGTTTCCTTTAACCAATTCCCTAACGGAGGAATGATATTCTCTTAGTGCAACATCTTTCCCACTTCTTTCAATTCATTCATATCAGATTGGATTGTTTCTACTACTTTCTTTTGCTCCATCTTCCGTGATTACTCCTTTTAATACTATATTTCACCCTGAATATTTATGAGTACCTCCATGGTTTCCTAATAAAACTCCTTCGATGGGAAAGATCTAGGTACCGTGCATGTAGAACCTTCTCTTTAGTGATGGTAGGCTTTTGCTTTGCAATGCCTCTTTGGCAGTGCCGCAGTGCGGATAGTGATATTTATAGGAAATGCCTCGATTCTAGTTTCAACTTGGGCATCTATTGATTTTCCACATCACGGTGTATCCTAACCATCAATGTGCCTTTGTTTTCTTGTTTATGCTACTTAATAATATGCTCATATACGTCTGGGCATTCCTCATAACTATGATTCTTTCCACAGAAAGAACATGTAATATTCTCGAGGATATTTGCACTGTAGTAGTCATGAGATTCACATGTATAACATGTTACGTGAGGAAACTTGCCCCATCCACCACCACATGCCTCATTCCTTGAATCCACTTTGTAGTATTCTTGACCTCTACCATGACCTCCTTCAAAAGGTCCTTCGTTCCAATCATAGCGCACTTGATTGTGATCTTGATCCTAATGCTCATTCTTTCCTTAGAGTTATCTAATACTCTTGTTTGATGTACACCAATACCTATAGCATCATGAATCGACCAATCATTGAAGTAGTATTTTGTGCCATGAGTTGTAGACCTATAAATCTTACAGTAGCAAGAGACAGTCTTCCTTATTGCACATTGTAATAATGGGCGTGGCTAGCATCATGGTTCAAATGACATATCTCACAGTCTAGTAGTAATGATTGTACTGATATGCGGGGAAAACTATCCTTGGTGTGACCTTCCACCTTACAATTTGTACACCAAATCCTCGTGTGTGTCTCATGTTGAATTTTTCGATAGCTTCTCCAACTACTTTTTCATGGTTGCGATCTGTGCTTCCAAAAATGGGATCACCCCAGTGTCTATACTTCCGATGTCTCGGTGCATAAAGCTGCTTCAAGTGCCCCACACGAGATCAGTGTATGTCTTATGTGATAAGCACCCTTCTAAAAGGTGTAATCAGACCTCTAACAAACCATTGCGCATGTTGGCTTGCATGAATATCATAAGAAAGCTTAGATAAAAGTGTTTTGAAATGGGAATCATACTCTAACACTCTCAAAGTAGTGCTTTGATTAATATCCTTGAGTGCACTTATACTCTTTATGCTTGAACTCGGGGATGTGAAAATATTTAAGGAAAGCATCTTTAAAGCTACATAGTCTCACGTAATTCTAATTAGGTTCAAACTTTATGTACCAGCTATGCGTACACACTTGTAATGTAGTGGCAAATTGAATTTCCCTATGCTCATAAGGCGTGATTCATTTTCACGCCAAGACTTCACACATGTGCATGTGTTCAGTAGAATCTTTTATGCCCCTATACTCTAGAAGATGAAGAGACATTTCCATGTAAATATTCTAGGGTTGGTGTAGACCTTTCCCACCTAATCCAGAACCTCATGTGTTTCCTCTACCTCAAGAACCACAAAAGCCATCGAACTAGAACCACCTATACCTCTTGATCCTCCACCTGTAGCCTGGAGATGGACCAGAAGATGTACTTCCCTGTGTCCCAAAAGTAGTACTAAACTACACCCCTACAGTCTACAAAGTATTACCACTCCTAGAAGTGAGTCCAAAATTTTGTGTGCTTGAATTTTGTGTGGATGATACACCTAAAAAGGTACCTCAAACAACAATGAAGACGTTTTCCCTACCATCGATGTACTTGCTATATGACTTACTCCTACTCTCCCACTGCCTAAATTAGCTTGCTAACTATTTATCATACTAGATACTGGAAGACCAAGCACAAGGGAAAGGTTTCCAGGTAGATTTAGATGCGTGCCCATGGCCCAGGTCATCTCTATTGGTGCACTTCTATGTGAGTCCGAGGGGGGTTTCCTATCATGTTTTCCCAAATGGGGGATTTCTTGATGCTCCGGTTCCACGTCTTTTGCGTGAACTTCAAATCCTTTATGAGCCATCTCTTTCCACAATGTCATTCGTTCTACAACATCCCGCTACTTCTTTACCTCCCTCTTGTGCACCTCATTATACTTAAGCCACCTTTCTCTCTCTCTGTCTTTCATTGCTAGGTATTCCATATTTCACCAAACTGCTCTACCCCCGCTTGTGGTGGGTTAAGTTAGCCATCGGTTTTCTTTCTAAGTTCAAGGTTACCATCAAGATTTTATCACCGGTGGAATGCCTCATAGATAAGTTCCCCGGGATATCGTAAAATTGGAATTCTGCTACCTCTAGGAAAGAATAAGTGGAAATTGAGTACTCATAATATAGTTATTCGAGAACACTATGAAACCAAGTATCCATAGCACGTGTCTAAATTAGATCAGCATTATAGAGGGCACGAAACTCTTCTTACATCCAAACAAGAGTGTAATACCTCCAATCCCTTTTAGACTCATAAGCTGACATGACCACTCGTATAGTTCTACCGGAAAATAGTGAAGAAGATCTCATACGAACTATCATATAGATTCTATTCCACCCATGTGTGTGTGTTAAAATCAGATCAGTGTTGAAAATCCATGTATATTCTTCTTCTAGATCATGTATCCACTCCTCAACACTTGCTAAGGTCAATTGGTATGTATTCATGCGAACCATCCTAAAAACAACTTAAAAAGAGGTCCCAATAATAAAACCAATGATGTAGCCTATAATTTTAAGATAATAATCCAGTGCCTTTGGCACATCACTCACCTAGGTTGAGTGCTCACCTAAAGCACACAAAGGTATCGGACCCTCTTTTAGGTTGTTGTTACAGGATGTTAGCATGATGAATACTTAATGCATTTAGATCCATAATTAATATAACATTCTACAGAGCATGTCTAGATCTAGATCTATAGAGTAATAGATTTAAATAATATCCATAATGAATTCAATCATGCAAGAACTAATTATACTTAGGATTAATACTCTGATTCAACATTACACTCCATTATATTAAACACAATAAATACACATAAGCTTATTACAACAAGTAATACCATAAGCTCATGCACACATCAAATCGACAACATAATCTCACAGCAATTCAATTCTCACATCATCCTCCTATACTACGTAGATCACTACATATTTATAAGGGTGGGGAATTTCCCTTCACCGCTTGTATAACTCCCAAAATAGGTCACATGCTAAAAATAGCCATGCACCTTTACAATAATAGCCACACATGCAAGTGCGCTAACAATAGACCTCTTATAGTTAACTGGCAGTAGTAATTCTATTATTATTCCACACCCATGCAAAGCGCTTAGTAGCCACTCTTCTAAATATATCCGATGTGTGACATGCATGAAGTCTTTATCTAGTTTGTGTGCTCTACACACTATCTCCAAAAATAGCCTGTACATGTGAAAACAAACTAAGTCTCGAATCTTCCCTTGTCTTTCGCACGTGTGTCCTTCCCTATCCTTCCATGCCTTTGACTATGCCATGTTCTCACATGCGAACCTCTTGTGTGCCTTCTGCTAAGTATCACACTTTGTCTACTCAACATAATGTCCCAACAATGTTTGAGAGGTTTATGGGGTTTCGAGCATCGAGACCGGTTTAAGCAATCGAGAATGACTCCATGCCCAATGGATGTGAAATCCTTTGGTCTTTCGGATCTAGTAGGAAGATCACCCTACAAGTCACCAAATTTTTATCTATATTTGTACCCCCCTTTCAAAATGGATTAGCCTACAAGTATGGACATTGATAGTTAATGGGGGAGTAATATATAGGGTATCTCGCAGTTGAGCTTGCGAAAGCCACGGCGAAGGTTTGGAGTCGAGTTTGTTTTAATATTCAACATGGAAAATGTGTGGATTGTCACCTCATTGTCACACGTCAACTACCTTCTTTATGTGTGTCAATAATCTTCTGACCGTGTCAATGCCCCTTTACTATTGCATGACATCATCCCTTCCGGACGCGCGTTAACCATTTTCTTACGGACACACATCAATTATTATATCACGACTCACATCAATCATTTTCTCCTTGACGTCGTCAACCATTCTCCTTACGTGCATCAACTACTTCTTAACACATGTCACCACTTTCCTCCTGTCGCATGACAGCATCCCTTCGCAGACACACATCAACCATTTTCTCCTGACGCATGTCAACCATTCTCCTAACGCATTTCAACAATTTTTTCTTGATCGTGTCACCATTTTCCTCCTATAATGCAATAACATCCCTTCGGACACATGTCAACCATTTTCTCCTCGACGCACGTCAACCATTCCCCCGACATGTGATTAGGTATTTACCTTAGCTCATGTTCACCTAGGTACATTATTTACCTTTATTGTATTTATCCCCACCCACTTATGTGTGTGGATATTTCTTTATCTTATTTAGATATTAGGAGATATTTTCTAGTTGTTAGGTATAGTTCTTTCCTTGATCTATGGTATTGACTAGATCCTTGATGTCTAGTTCTCTCCTAAATATATGGGCTTAACTAGTTCTTTGATGACTATTTATTTCCTTGATTTATGGCTTGATCTAGGACCTTGACTCGTTCTTAGATTGTTATTCCTTGCCTATATAAGTAAGGCCCATTCTCATTTTATTTCATTTTGAGCTCCATAATAATATATGATATTGCTGCTCATTTGTTTTATGAAGGTTTTATGTAAAGTTATTATGGAAAATTTATTTCATCTTATTGATCATGGTATTTGATTAGTCTGTTGTGTTCTTGGCTTAGTATGATCGGTTATCATTTTTTTACCATTCTCCCTTACACGCATCAACCACCGCTTCTTGACACATGTCACTTCTTTCCTCATGTTGCATGACATCATTCATTGTTGTCATGTAACAATCCTTCCCCCTTATCATACATCATCCCTCCTTCCCCTGTCATGCCCCTATACTATTGTACAACAATCCTTCCTTCGAGCGCAAATCAACCTCCTTTTACTATCGTGCAACATCATTTCTTCTTGTCATGTGAAAAATCATTCCCTTGTCGGCGGTGACTCTCCCCATTCTTTTTGGGTGTCAGCTGGTGGTTCCTGTTGGGCACCAACAAGGAGTTTTAGATACAGCTAGGCATTAATGGTACTATACAAGGTAGCTCAAAAACTGGTTTTATGAGGTATGGCACCCCTATTCATTGTGCAAGAAAATTACCATTGTAAATTGAACTAGTATGGTTGCTCATACCTCCGCGTCAAGAAATTAATGAATTTTCTCAGATGGTAGCTTTCCTTTCTCTATATATGAAATTTTTCCCCATTTGAGAAGAGAGACATTTTGGAATGTAAAGGAACTCTACCAAAATTGTTCCAGCACTCTTGTGAGCCACAGGCCTCGAATTTATGCATTTTGTAAAGGATTTTTACTTGTGCCTATATTGTAATGGATTGTACATCATTTTAAGCAATAAAATTGGTGTTTTGTAGCTTTTCTAGCCCCATCTCAAGTTGTGTTTCCTCATTTTCCTTTCATTGCATTTTCAGGCATATTGTGCATGTTGTATTCTTTTATAGGACTTAAATTCGATGTGCTCCATGAAATTGGAGGCTTAAATGTGTTCCTTGAACTATGGTACTATTTCTTCCCTCTTCTACCTCATTTATTTCCATTTTCACTCACTAAGGATATCTCCACCCCCCTTTTCTTGGTGTTATCACCTTCCTTAGTTTAAATCTTTCATTTTATGTATCTCTTTCTTCCCTAGTCCCTTAGAAAATATAGGTTAGTGTTAGGATAGTTGCGTTTCCCTTTCTAGAAGTATTTTTAGCATTAGAGTAGGTAGAGGAACCTCTCTTCTTTGGAGGTTTGTCTTATTTGAAAGGGTCCCACACCTTGAGACAATCCCATGTTAGTTAAAAGTAGGGTTTTATAATGTGTAAATCCTAGGGTGCTATTTTTTTGACATAACATTCATGTTTTATATAATTATTCCCAATGCATAAAGCACTAGTCTTATAACAAGAGATTCTGTAGCTCTTTGCCTATCTTATTTTCTTTGTGTCTCAAGTCGTCAATCCCTTAAAGAGCCATATGTTGTTACCTACCCAAAAATGTGTAATTTTTGATTTTTTTGAAATTTCTTGTTCAATTAACTCCTTTGAATAATTTGTTTGCCTTTGTGAAGTCACGAGAAATGGAGAAAATCAAAGCAGGTTAGTCATTTTTGTGGTTTTAGGGTCAAGTTCAATGTCTTTGCGATGATTTCAAGTTTTGGAAGAACAAGAGGAACAAGTTCCCTCGGGCCTCCTGCTCCCGCATTACTACTTTACCTACATTACCTTTGTTTCACTTTTTACGAACCTTTTTATGTCTTGTGGAACTATTCTCAAAGTCCATTATTTCCTACAATTCATTTCTTTTTACAAATTGTTTGTCTTGAAGGATTTTTAGGAGTTTTTGAAACAAGAGGAACTTGTTCCTTTTCGGTTTTTATTCCTTACACCCCCTTTTCATCCATAAATCATTTTGATCCTTTAATGTGTAGATAGTTCAGATATTTGAATAACTCTGATCCCCTTGTCCCCTTGGGCCTCCATTTCCCCAAAACCCCAATTTGTACATAGTAATCATGAAAGTCTTTGTATTTCGGGTATTTCAAAATTTTTTAGAACTCATGACCCTTGTTCTTCCCAGGCCTCCATTCTCCACAGATCCTTTTTCTATGCACTTTCTTTCCATTTGTGGGCCTTACCTTTTTTCATGCAATTTTCCTTAGAGTTGCAAATATTTCAAATAAATCAAGCACTCTCTGCTCTTGTTCCTCCCGGCCCCTTGTTCCTATGCAAACCCGCAACTTCTACACATAAATTTGTTTTCTCGCATTACGGTTGGTTCGGGATTTTGGGCACACAAGCCCCTTGTTCCTCGAGAATCCATTTCCCAAAACCCTATCATATCTACGGTATACGAGAAAGTGTTGTTAAAAAGGTTCTTCAAACATCTTTATTCCTGCATTCTATTGAAACCATCATTTTATTGTTTTATCAAGTGCTTGATATAAAAAGGGGTAAAATTGATTCATTTTCACCATTCCAAAGTCATGAGTATCATTATGCCTAGTTTTTTTCACTCCCTTGAGCCCTCAAACACATTTCCAACCATAACTTGATGATTTTTAGCCATTTTCAAAAATTCAAATTGCTCCAGGACCATTTTTCGAACAACGTTCTTCCTATGAAAAAGGCTATTCATTCTATAAACTCCTAGTTTTTCTTGGTATCAAATTGAGTATTGTGCATTTCTCCTTAGTTTCTCCTAAAATCTATGTATGAGTTCCATTCCTTTGAGTCTTTCCCCTCCTTTTCCACCATGAAGTTCCAGTATGGGGGTATGAGCACATCTCTTCTTTGGAAACTTATGTATTGAATATAGGAGATAGTGATGTGATACGTTTGAACCTAAATTATTTATGGGCCCCAATTATTGATTAATGTTCTACCTTCATGGCCTAATTTATCAAAAATTTTGGAATTACCTATGTTGTTAGTTTTCCCCTCTTTCCAAAGGTCAATGATAGTGTTATTTTTATGCATCATCCTTTGATCTTGTAACTAAAGAAATTAAATATTCCCAAGGCTAGATCATTTCCAAACTTTATGTCGATTATATGAACTCAGCCCTAAGTATCCCTGTGTTTGAGAATTCTAATACCCTTACCTTGGCCCAAGCCCAAAATTTGTTTGACCAAGATAAAGATAGGTACAAAGAAATGATAGCCAACTTATGGCTCAAGGCCCCAAAGAAAGGAGTTTCAAAATTTCCCAAGGTTCAATATAGATCATATTTCAAGGTGGAAGTGTCAAATATGATCACTCTTCTTGCAAGACTGATGGGCCTACCTTCCACAAATGAGTTTCAATTTTGGATGTGTGTCTACATTAACATCATTTGTGAAGGAAAACAATTCTTAAACTAGGGGGAAATTATTTGTGAAAATCTCACTTTGAGAAATTGGTTAATGTGCATCAGAGTAAAACCTTCTACATGATATTATACCTTATGTACACAATTTTAGCTTACAGAATATGGGTGGGATTGTCAGATCAAGAGGATAAGAAGAATGAACCGTCATGAACTCTATCCACAACTTACCTTTGAGAATAGTAAGTTACACCATTTGAGGGTAAATGATGCATTTACAATGTTTATTGTTAGGATTCTTGAGGGGAATATGCCTGAAATGTGTGCATAAGCTAAATAATTAATATCAATATATGGCATCCTCTTCATACAATTCGGGAAATTCTCATACATTAGGATAGTGTTAGCAAGAAAATTTGTCAAGTGGAAAAACTTGTGCATTTTTCTTGCCAACGCTTTAGGAATCTAAGTCCTCTACTTAATCGGTGTAGAAATCTCAGATATGCATGCACAAGAAAAGGTGGATTTATGTGGTGGCCTTTCGACTAGGGATCTAATAGGGGCACTCCATTGACCTGCGGAAAAGCTAGAAATCTCTTGCTTAGGGAATTCTTCGTCGAAGAGAGGGAAAGAGGAGTGAGAAAGATATACTCTTGAGTTTACAAGATCAATCACCAACCCTTTGAAATGGGAATGGCATTTACAATTTATAGAATGAGAGGTGACTTATCATCTTCCTCATGACCCTCCATATGCCTTAATATGACTTAAGACTGTTCATATTCCACTTTAAATATTTAAGTCCCTTTTATAATAGCAAGGTGACTTAATTTACATTATGTTTCTAAAGTCACTTTTAAGTGACTTAAAGGCATATCAAAAAGTGCAAACCCCAACGAAGAATTAGAACATTTGAAAGTGAGAGAAAGTTGGGGGAAGGGAGAGAGAGAGAGAGAGAGAGAGAGAGAGAAGAAGAAGAGTAGATGTCACCCGATGAAGTCCGTTGATCCTCGTTGATGGAAAGCTCCAAATGCAGTGAAAATTGAATCTTGAACTCCTTGCACACTGTGAAACTCCTCCAAATTAGCTCCCGAATGCTCACCCAGTTGAATGAACTAAGGTGGATCTCAAATTCCCTGTGAAAAATGGCTAGGATGCTCCTAAACAATGATGTCCCCCTGAATGATTAGCCTTGTACATCCCATTGTGCCAAAACTTCTCTTTGAGTGTAACTTACTATTTTTAGTAAGTGTGAAAAAAGTAACTCCCTCGATCCTTAGTTGAGTGTTGTGACCTTGATTCCCCTTTCTCCCTGCATTCCTCACTTCTTTGGATCAAATTTCTATTTTTAGTAGGTGCTCGAGGGCCCACTTACTATTTTTAGTAAGTGCCAAAAATTTCCATTCTGGTGAATTCTCAGCTATAGTGCACCTCTGATATCTTCATCTCTCCTTCGAGGTTCTTTATTAATGACTTTCCAAAATAGTAGTTCTATGTAGTAGACCTACTATTTTTAGAAAGTTGGCCTCTGGGAGTTGGATTGATGTGGAACAAATTTTTTTGATATGGGTTTTTTCCCAATATCATCCCTTTGAAATTTTGGGCCCGCCCGCTTAATAATCAGGAGATTTTAAAGTTTTAATTTTCGAGACACAGCAAAGTGCTTTACAAGTATGGTAGCCATTAATGGACCTCAAAATTGCAGGTCTGGTTTTCTCCTCCATTTTGAAAAAAATTATATTTTTGATGTGGGTTTTTTCTTTTGGTGCTTCACATGTGATCTTACTTTCAATCCAACAACTGGTTTGATGGGAAATCCCACTTCTTTCTTCGTTGAGCCGGAAAGGAGATTTCTTCATTGTGGATGCTCTGTCACATGAGGGGGGAGTTTGAAGGTGTCTTTTTATGGTCTTGGATAGAGGAATGAACAAAAAAAAATGGTTTGTTGTTTCATGCACTTGGCTTTGATATTTCTTCAGATCTTCATTTTTAGGCTATGGAGATTTTCACTATTTTCTTCTTCTTGTTCTTCATTTCTCCTTCTCGTTTTGATGAAAAATCCTTCTGAGACCTACACATAGCTATGGGAATGTGTTTCAGTTCTTGGGTTGAGCAGGTCTGAGCATTTTCAATGGTGTAATGATGGTAGAATGTTGCAGAGGAAGGATGAAGATGAAGTGTGCATGGAGTGGAAGTGGAAGCATTTGGAAGGAAAAACTGGCACAGTTAGATTTTTTTGAATTTTTGAAATCATGGAAGGAGAAGCTTGGGTGAATTTTTCATTACTTGATGTCCTGACCTCAGGGACATGAGGGACATCAAATTCCATGGTGGTCAAGAGGACGACACGTGGCGGCGATCCGACGACGCAGGGAATGAAGGTGGAAAAAGTTGCTTTAAAGCACTTGGGGCTGGAAATTGGTCACATGGGTGTCCAAATGACTCCTATGGGGGATGGGAACATTTTTCCATGTCTTGATGTCCCCCACCTCAGGTACATAAGGGACATCAGTTTCCATGGTGGTCCTGGAGGTGACACGTGGCGCCGATCCAACGACAGGGAATGGATGCTCCAAAAATGCACTGGGGCTGAAACTCGGTCACGTGGGTGTCCAAATGACTCCCCATAGGGGATGGGTGAATTTTTCAAGGTCTGATGTCCCCACCTCAGGTGCATAAGGGACATCAAATTCCATGGTGGTCTGGAGCTGACACGTGGCGCCCGATCCGACGGTAGGGAAGGCATGCTCCAAATAAGCACCTGGGGGCTGATCTGTCAAGTCTGGAGGTCATATGAGGGCCCCAGAGGTCACATGGGGGCTGGGAAATTTTCCAAGGTCTGATGTACCTGACCTAGGGACTTTGGGGACATGAAATCCCGCCAGGCTCCTAGTGTTGACACGTGTCCTCTCGAAAAAATGACTAAGTCTGAACTGCGTTTGAGAGGGTAACTTAGAACGAAGATAACTTGAGCTCCCGGTGGAATTTATTGGTGAAATTTTATATGATCCTGACTGGAAATGGAATTTTGAATCCAATTATGGGGTTTCATGTCTTGATTCGGCCATATGATCCTAAAAATCAGATTTTTGATCTGGTACTCCACTTGTGCCTGAGAAAAACTGCCTGTCAATCATATGCGCCAAGGTGTTGTGAAAAATATTATTTTACCATCATGTAGGTATTAGAATCCTATTTCTGATGATATTTTTTTTTACTTCTAAATCCATCTGGAGCTCCCAAAATCTTCTTCTGAAGCTCAACAGTTGTTTTAGGCTGTGTACCGCCTAGGCTTGTGAACCTTGTTTTTACTCAGACTGCTCCAAGTCTTGCAAAACTTCCCCAAACCTTCAAAAATCATTTCCATTATGTTCTAAGGTATTTCATTCACCTCCATGTTGAATTTTTCCCTTCCATTCCACTCTCCAGGGGGTTGAATCTAGTCTGGGAAGGCTAGCGATAGCCCTTCCCTATACTACCAGAAGATAGTGTCTTTTTAGAACTCCCTAAAATCACCTAGGTGGAATGAGTGCACTTTACTAAATCACCTAGGGGAAAATTTGACATCAAATAGGGGGTGATCAGACTGATGGATTTGACTTGGGGTGCCTAGGAATGATAGGAATGAAAAATTTTCCATAGGGGTATAGTTGTCGTGCTTGGAAACTTCCAATTTCCTGTTGCACATTTTCACGACAATAGTTGGCTCTAGCTTGGGGACATGACATGGGTGCATAGTGAAGACATGACATGGGAATCCAGAATCTCAATTTAGACCATATAGTTTGTTGACCAGTGCCTTATCCATTGGGCCCTGTGGAGTCATGTACAACTTCTAGAAAGGAAGATTAGAACACACACACACACACAAAACGAAGGAAAGGAAACACACGACACACAACAAGAAGGGAAACACACACAGAAAGGGAAACAAACCTATCAATCACCTATGGTACAAGGTGGGGACAACCCACTTTCACTGAAGTACTTTTCATTTCTCAAAAGTTACCCCTGAAGAGGCAACACCGAATGATGATGTTCTATGAAGCCGTTGATGGGTTCCAGAAAGTAGCCTCCTTTCCTTAATTGTTTATGGAAGCTAGGTGCTTCCATGATTTTCCTTTTACTTTGTAGGAGTGAGTCCATGTGAGCTTCTTGATGCTCTGGTCCTTGCTTGGAAATTCCACTACCTTCGTGTTCTTTGAAGTCGGTCTCATAGTGCCAGTTGCCTTCCATGTTTATCCATATAGCTGATTTTCCATTGAGGATCTCATCGCTGCCCCAGGGCTGCTTTTTGTTCAAAATACTTGAACATTCTTGATTCTTTTCTTTCCCAGGCCTATGCTCATTGACATCTTCTCCATGAGAAACATTTGATTCATCCTTTTCCTTCACTCCACTGTGAGGTGCTTGAGTACTGATGGAAGGATTAGATGTGAACTCATACTTGTCTTGTATGTCCATGACACTAATGAAGAGATCAAGAATCAGCTCGGGATCTTCTGCAACTTCTACTGCATCTAAGATTTCTTGCATGGAGTAATGCTTCATCATTTCCTGTAGTCCCTCTTTGTACGCCTTTGAAGAATCTTTATCTTGCAACTCAAAGAAACTATCTGGAGGGATTACCTCATCATCTCGAGAATCACTGCACTCTACCGATCCTTCATCAAAAGAGCTTCATCTTTAGAGGTCTTGAAACTCCTTGCTTCAATTTCTTCATCATGGAAAGAGTCTTCATCTTCAAATGGAAAAGAAAATATATCTATTTCGTTATTGCATCCATCAATCATTAGCTCAAGAGCAGCATCATATTTTTCATCTTGCCTTATCTCAATATGGCCAACCTTCACATTGGTTAAGGCTTCTAAATCAGCTTCACACTTGTCTTGCAAATTTGTGGCTTGCATTAGGAGCTCGAGACTGAGCTCAGGATCTTCATTTTCTTCTGCAGCTCTAAGCATTTCTTGTATAGACATTTCTTTCAAACCTTTCACGGGCTCATCACAAGCTGATTTTTTCTCTCCATAGATGGCTGATTGAGATCATCCTCATCCCCAAATGGGAATGAGAATAACTCCTCATCTTGTAAAATCATATAAACTGATTTTTCTTCTTGAAAATCATCAAGAACCATCTCCTCTTCCTCGTGGTCTGCATCATCTGGTGATTTGGGGCTGTCCTCTTGTAACTCGAATCTCCTCAATGCTTCTTCAAAATCCAAATCTCTTTGGGAAGGCATGTCTGGGCCTATCAAGATGGGGATATCCTCTTCTTCTCGGTTGCCACAAAGTGATTCATCTACCTACTACCTTGATACAAGATGTTAGCTTTCGGGCTTCAGAATTTCATACTGTGTACCTCATCTTCTTCTCGGGAAGTAATTTCTCCATGTCTCCCTTCACTGGTATGGTTGTAAAAGACCAATTCATCTGAATTTTCCCTCCCAACTCTCGGCAGAAATTTCTACTCAACAACATTCCGAATGAGGCTGGGACATCTACTACCAAAATCATCGCTGAAACTTTCTTGTCTGGAAATCTGGTGAGAGCCACCTGTGCATCTTTAACCTTCCCTACAAGTGAGACCTTTTTTATTCCAAAGAGTAACAAGAGCCACTAGGTGGAGTCATTGTAAGTTTAAGAGCCTTGGCGACCTTCAAAGGCATCACGTTGTCTGAGGCACTAGAATCTATTATGCAATTGTTCAGTACATATTCTCCAACAAGAAGGGAGACGTAGAAAGGTTCAACTTTATCAGTCTTTGATGCACTCAGAGAAAGCATGTTCTATGAGGGAGGTGTAGGTGAGTTTGGTAGCATGCCTTTGGAATGATGAGCTACATCATTGGGTGTTAGACTACCACTCGATGATATATGGACAAACCTCTCAAATTGTTTAGGATGAGTCCACAAATATTCAGTTTTAGTAATCTACACTTTGGCCTTGTTTGCATATTCTATGAAGTCAAAGGGAGAAAATGTGGACAAGGGGGTGAAGGGACTGATTTTGGAGTCTGGATAGGCTTAGGAGTAGGATTTGATGTTTGAGGAATGGAGGGTATTTTGAAAGGCACACTAGGAGCTTTCAAGGAATTAGATTTTGTAGGAGCAGATTTAGATTTAGACTTGGAAGAGACATTAGAAGACTTACTTGGGATTGGGAGTCTTCTTACTTGCTATGGGATCAGGCTCCAACAATAGACTTCATGGAAGATGGAAGTGGGGATCCTCGATTGATTATTTTATTTTTGGAGTCGCCATAGGAGGATCATCAACCTTGTTTTCTTTTGTAGTAGTGGAGGGAGATGCTCTTTTCTCGGACTGAGAATGAGTGAATACCACACATGAGAAACTAGGTGCATCCTCTTCATCTTCTTCATCACATCCAGAATACTCACAGAATCTGATTTGTGCATTGTTCTCAAACTCATCATTTTCTAAGAAATCACCACCTTCACTTTCTTGTTCAAGCTCTTCTTCATCTTCTTGAAATCTGCAATTTATGTTCATGGGTGGGGCCTCCAAGGTGAGCCTTTGGGGTGCTCCTGCAATCTGATTTTGTTGCTTCTTTGAGAAGATACTCATTCAAATAATTCCCTCTTCAAAGAGGCCATCTCATTCACCAATTTTGCAGTGATGGATTGGTTCTCTCATCTCCAGGATGTTGGGCCTTTCCCTTTGATGGATTCTTGATCTTTCCTAGAGAGGATGAGATCGTCATCAAGTTCAATGGCCATCCTTTGTGCTTCTACAATGTTCCTTGGTTGAACTCTTCGTAGGAAAAACCCTACCTTGATGATTGAGCATTGATGAAGAATCTCTTGACATTGTTTTGAGATGGTGAATCCTCTTCAGGTATCTGAAGCAACCATTTGAAATGAGCCACAAAGTCTCTCATGGTTTCATTTTCTCCTTTCCTCATTTGAGCCAACTACACCAAGAGGTCTTGATAATCTTAGTTGATTTAAATCTTTCCTCTGAAGGCATAGCCTTGATGTCATCCCAACCTAGTGATGGATCGGGAAGGAAGGAGGTAGAACCATTCTATTACTTTTTCTTGGAGGGACTCCATGAACAATCTTACAACAACATCTTCATGTTGGACACCAAGAATTCCACATGATGTCGTGAAAGCAAGCAATGTGTTCTTTAGGATGTTGTGTGTTGTCACCTTTGAACTTTGGAAAGTTCTTGTGGGAACCCATTGGTAGATCATGGAGAGGTGGTTCAAGAGCAAGCGGGCCATGTATTCCTTCCCCATGGAACAATGGGTTGAGGTATTTCTTCTTCATCCGCCATTGTTTTTTACTTCTATTTCTTGCTTCTACAAATTCTTCTTCAAATTCTTCTTCTTAGGAACTCAATGTTCAATGGTGGTTGAAAAATGGGAGAATTTGAAGGAGTATCCAGGAGTTTTGGATAGGATTACTGGTGAACTTGATGAAGCCGGATGGAGAGGAGGCTTGAGAGAAGAAGTATGGATTATCTCTAATTCATTCTTGCTGATTTTGTGAAGCCTTGAAATTGAAATCATCAACACCTCTCGACCTACTCAACCTGGTGTGTCTTCCTTCACCTTGACTTTTGAAATTTTGTAGTGAAGAAATGAAAGGACACTATGGAATGAAAAGACACATGTGCAGAAATCAGTAGTGTATCTTTTAGCAATGGACTTTCATGAACTCTTTTTTTTTTTTTCAATATTTGATTTTTTTTTTGAATTTTGGGACCTTATGGGTCATATATTGGGTGTAGATGTTGCTAAATCTACCCCACGGTGGGTGCAAAAAATTGTTGGTGAGAAAATTTTTCAGTGGACAAACTTGTGGATTTCTTGCCAATGCTCTGGGAATCTAAGTCCCTCTACTTAACCGGTGTAGCTGTCGTATATGCATGCATGTGCATGAAAAGGTGGATTTTTGTGGTGGCCTTTCGACCAGGGGATCAACAGGGGCACTCCACGACCTGCGACAAAAAAGCAGCAATCTCTTGCTAGGGAAGTCTTTTCTATAAGTGGGAAAGGGAGTGAGAAAAGAGGTAAGAGAACTAATGTTGTAGGTAGAAAATCAGATTCCACACACACACTAGTTAGAAACTTCAACACATGCATTCATGAGAAGAAAAACAACCCTACAAATAGCAACAAGACCAAATAGAATTTGATGAACACAAAGTATCATGAAACCCCTTAGTCAAAGAAAGCTAGAAACTCCTTCTTCTTGTATTGATTGCTTAAACAAAAGTTGTACATAGTGGAGAAATGGAAGAAATTGAGAAGGGGGGAATAGAAGAAAATGGCTATCTCCTTTGTTCTCTCAAGGTGCAATATACTCTTGAGTTTACAAGATCAATCACCAACCCTTTGAAATGGGAATGGTGTTACAATTTATAGAATGAGAGGTGACTTATCATCTTCCTCATGACCCTCCATATGCCTTAATATGACTTAAGATTGTTCATATTCCACTTTAAATATTTAAGTCCCTTTTATAATAGAAAGGTGACTTAATTTACATTATGTTTCTAAAGTCACTTTTAAGTGACTTAAAGGCATATCAAAAAGTGCAAACCCCAACGAAGAATTAGAACATTTGAAAGTGAGAGAAAGTTGGGGGGAAGAGGAGAGAGAGAGAGAGAGAGAGAGAGAGAGAAGAAGAGGAGATGTCACCCGATGAAGTCCGTTGATCCTCGTTGATGGAAAGCTCCAAATGCAGTGAAACTCTGAATCTTTGAACTCCTTGCACACTGTGAAACTCCTCCAAATTAGCTCCCGAATGCTCACCCAGTTGAATGAACTAAGGTGGATCTTGAATTCCCTATGAAAAATGGCTAGGATGCTCCGAACAATGATGTCCCCCTGAATGATTAGCCTTGTACATCCCATTGTGCCAAAACTTCTCTTTGAGTGTAACTTACTATTTTTAGTAAGTGTGAAAAAAGTAACTCCCTCGATCCTTAGCTGAGTGTTGTGACCTTGATTCCCCTTTCTCCCTGTGTTCCTCACTTCTTTGGATCAAATTTCTATTTTTAGCAGGTGCTCGAGGGCCCACTTACTATTTTTAGTAAGTGCCAAAAATTTCCGTTCTAGTGAATTCTCAGCTATAGTGCACCTCTGATATCTTCATCTCCTTCGCAGGTTCTTTTGTTAATGACTTTCCCAAAATAGTAGTTCCTATGTAGTAGACCTGCTATTTTTAGAAAGTTGGCCTCTGGGAGTTGGATTGATGTGGAACAAATTTTTTTGATATGGGTTTTTTCCCAATATCATCCCTTTGAAATTTTGGGCCCGCCCGCTTAATAATCCAGGAGATTTTAAAGTTTTAATTTTTGAGACTGGCAGTGCTTCTGGGTATGGCAGCCATTAATGGACCTCAAAATTGTAGGTCTGGTTTTCTCCTCCATTTGTGAATAAAATTATATTTTTGATGTGGGTTTTTTCTTTTGGTGCTTCACGTGTGATCTTACTTCAATCCGGCAACTGGTTTGATGGGAAATCCCACTTCTTTCTTCGTTGAGCCGGAAAGGAGATTTCTTCATTGTGGATGCTCTTCTGTCACATGGGGGAGTTTGAAGGTGTCTTTTTGATGGTCTTGGATAAAGGAATGAATAGAAACAAATGGTTTGTTGTTTCATGCACCGGCTTGCAATATTTCTTCAGATCTTCATTTTTAGGCTATGGAGATTTTTTCACTTTTTTTCTTCTTCTTGTTCTTCATTTCTCCTTCTGTTTTGATGAAAAATCCTTTTGAGACCTGCACATAGCTATGGGGAATGTGTTTCAGTTCTTGGGTTGATCAGGTTTGAGCATTTTCAATGGTGTAATGATGGTAGAATGTTGCAGAGGAAGGATGAAGATGTCAGTGCACTGGAGGTGGAAAAAGTTGTTAGAAGTTAGAAGCTGAAATTGATTTTTTTGAATTTTTGAAATCATGGAAGGAGAAGCTTGGGTGAATTTTTCATTACTTGATTTCCCTAACCTCAGGGATGTGAGGGACATCAAATTCCATGGTGGTCAAGAGGACGACACGTGGCGGCGATCCGACGGCAGGGAATGAAGGTGGAAAAAGTTGCTTTAAAGCACTGGGGGCTTGAAATTGGTCACATGGGTGTCCAAATGACTCCCTATGGGGGATGGGAACATTTTTCCATGTCTGATGTCCCCCACCTTAGGTGCATAAGGGACATCAGTTTCCATGGTGGTCTGGAGGTGACACGTGGCGCCCGATCCAACGGCAGGGAATGGATGCTCCAAAAATGCACCTGGGGGCTGAAACTCGGTCACGTGGGTGTCCAAATGACTCCCCATAGGGGATGGGTGAATTTTTCAAGGTCTGATGTCCCCCACCTTAGGTGCATAAGGGACATCAAATTCCACGGTGGTCTGGAGGTGACACGTGGTGCCCGATCCAACGGCAGGGAATGCATGCTCCAAAAAGCACCTGGGGGTTGATCTGTCAAGTCTGGAGGTCATATGAGGGCCCCAGAGGTCACATGGGGGCTGGGAAAATTTTTCAAGGTCTGATGTACCTGACCTAGGGGATTTGGGGACATGAAATCCCGCTAGGCTCCTGGTGTTGACACGTGTCCTCTCGAAAAAATGACTAAGTCTGAACTGCGTTTGAGAGGGTAACTTAGAACGAAGATAACTTGAGCTCCCTGGTGGAATTTCTTGGTGAAATTTTATATGATCCTGACTGAAATGGAATTTTTAATCCAATGGTGGGGTTTCATGTCTTTATTCGGCCATATGATCCCTGAAAAATCAGATTTTTGATTTGGTACTCCACTTGTGCCTGAGAAAAATTGCCTATCAATCATATGCGCCAAGGTGTTGTGAAAAATATTATTTTACCATCATGTAGGTATTGGAATCCTCTTTCTGATGATATTTTTTTTTACTTCTAAATCCATCTGGAGCTCCCAAAATCTTCTTCTGAAGCCCAGTAGCTATTTTAGGCCTGTAGTGCCTAGGCTTGTGAACCCTGTTTTTTACTCAGACTGCTCCAAGTCTTGCAAAACTTCCCCAAACCTTCATTTTCAAAAGGTATCATTTCCATGATGTTATAAGGTAAATAGCCCTTCCATTCACCTCCATGTGATATCAAGGGATTTATTTCAAATTACTTGAGAATGTCCTATTACCACCTCCCTCCATTCAATATTATTGGGCTGATTGTTCTAATGAATATGAGGTTAGAAAGAGATATTTTGGTAAACTTTCCTGGAAAAAATCGGAGACTTCAATGTATACTAGGTTCAGATTCTCGAAGATATGGAGGATTAAAATAAGGATTTTTATTCTACATATTTTCCCAATACTATCCATCATATGACTCTCCCTACTTATTGACTGGTCCTAAAAGGAAATGGATGATTCTTAAGATATGAACAATCCAGTCATAGTAAGAACAAGGCACTGATTTAACAAAATAATGAAAGAGTAAAATCAATAAATAAAAAAATCTTATTCTCAGGAGCCCTCCACCTCACATAAAAATATCTACTCGTCATGAGGTTCCAGCTCAACTTACTCCATCTTATTCACCTTTGGATTCAACTACCAAATTATATACCAAGAAGGAAAAATTCAAGGAGGTAGAGAAAATTGAATAAATACTTGAGAAAGAAGTTGGGATGGAGAAGTCACATGAATCAACTAAAGAAGTCCTTATGTTTGAAAAAATATCTCAACCTTTGGAAGAAGAGAAAGCTACTTGAAGAATAAAACTATGAATCGAGAAAGAGATAGAAGAACATGAAAAGAGTGGTGATGAGGAAGAAAGTGCTGAGGAAGAATAAGATGAGAAGATGATGTAAAAATCATAGAGTCAAACATTGGGAAGGTAAGTGCCTCAAGGCCCAAATAACCTTGAGTCAAAGAAGTATCTTCCTCCACTTTGTTGAGGTGACCACTATGGAAGTCTCTATTGCTCAAGCTCTCAGCCCTCCCAATGTTCATGCATTGAATCCTCCTTCTACTCCACCTTCCAGTGACTCCTTCACATGGGTTCAACCCATGATTGACAACAGGAAGAGGAAGGCATATTCTCAAATTGTTGCCCCTGGTTTTGATGTTGTGGATACCCTCCTTGGCACAACTCTTAATCATCCTCCCAAGAAGGCCAAGACAACCTCTAGATTGGTTTCAAACTCAAAAGGATAGAAAGTTTTGGAAATTGCAAAACCAAGGGGAGATAAGTATGAAAAAGATATCATTGTAGTTGACTTAGAGCTAGCTAGAATTTCACTTGGTGAATTTACTCCTAAAGGAGAGGTGCAAAATCTCAAGGAAACTATTTCCAAAGTAATTGAAATGGTAGAGAAAGGAAAACACACACAAGAAAAAATGAAAAAATGTAAGAACAAGTTAAATTTCTCTCCAATTTTATCTAGTCCTTCCTATCCATTGATAAATCTCCTCACGGAGTCCACTCCACATTTTTCACTTTGCCTCATGCAATTGTTCTTTCTGAAGAGGATGTTAAAGCCATCAAATAAATCCATAAGCATGCCTCATATGGTAGATGTCTTGTAGAATTAGTGGATGGAATGCTAATCTCTAGTCTAAATTTCATCGATGAATCTATAGATGTATTAAAACATTTATGTTGCTCTAGGATCACTTCAATACATTCATCAAGGAAATAGAGAAAGAACTTAGGATATGGTTGGAAAGCATTCAATATATTATTCTTTCTCCTAAGATTTTTGATGATTCCAAGAACAACCTATCCAAGAAATGGGTTTACAACATTTAATGGAAAATTATAGTTTTTGAAGCAGTAACCACAAAGCTCAAGAACATGGTGTAGAAAGGAGAGGCTTTTAAATCTAAAATATTTTCTGACTTGAAATCCTTTAGTTGCCAATTCTATAAGGAAAATTTTGTAGAAAGGCACTCAGTGGATAAAGTTATAGTAAAATTCATTACACTCATCAAGGAGGATTTGTTCAAATTTGAAATCACAACAAGAAGAAGATAGAGAAGATCGTAAAGTTGCACAACATTGTTGTAGAAGCCGACTTGTTGCAGAATGGAGGTATTGATAAGGAAATGGAATACTCTCTTAGTATTTAGTTGAATGCCATGTAAAACACAACTATCCCAAAGATCATGGAGATTTCTGGTTCCCTAGAAAAATTTAGACTTCATGTGCTCAAAGTGAATATCCACTGTGCTAATTGTCAATGTCCCCGCTTCTAGTTCTTAGTCTTTTCTATCTAGTTGTTATATTTTAAAATTTAACTTTATCATTTTGAAAGTTAAATTGAAAATAAAGCTAACTCTTGTAATTAATTAATTAATTTTTAGCACTTAATTAAAACACAATTAGTTAGAAAGTTGGTTACAACCACCCCTCGTCCTATATAAGGCTTCTTTCTCATTTTAAAGGGGTTGAATTTTTTTTTTTTAAATGTAATGATACATAACTTTTGAGATCAATATAGAAGAAGATTTATCTCCCTCTTATCTGTGTTCTTTCTATTTTTCTTTCCTGAAATTGTGAATGTGAGTTATAGTATATTTGAATCGGAAGCGTGTGTTCAATCCATTGATTATAGTGTGAGGAACTTTGTGTTTGTTGCATTTATATTTCATGGATTTTCAGATATATTAACTCATATGCTCTTGAAGTCTCGTATATGTAGTAATAGGATATAACTTTGTAGTCTTTATATCTGATGTATTTTCTTCTTTACTTCTTTTCATCACAAGTAGTGAGTAATCTTGCATAACCAAGGAGAATAATTGTGTTCTTTACCTAGGTGGATTATACTTAACTTTATGTCCATGTTTCACTGTCTTACTCACATAAGCTATTGTTTCCTCCTCTAAAACCCTTATCCCCTTTGCATCTTCTATATTGACAAATACCGAGAATATGGAATCATTCTCTAATGTTAGTTTGTATATTTGTATATAATTAGATTCCCACGTTTTTGTGTGAATAAGGAGCCTCCCCACAAAGACGAGGGACTCACATATCCCGAACTGCTACTTGTGTTCAAAGACAAAATTTCCAACTAACATAGTTAAAACCCATTCACATTAAAAACATTACCAATCCATGGGCATACTCACACTGGGGTATCTTACATCGTAACCTTATTTTAATCACATCTATATATTCTTATAGATTCTTACAACCTTATATTCTCGAGGGATGAATACCACATTGGTGGCATTACCTACACTAATTGAATCTATACAAAAAAAAACATCACAGTCAAATTTATTGATACTAGTCCATTGTGTGTACCATACTAATCTCCTACATATGACATATATTATACCATGAATTTATTTTATGATCACATTGTTTATTTCTAGATATAAAATCAACCATGATCCATGCTTACTTGTTTTACTACTCTAACCATTTCAATATTATTATCCATGGGATCCTACTTTGGATATCTTTAGTTGTTAACGAACTTACTACTTTCTTACGATGTTAATTTCTTACACCACATTGCTTGTTTACACACTATTTTTATCTCACATTACATTTCTTTCTTACATTGTTGATTGTTCACAATACATTACTTTCTATCACCATTTATTTTTCCCTAACCTTGATTAACTCGACTACTCCATGTACTTGCATGTTGTATTATATACTTATAGTATGACATTGATTAGATTGACTTCTCCATGCACTTGCGTGTTTAATTCTTTGATTATTGTATGACATTGGTGGACTTGGATGCTCCATGCACTTGCATGTTGCGATCCTTAAATTTGTATGACATTAATTAACAATAATTTATCTACACATGTGCATAATTACTATACTATATTGTCTTCTTTTATTATTTTGGACACTTGTTTGAATCGTGATACTATTTTCTCTAACTTCTCTATGTAATTTTATTCCATCCGTTATGCTTAATATATACTTGTGTGTTATATACCATGTTTGATTTGTTATATGTTTTTCCTTGGTATAGTTTTATACTCTATGCTATGTTTTCTCATTTATTATGGATTTCCATTCATGATTTCCATTGATTTTTCACTTTTAAATTATTCACGTTGGGGTAAATAATGTTTCTCCTACTAGGGGAGAGGCACCAATTAGTGAACATGTACTGTAGAAGATGAACATGGCTTTTTGATTGAATGTCTCAATATGAAAATATATATAGTAATAAATACAAAGAGTACCAAATACTAGTTTGTATGGGCGAGTCATATTATGACATGTGAGATGTTCATCTATTGGTCACCCATATTCAACTATTAGTGCACCTAATTTTTGTACTAAATATATTTAAATTATGCATTTCCTCCAATTCATCACATTAAAGTAAAATTTGAATACCTTTGCATCATATACTACACAATGGTGTGGTTTTAAATACTAACAAGGTACCTACATGGCCCTTTTACATGTGCAAAGTTGGGGTGCTCATATCTTTGGTACATCTCCTACCAATGGTACATCATTTGTTGTATCCTTAGTACAAAATAAAATCCTACAACACTTTTTTATATCTTTGACAAGATCTAATATCCTATGACATCTTTCTTACTCTCTTGAGATATTGTTGTTAGATATACATTTGTGTGGAATACTTAGTTAATACATACATTGATTTGAAACACATCATTTACACGTGCACATGGATCAACACATATGGATTATGGATACACTTTCTTGGAACACATTGCTTGATTACATTTTTGGATCTAGGCGCTACAATTATTTCTTGTTGACATTGTTGATTACACATTTTTTTAGCATCATGCCTAATAGATCATTCGTTTTTACACATTTATAATGAAACTTTTTATGGTTACACATATGTTTACATCATTTATCACTACACATTTATTTGTGCACATTGATTTCTATATTTCATAATTATGAATTTTTTGTTACACATTGCTTTGTGTATATTGATGTCTATATTTGATGATAATAATATTGCTTGTTACACATTACTAAGTGCACAATGGTTGATATATTTCATGATTATTACATTGTTTGGTACTCAATTTATTTATTCATTGCTTACTATATGGTGATTATCACTACTTATTACACACTTGGCTATATATTACTACTTGTTGTATGTTTGTCTTGCATACAAAAACTAATAACTAATATTGGCTAAGTATGTCATGTCTTGTTAATAATTTTTCTTTATGATGAGTCTATCATGTCATGTTATGTCATATGGCATATCAGGTCACTATGGATCCATTAGGTATTAAGTCATGTATTTTTATCTTAGTACTCATTTTTATCATTGTTATATTATCTCGTTAAATATTATTGGACCACTTTCATGAAATATTTCACTCTTTTGATGATACATACACACTACAAAGCTTACACTATTGCTATCTTACAAGTCCTACACAATTATTTTGATCTAATGTTAAATCTATCACAAACATTATCATGACATTTTTATTCCTATGATCATATAAATTTTTGATATTATGATGTTTTATCTTACGCATGCTACAAACATATTTTTTAACTGCTTGTATCTTACAGCATATACACATTGTACCATGTGAGTTGATACACTATGTTTTCTTTATATAATTTATCGTATTAATTTTATGGATTTACATGACTAAAACTTTCTTTTTTGAGATAAGTTATCCTTTGCAATATCCCTTGTCTAAAAATGGAGGCATATTGTGGGATTTTTCTTACACATTTATTCAAATTTTTAATACAGTTCTTCAGATGACACCATATGATGATATGCACATAATTATTACATCATGAAATTTATATGGATTTTACATAATGACATTTACATGAATATGAAATCATGGTATTTAAATGGCTTCACTTAGTGAGTTCAATTATTAGTGAAAGGATTCACTTAGTGAGAAGAATTATTAGAGAGAGCTCTACTTAGCATGCTCAATCGTTAACAAAAAAACTTCGCTTAGTACACATAATTTCTACATATGGCCTTGCCTAGAAATACCGATTTATATTTTTTATGTTTGATTTACTATTCCCTTATATACAAGACTAGGGGTAAAGACATGTACACGTTTTATGCTTTTTAATTTCCATATTATGTTATTTCTTGAATGTGTCTAATTATTTTACTTGGAATTTAATACACATTATTCATGTGGAAAATGTGTTCAATGTGTAACTATACACATGAAGGAGAAGGAAAAACACAAATTCTAGAGTCACACATGCTTTGTCCTTATTTAAGCTTTATGTTACACATCTTTTAATTTTTAATCATGTAGTTTTCAATTACTATGGGGAAAGGTAGATACATAAATGTGGACCTATTGAATTTGGTGATTAATCCTTGGAATTTATCACATTCCATTAATAATTATGCACTTAAATGAATCATTCATACACATTCATTTATTAATTAACACTATCAACCACTAGGTCACACTTTTTATTTGTCATTGAACTATCAAAATATCACTTTTAGAATATATATAACACATCTTTAGACATTTTTCCACCATCTCCAACTAACATATTTCATTTTTCACTTCACCTTGAGAAAAAATTGGCCATGATAGATAGAACCACTTGGTTTAATTCTTCCACATCCAATGACATCATCCTCCAAATCTCTAACTTTAAAATTTTCAATTTCACAAGTTACCCCAATGTATCTAGTGTCATTTGAGTAAAAATATTGTCAAAACAATCACCTATTAAATCACATTCACACAACCTATTTTAAGGTCCTCACCTTTCATATCTTTTGGGACTACATAGGAGATCAAAATAAAACAACCAACTAATGAATACATATCTCAAGTATATCAAACAACTTTAAGTTTACACACATCTTACATGATTTCACTATGTAATTTTTCCAAAATAAATTAACAATGATCATTTCCAAGTGTCATAGGTCCTATTAGGGTATTCATTTCAAAACACATGACACACACGCATATGTGCGTGTAAGCACACATGCCCATACATATTGATAAATTGCACAACTGATTAACTAAAATTAACTAAATGTGGGGAAATAGTAACCCTAGTTAAGGTAATGAGGAGGACTAAAATGTGTGTAAATAAAGATGCTAAACAATAATAAATAACAACAAACTAATATGCTAAATCGATGTAAAGTAATGGCATGATTTGATCTAATGGAAATAAAACCTAGAATGCAAAAGGTAACAAGGAAATGAATTAGCTAATAACATGAGGCAGGTCATGAGTTTTGCGAGATCTGGAACTGGAACTCGATAGTGTAGACGAACACTTAGAGGCCTGTAGAAGGTAGATTTGGGATATCTCAAGTGACACAGGCATGCAGGAGTGTCTTGGGGAGCCCATGGTGCCTTGGTCTCGAAATATGGGTGATCGAAGCAGTATAAATGCTCAAAACCCTAATTTGGCATGGTCGCTAAGTGTCTCTGAATACTCTATGTCTATCGCATTGGATTTGTTGGATGAACTGGATGACACCCTACACATGAAGAAGAAGGGCCGACTTACCGAGATACCCAACCAATGGACTTATCGGCTGACCATTACACTACATTACTGGATTCCCAATGTAGTTGGTGAGTGTGTGTATGTTGTGCCTAAGTGCTTTCATCTCGGTTGAAATTTTTGAAATAGCGAGCTATGGTAGCTTTAGAAGATGTAGATAGTAGAATATAATGAATAGAATCCCTCCTCCTCTAATAATGTGTGTGATGCAGACTTTCCTAGCTTGAATTTATGGTGCTATGTGGATGCAAGATGGTGCAATGGATGGAGTCCTAGATGGAGTGATAGTAGTGACCCAAAAAGGAGCGAAAGAGGCTAAGCATAGATAAAGAGGCTAGGCTTTATATTTATAGGGCTCTCAAGTTTAATTTTGCAATTAATCCTGAAAATGTTTGACTGAGGAAAAGATAAAGATGACCAATGGCTAGAAGTGACCCAAAAGGAGCGAAAGAGGTTAAGCATAGATCAGAGCACCCAAAGTGGGTGAGGTGCCCTAGTATAGGGTGGGGCACCCAGAATTAGGGCTAGAATCTCAAGGAAGTTATAAAATAGGGTGATAAGTATTGGGAAATACATGGGAAAGACAAAGTAAAACATAAAACAAAGATGGAAAAAGGGGGATTAATTGGTACTTTGTACACTTGAGAACCTTATAAATAGTAGTATAAGACCGGGATAAATATTATCTAATGTGCAATATTTGTGTCTACACATACTTACATGAGTTGGGGAACTATGATGTATTGATGCTTATTTTTGAGTATTGCTACAAAGCCATTATGATAATAACTCAACCCAATTAGAATAACCCTCTTTACGTAACCAAGAAAAGAATAAGAAGAATCCCTAATCTACTACACAATTGTAATCACAAAATTTTAATAATAGAATGTGAAGCTATAGACACATAGGAACATAATGCTAGAGGCAAGATCTAGTAAAAATCAAGGGGAAAAATCCATCCATATTAGACAAAATCATCGAGGTTAGATTTTTACAATAGGATACTTCACCTGCACTCATATTCACACTTCTATATTTTCATGACATCTTGACAATGACCTATACCTTTTTGGTACACACCCTCATATCACTATCACTCCATCTCGTTCAAAATTGGTGTAATCCTCTCTTACCCTAGCTTGTAATTTTCTTATTTTTCTAACCTATGCTACTGTATTTTCATATTTTATATGGACATGATATAGGATTTACATGCTTATTGTTATTTACTATATTCTAATCTCATTTTATCTTTACAAAAAGTAAAATTCTTCATATAAACTAACCATATTTTTGTATTATAACTACACTAAATATGACCACTAAATATCCTATATGGACATGATATAGGATTTATGAGATCAAAGCACCTCTGAAAATTTTAGTTGCGAAATTAAGGACCAATTACATGTTAACTTAAGGATTTTCCAATTTCTAGTAACTAAATTCTAAAAAATACTACAGGTAATAATTCACTAAAAGTATGAAGCCCAAAGTGGACACTTTTATAGAATTATCTGAGTTGGAGAATATGTAATGAAGTCAATAGAAAAAATATCCATTAATGTATATTAATTTTATTCATATAATATTAGAGGGTATCTGGAAAGGTTAGATAAACACTTCTACAAATAACCTTCAAAGGAGGGCCTAAAACCCAATCCAAAACAATATTTTCCAATGAGATAAAATTTATCTAATTATTGAATTAAAAATTTGGTTATTAGATTACAAAAACATTTATCAAGGGTATTTATTGCACTTGATTTCCTAACCATTTTTAATATAAAAAATAAAGAATGACAACCTAATACAATCTTATAAGGATGTTTTAAAATAATGAGATCTCACGAGAAAGGTTTATTTGATTAGTTGAGCAAGTAAATGCTTTCTTCACCAAATTTACAACATAAAAATAACTCATATTCATGCATTTATCATGAATGGTAGGTGAATTAGTATGGCAATTGGCTAACATGAAAATTTTTATTAGAAGGCCTTTTACCGATCACCTATAAACGCATACATTGCATGATCATTTTAAACAACGAAGACCAATATTTAAGAGCATCTAAGATTTATGAGATCAAACATCAATGTTTATATAGAAAGATAAAGTATTAAGAAATATAATTGTTAAATGGGACCCAAGAAGACAACTAGAGTGATCCCTTAAAAATAAAAGATTAGTTACCCCAAATTACTTGATATCTTTAACATATTCATGTTTTCTTAAACATGTGTTGCAAACAAGGTTACTAAACACCCACTAGAACTAATAAGATGAAAATCCTTCAAATCCATAGATGTTAGTCTTATCCTAATATATCCCATGGACATCACAAAGGTAAAGGCATGCCTCTAAAGTTCAATTATAGATTATAACATGAGTAATAAAAATACTAGCCCTTATGATGATGTGTGAGAGTTAGGAGTAAGATTGTAATGTAGCGATGAAATAATAGCTTAATATGTGATTTATCCATGTCCATTCTATAAGGGATATAAAGAAAACACATTTAGAAACATTGACATCTCTTCTACTTACAGTCTTAAATCTCATATCCTATAAGCAAAACAACTCAATGTAGAGTCTTGATAATCTAGCTTCATAGAATCATAAAAAAAAAATTCCACTCAAATAAAAGAGTTCCATCATGTCAAAATCGAGAAGAGATGTATAATGCTTAAAATTATCTCTGAAAATAGATGTATATATTTCTCAAAGACTGTGATTACAATAGCTACCTCCATGAGGAGATGTCTTTCCTTCCCTTGCGAGTTACATATACTTATATAATATTTTTAGAAATATGAAGAGGCACCTAGAAGAATGTGGAAGGTCACCAATCTCGAGGGAGACGAGGTGTTTCATCTTCCAAGAATTACATATGCAATTGTAGACACCTATAATTTAACCCAAGCAATTTAAATACTTAAATTGCGCTAATTATCCTCTTTCCCCAAATTGACGACATATCGTCAATATAGCACACTTCCTCTTATATCACCATTAATTAGCGACATTACGCTAGTTAATTAACTCTTCTATCCAACCAATACACCAATTAACGACCTTTCATTAATCAGCTCCCCTTTCTATCTAGATTAATTAATTATTTCTAATTAATTAATCTCCCCTTTCTATCTATATTAATTAATTATTTCTAATTAATTAATCCCCCTTTCTATCTAGACTAATTAATTATTATTAATTAATTAGCTTCCTCTTCCATTAAATCAATAGATCATCATTTATTTGATTAAATCCCTCTCATAGTCTAAATCATGTTGATTATTCCTCTAAAAAGCTTCTATAAGCTTGCACATCTATTAATTAATCCCTTTGATTAATTAATAAAGCCCCTAAAATCCCATGGGTCACTAAAGGACAAACTAAACTCTCCTAAGGTTGACTTAACCCTTTCTAAACCTTCCTTATCCACAACTAACCCAACCTCTCTATTTATCCCACATGAAGGAGGATGTAGAGATTCTTCTATCCATTGGGCTATATAAAGAGCCCTCCTCCTACCTTTACACTTACACCTACTCCTTGATAAACAAAAGTGAGCATATAGTAATACACTATAGCCATTTTACCATCTTTGAGCATTCCTCCATTAGAGTGGAGCTAAGCATCATCCTTTTGCATTCAAACAATCAAGTTAGTGTTGTGAAGAAAAATGGAGTTAATCAAGAAAGGCCTAATAAGCCATGGCTTGATGAACCTCCATCTTTGATCATCTTGGATCAAGCAACCACTATCTCCTTTTGATAGCTAAAATATCTACATAGGTCTAGTTTATTGATTTAGCTTTCCAAAGAGTAGAGCAATAAATGTTAGTATGTTAGCTTGAGGTTTATTTTCAATATTCTAATGCATAGTATTGATGTTTATTACTTGTTTAGCTCTTAGCATGATTATGTATTAATATTGATTTAGCTTTTGTAGGACTACTAGGTGTTAGCTCTAATCTTTTTGACTTAGCTAAACAAATTCATTCATACATCGATAATTTCACAAATTTACTATTTTTAGACAACATTACAAAAATTACATTTTGAGGCCTTTAGAAGTGGATTTAGGGGGTAAAACTTTGTCAAACTAAGTTTTACACCTTCCATCATATTCTAAATTTTCCAAGCTTTCCATTGCATTTTTAACATAGTCAATTAGAGCTACAGCAAGTGCGAAGTTGTGGTTCATGGAAGTTGTTCCACTATAATTGCCACCTAGAGTCGTTATGCTGGATTAAAATCAAACTTCAAGTGATGGAAAACCAATTAAAAACATGGGGTATTCAATAAAGGAAAACCAAAAATATTTGAACATAAGTTCACAATTCCTTTTAACAAGGATAGTATCAAAGGGAAATCTCATCGCACATTTTCTACTCCAAATACTATTTTATGAAAAGAATAAAATACAACTTCCTATGATTCAATCAATCAATGAGTTTAGAGGTAAGTACAAGATAATCCAATTTATAACATTCCAAGTCATATAAAAATACTTCTTTCTCATAAGGTATAAAATTTTCTAGAATTTCCAAACCATAAATAGCGCTCCAAACCAAGGTAATATAAAAGAATCAAAAGTTTATAATGAATCATTGATGAGAATTAAGTTCTCATCGTTAAAACCATCAAGAAACTATTGAGGTCAAGGCTTGATGAAGAAGTGTGCAGACGCTCAAGTATAAGTAGCAATTCCCCACGGTTGATCATGCCATAGGCATCTCCTTCTTGAATGTCGAATCACTCAAGAAAACTAGATAAATCCTTCTCTAAAAACAATTGCATAATAGTTTATAGATGAATCTAAAACATTTTAATATTATAGTAAGGGGAATAAAGAAATATATCAATTTAAAATCTTGTAGCCTATGTTGACTAGTACACTTTAAATAAATGTGTTGTTATTCAAATTTTTAAAGTTGTAGTCAAATAAGACCAAGTTGTTAATACACTAGTCCTTGAAATCCTTCTACATTCATCTCAAAATGATCTCATAAAAATGAAAGAGGTTATAGACCCAACACCTTCTTATCTCAAGGAGGAATAATCTAAAATGGTACTAGCACAAAATTGTTAATAGAGCTCCTACAATGGGCTTTTATACACCGATAAACCTCATATCTACCTAGGATTTAACCCACTATGAGGTATGGGTCAGAAATATGGGTTTCGCCGACTACATGTATTGATAAAGCAATTTATCAATTCCTCAATAATATAATCAAGTTATATTACTCCAAGCTTATGGTTTCTACTTAAAAGATTCTATCAAGTAGTCTCATAAGACCAAATGCATTAAAACATCAATTATACAAGCCAAGCTTCTTTTGATTTAAGCTTGGTTTCAACACCTAACTAACACTATTTGGGCTTAACAAAAGAGTTGGTGTTTACACAAGATGATAAACCCATGGCCAACGGTTCAAAAACTTAGAACAAATCAAGTGTGAAACATGGATATATTCAAGACTTTGTTTACATAAGAAAAACTTGGGATAAATCATACAAATTCTCTATAACATGTTGTCATACACTAATTACAACCTTTTAACATTTCTTATAGTTGTCAAAAGGAAAACAAATGGTATTATCATTAATTTACGTATTTGGAATAAGTAAATTAACATTTGTATTTCTTCAAAATGTTTAATTTACGTATTTGGAATAAGTAGTTAAAAAGCTTCAAGATGTAATATATGTAAATTCAAAACTTCATTTTATTTCTAATTTACTATTTTCTATTAAGAAGGGAAGTACAATATTTTACTATTTTCTTTCGAATAAAAGAATTGACACACAACAACCAAATAATATGAAACATTTCTTCTTACATATATACATAAGCTTATATTAATATAAATGTATATGTGTTTGTGTGTGTATACATAGGCTTATATTAAATATACATGTATATGTGTGGTTGAATTACACATAGGCATTCATATGTATACCCGGCCAATAAACACAAGTTGAACGAAATACACATTTATATTCTTACACTTTGTCTCATTGGGAATCCGTAACTGATCTAAAATGCATCCATTCAATGCCTTGTAAGGGCACCCGTGCCCATATTCATATGTGATTCCCACTAAATTCTAACCGCTCTCTTTAGCAGAGTTCTTCACCAACCCGCCCATCTCTCCTCTCTTGAGAGAGAGTTTCATTTTAATTTGTTTTTCAATATTTCAATTTAATGTTTGTAGTAATTTTTCAATATTTCCTTTTAATTATGTAAAATAGTACTATTTAATACATTATTAATAAGAGGCAACTTAGTGTTTTTTCAAAAAAATTAATATATTATTATATATCGATATAATTTTTTGATTGAAAAGCACGTCTCCATTAATGAGGAATTAAAGTTTAGATTTAATCATACAACAAATTGGGTGGTATGGAAGCACATCCAAGGATTCACATCGAAACAACACGAGAGTTAAGGTTGGTACGTGGGTCAAACCATTAAAAAAAAAAAAAAGTTAACAAAGATTGTTCAATAAAAAAGGAGCAAGAAAAAGAGCACCAAAAATTAAGTTGTGGTGGCAAACATGGAGCCCAATGATGGAGGTGGTGGATGGCTATTTAGTTTCTACCCCACACTGCCGCCTCTAGACATCTCCAGATCAAATATGCCTTCCCATCCATCGTGACTGCCATCTTTCTCCTCACGTATAGGGAGATAGCCCATGAGAGGTGAGGGAAGTTGGAAGGGGAGCTCCCTAAGTAGAACCACCAATATCATTACCTCCGCCACCATCATTTTCATGGGGAGGAGCATCCCATCCGCTATCGAAAAACCACTAGAATCACCGCCACCCTAGAAAGGTCTAAGATCCTCCCTCCACTTGCCCTCTCAAAAGGGAGAGGATGGATGAGAGAAAGGGCTAAAATTTTGACATCATCTCAACGAGTAGTCATGAGAAGACTAAAACCACAACCCCAAGGGGGAGAGCATTGTGGGAGTAGTTTGGTGGTTCCTTGTTGACCGCACATGATGCATTTCCTAGTTGTCAATGAACATTTACAAATTTTCCACTTCCAACCAGACCTTTTGTTAGAACTCGAATATGAAGTAATACATTTTGCAAAGGAAATTTTTATTAGAAATAGAAAAAATGTCCATTTGAATTTGATTATAAACAACATCATTTCTATCTTTCCGCATTTTAAAAATAATGTTAACTCTGAGTAATTGTCAAATCTAGTTGTATTTTTCAAGTATCATGGTCAATTCCTTAAGTAAGGCCATTTACCAAGAACACAAATTTGGAAGAAAGGATTAAAACAAGTAATGTATCCAATTCTAAGTAGGTTGGGCTAGATGATAAATCTAGAAAAAATGTTTAATGATATCAAGTTAGTTAAGGGATGGGAAAAGAGGATTTGGAACACACATATGCTTAATTCGTTCCCAAATCAAGAGCCCGTGGTAAAGAATACACCAGAGAAATTGGACCTTCTTAAATTAAGTGGGTATTCACCAAAGTTTTTCAAACCACCTCTCTAAAACTTGGTGTGAGGAAGCAATGTTGCATCAATGGTTTAAAGAATCCAAAGGGGTGTCTTGGGCCATAATTAGATGATAAATAATATGGGGTTTATACTGTGGTAGAAGGGGGTATTGAATGGCCAATTTTATTCAACCCACCAATCAACCAAAGAATAAAAACTGATTTTATGGATGTGCTTCTTAGAAGAGATCCACGACATCACAACATCATAACATGAAATAGGTTGTAGTCTAGGATTGATCCATAAACCGGCCAAAAATTCTTTGACCAACGGACCCTTATAGGAAACTATTTTGATTTCAATTTTACCTCGAAATGAATCAGCTTAAACGAATGCAATGTAAGAAAAGTAGCGACCTTTCGCACAAGAGTTGATAACGAAGTTCAAAATTGCCTACATCTTCAAATTTGCTAAACGTTAAACTGATTCATTATAACAATTCAATCATAAAGTAAAAATAAAATTATGATAGTACAATGAATGTTCAACCTAAACTGATGCCAATCGATCCTATTGAAACTGGATTGGTCTTGGAATCTCGGTGCTCGACACAAATTCATGGTTCGACACCTCCCGATGACTTCTATTTTGTTGCACAACCTCAGCCTCTACCCATAGCTAAGTCGGAATGTGCTTGGTATCGACAAGTGTCATCCCCTTGATGAATTCCACTCCATTGCATTACCTCCAACCTCTCGCACAGATCTAAGTTTTGGGTTCTCAACGAGCTCAAGCAATAATATGACTCTCCTCCATGGCCTCTAAGAAACTAACTTGGCGATACACCCGTATGAAGAATCATAGATCCATATGCTTCTCCAATGCTTAGTCATGTCCCTCGGCTTCGTAATGGCATCTCCAAGATCTCGCATGATAATAAGGCTTCAATTGGCCTTTGTTTGTCGGTGAGTTAAAATGATTCATTCTTGATTTTACAATCGCTTTGTTAAAAATAAGGTCTTTTGATATTTCAAATGCATATAAAATAATAGGTCTTAATATTCTCCAAACATTATCTTAATATTCTAAGGATTCTCACAATAATCTTCATTTATTCCTCTCTTTCACACTTTTCTTGTGAGGAGAGGAGCTTATTTAGAATGAGGCTCTAAGGGCCTTATATAGGCTCAATCATCCTAAATTAAAGGATAAAAAAATATCCTTAGGCTTATATTTAGCCTTCCCCATGTGAAATAATGGTTCGAGCCTATCTTTTTACCCAATGGGTAAGAGGTTTGAATCCCCTCTCCTTCGTAATCATGGCCATATCCACCTTAAATATAATTTGGTCCACTTCTATGTTATCCACCCACCTTTGGTGGAATGGTTAGGTGCTTAACTTAGTCAATAGGTGGTTGGGGGTTCAAACCGCCCTAACCACATCACTTTTTTACTCGCCACATCAAATATTTGATGGGAGATATCCCACATATGTGGGGAGAAGTTTAGGATAGGCCTTTTAATTAGGCTTGGTCACTCCACTTAATCCAGGTCTTGAGACCACTAACTCTTTGTGCTTCCCACATTTGGCTCGAGTTAGCTAACTGTTGGAGATAGCCTAATTGGTGGGGGAGTAGTTTTGTGGTATATGGTTATAACTCGGTCCGCGCTTGCCACTAATTTTCCCAATGTTACCCAATCATCTTGTCTTCTAGCTCGCCAACTTATCTCGGTGTTTGGCTCACCCATATAGCTCAATGTTTAACTTGTCCTTAACTCGACGAGTTCGTCAAAATGAGTGTATTACTTTGTGATCGGTTCCCTTCCGAAATAAAAGTGTGCCCCTTATTTGACAATTGTTTTCATCATCGGCGATGAAGACCAAAGGTTTGAAACAACATATATTTTTGCTTTGTGATGTTGACGACCCATTTTCCATTGCACCCATGCCTAGTCATTGCGTCTTTCTCCATCTTGTGAACACCTTGTTCTATGCGGATGCGTCTAAAGTGTATGGTATCTATTTTACGCATTCGATAGGAGCAGAAAGATATCGAAGCCTTCTACCATATTTTAATGATCTTGAGATATTTAGGAAACTTTTCCTAGTGATTTGATCTCCGGATCAAGGATAATTTCATATAAATCCAATTAAACAATGTGCAAAAGATATTATAGAGCATAACAAATAGTGCACAATAGCTACATAATAGAAACACTTTAAGGAAGATATAGTCGGGAGAGACATGAGTAAGTAATAATACACTGGAATTTTATTACTCGATCAAGAACTCGTATATGAACTTGGAATGGAAACTAAGATCACTATTAAGGATTCCAAATTGATTTTTCATAGTGCACTTACATGATTTTATATAATGTGAGATGACTATTGAGTTACGAGTCCCTTCTTCTTCCTTAAAAGAGGCTCTTCACATTCTCTATCTTTTCTTAAAGATAATTACAAGTTATATACTTTTTCACTTCTATACTTAGGCATATACAATGGGAATAGCACAACATACAACAATATCCAAAATATATTCAAGTCGTTTTTAAACCCATATAGATTCCCAACACTTACCAAGACTTAAATAGTTGTTTGACCCAGGACAAAAGAGGTTTTGAAAATATGGGAGGATCTCTACTCTATTTTTTAGTCTTTATGAATGTTTTTTTGCTATGTAATGAGATAATATGCTCATAGTCAACATAGAGGACACAATTTTCTAGTTTTCATCCTCTACACACTACTTGGTTGCCCTTTTAGGTTTTCAATTATGTATACTTTCCAATAGAATGCCCTTTCGAGTTTTCAATTTGCGAAAAAACCCTCTTAGACCACTCTTTCAGGTTTTTACTATATATGGGTGTGCTTACATATATCTAGCAAAATTTATGTAATGAAATTTCAAAAATTGTCACCTATCATAAAATTATAGTACTCCTTATCCTATTATTATTATTAGATTGTCTAGTTATAATTGGTTCTTTGATGTACTTTTGAAATGGAATATGGAGGTGGTAAATCTTGTGTTTCCTTGATTATTCAAAGCATAATATAAGGGATGACATACTTCATATTATTCTTCATAGTATTTGTAGTTAGTAGAAATATTTCTAAGTTTGTTTTATATACATTCCAATTTACAAGAGCATTGTTGACTCTGCCAAAGTATATTTGTAACTATGGAAATGCCTACACTACTTTAAATAAATCATCATATTTTATGTGTTTGAATGTTGGATCAAGTAGAGTTATAACATTTTGTATGTCTTAGATCAGCCCTTCTAATCAATCCCTCATGTGTTGTGCTTACACTCTTGTAAAATTATCGCATGGCATATTGCACTAATACCAAATGAGAGCTTTGGACCATTCTCTAATACTAAATGAGATATTAGGACCATGCTCTAATACAAAATGAGATATTTCGACCATGCTCTAATACCAAATGAGAGCTTTAGACCATATTTGTAATGGGAAACCAAATAATAATACTAAAAAATAATTCATTACGGATATTATATATATATATAGGCCTCATAATAGGTTTAACAAATGTAACCAATGTTTCCCTAAAATCATGCAAATACTCCTAGAATCTCTCCTACTTTTTTATTTCATGTGATTGGTTACAACCATTATACAAACAAATATATTTCATGACAAATCAATTAATGTGAAGCACTAATAATTCCATATCGGTGACATTTATATCTATTTGTACAGTTGTCTCCTCTTTCATGTCATTTTTAGAGGTGTGGATTTTTCTTATGGGTATGGAGGAGGAGAAGTTTTAGTTATCATTTGTTGCACTATGGTTTTGGGACCATTATATTTACTCTATTATGAGTCTTGAGTGCCTCCCTCTTTTGTACACATTCTTCCCTTTCTTAGTTAACTTTCCTCTCTACTTGTTGCACCTGCATCTTGTTAAGCTATTCATTATTATGTCGATGAGGCCCTTTAGTGCATACTAAATCCCCAACCTAAGAGATCAATATCTCCTTCGGAGGTGCTCTTTGTACTAAATTATAAGGGCATGTGTCTTTCCTTTTTCTCTTATGTGGTGTAACTGGTATTTATTCCTCCATTCTAACTAGTTTGAAAAATTGGAGATATGGATCAAATTTTATATTGAATCCTAGATCCTGCACGCACTTCATAATATTTATTTCCAACTAGTTTAGTGTGGCATGTTCCTATCTATATTGATCATGAATGAGTGTGGCATTAGTGGAACTAGGATCATATCTTCGTCCCTAATTTTCTGAGTTAGAGCATGTTCTCTTCTAGTGGCTTTCCATGTGTACCACTCCCTCTATTTTAGTAAATGTATCCTTGTTCCCATATCTTTTAGCACAATAGTGCACACTTTTCTTCGATTGAATTTTAATTTATAAATTCAAAATTGGAAAACCAACTGGGTATTCTAGGATATTTTTCTATTTACTGAGTTGAGATAACTCAATTTCTATAATTTCCTTTTATTTTTCCTCATCTTTCCTTCTTTTTGGCCCTTCTACTTGACTTTTTGGGTTGTGCTTTGATAGTTTTATAGGAAATGGCTCGGCCTTTAGGCCTCCTATGATTTCTTACACCGATTGTTGAATGCACAAATGTTGATGTGTGTAGAAATCTTGTTCTACTACCTACTTAATTCCACTTTGGCTATATCCATATCAATGAAGAATGGAAGTTTCTTGGGTTTCTTAATGTTATCCCCTTTAGAGAAGAGTATGGACCCATCATGCAACATAGTCAGATTTCTATATGGTGTTATGTGTGTGCACACTTCTTTAGGTATGTAGGGGTTTGTGCTAAGTGTCTCCCTGATTGTATTTACACAAGAACCTATATTTTTTTGTCTTCATAATTTGTGTACGGATTGATTGGGATATATTGTATAAAACACTCATGTGAGTAATATACATCCTCTATATCTATTATGAATTTTGGGGAAATCTAATGTTTGAAGCACAATAAAATAACTAGTCATTGATACATAAAAAGTTTAGTAACAACTTCATTGAACTTTTACACATTTTTGTTGAGTTTGTGGACCCAACATTTGGGCCAAGGTTCATTTTAAGACCCCCCTCAAAAAATTAGTTTAGAATTGGTGGTGAATCTCCAAAATTGACTTTCACATCAATGGCAAATTTCTAAAAAACTATTTCGTGGCAAAGTTGACTGGGTGGGACGGTCATCCATCGTCTGTCATACAACCTAGGTTGGATGCCATCCAACCAAGTTATACGACACATGATTGACGACCATCCAACCTGGGTTGGACGGTCTTCCATTATTTTTCATCCACCCCCACCGGCCCAACCTCGAGTCCCTCTAACCTAGGTTGGACGATTGCGTTGGATGACATAAAATGGAAGACTATCCAACCTAGGTTGTATGGTCATCAATCATGTGCCGTATAACCTAGGTTAGATGGCATCTAACCTAGGTTGTATGGTAGAAAATAGACAGTCATTTGATCTACCTGGGTTGGATGACAAAAATTATTTACCATCTAACCCATCCGTCCAACCTAGGTTAGAAGACCATACATTATCTATCATCCAACCCAGTCATCAACCTGGGTTGGATGACCGTACATTATCTACCATCCAACCTAGCCTATCCAACCTGGTTGGACATTTGTACATTATCTATCATCCAACTTGGGTTGGAATAATGTTCATCGTCTTCCCGTCCAACCTAGCCGTCCAACCCAGTCATCTAACCCAACTATCCAACCCGGTAGTCCATCATCAACCATTCAACCCAACCATCTAACCCACCCATCCAACCTAGGTTGGACAACCATACATTAGCTTTTATCTAACTTCCACCATCCAACCTAGGTTGGATGGTCATACATTATCTGTCGTCCAACCTAGGTTGGATGACGGATAACTTGTTTTCTGTCCAACATAAGTTGGACGGATAGTCACTCTATGTTTGATTTCATTATTAAATAGGTACCCCCTACAACTCCCCACCTCCAGGCTATATATTATACCTCGTTGAATAAAAGGAATGATACCAAATCGTACTAAGCCAATAACTCACATGCTAATCAAACACCATGATCAATAAGATGAAATTAATTTACCAAAATAAATTTACATAAAACCTTTGTGAACAAATGGGTAAAAATATCATATATTATTATGGAACTCAATAAAATACAATGATAATGGGCCTTTCTTATATAGGAAAGGAATAACAATCTAATAACTATTCAAGGTCGTAGATCAAGCCATAAATCAAGGAAAGAACTAGTCATCAAAGAACTAGTTAAGTCCATAGATTTAGGAGAGAACTAGACATCAAGGATCTAGTCAATACCATAGATCAAGGAAAGAACTATACCTAACAACTAGATAATATCCCCCTAATATCTAAATAAATAAAAATAAATATCCACACACATAAGTGGGTGAGGATAAATACAATAAAGGTAAATAAAGTACCTAGGTGAACATGAGCTAAGGTAAATACCTACTCTAACACCCCCTCAAGTGAAGCTAGGGGCCAAAATAGAAGTGGCATGTCCACAATATGATTCCGAAAACTAGGCTTGATGAGGTACTCATGTACAATATATCAATGAAGAAATATCGAACCAAAAGAAGGAAAGAATCATGCTAGAAGGAAAGAGAAAGAATAATAATAAGGAATATGTTCTCATGAACACCCCCAAGAACAACTTCTAAAACCCCAAGCATGCCACATAACTCAAGGTAGTGAGGTGATGCAAAAGGCTTTGTAAAGATGTCATGCAACTGTTCTTTGAGTCAAAATGTACTCCAAGAAAATAACTCCATCCTGAATGTGTTGATGAATGAAGTGGATGTGTATCTCAATATGCTTAGTCTGTTGGTGCTTAAGCTGGGTTGCATAGAAATATGAATTACATGTTAGTTGTCACACCAAAGTACATTTGATGAATCTGGTGGGAATCAAACTCTATCGATAACTATCAAATCCAAAGAATCTGTTGACTTGGTATAATTTTGCCTTGTACTACGCCTCGAAGATGAAAGTGTAATAGCCTATTTCTTTTTGCATGCTCAAGAAACTAAAGAAGAACCAAGATAAAAACGATATCCAGAAATCAAACGCATGTCATCAATACAACCTACCCAATGTGAATCTGTATACCCAACCAATTGATTAGAACCCCTAGTGTAGTATAGGCCAAAGTGAGAAGTGCCTTGTAAATAGTGCAAAATATTTTTAGCGAGTCTATGAGTGACTACTATGAGGAGAATGTGCAAACCGAGATACAAGCCCTACTACAAATGAAATACCAGGCAAGTATGGGTCAAGTCAATGATACTTCAACTAACTTCCAATATAATGTAGGATCACAAAGTGGTGTGGTACATGTGGTAGTAAGAGTAACCCAGACTGAAAAGGAGATGGACACGGCTTGCAATCATCCATATCAAATCGCCGAAGAAGATTGTTGATGTACTTGTGCCAAATCTTACTCTTTGAATCTACATGAGAAACTAATCCTATCCCTATAGAAGAAGTGTCATCAAAACCGTCAAAGTGATATAGTCTAGAACTATGATCAACAATACCCTGAGCAATAAGTGAATAAGGCTCCAACAAAGTTCGTACTTCTGCCCCATGTGGTGTAAAATTCGTCATTTTCCCTTGACCAGAATGAAAAATTTTATATACATAAAGTAAATTTATAGTGATGTTAGGAACATATAGTGCATCTTGGATACTACCACCATCAATTTTTATATCACTTTTTCCTTTAACAAAAATAAAGGAAGAATCTCCAACCTCAATTTTGGAAGTATAACTCAAACCTAGAGAGACAAAAACTCCTTGGAAGAATTCATGTGATGAGAAGTATCATAATCTATAACCCAATTGTCCTGCAAGTGGTGACTGAGATCTCCCAACAACATTAAGTGCTTTACCATGTTGATTAGTAGGAGGTGGAGTGGAGATATAAATTTTATGTTTCTTGACTACATCCTCTAAGGCTTTTTTCACTTATAACACCTATGTTCTTCATGACCAATACCCCCACAAAAATAACATGAAAGGATATACTTATTCTTTGATTTAGAAGACTCCTTGGGTTTAGAGTTTTTTTCTTTGGGTTTAGGAGCATTTTGAGATGGAGAAGGGGTGGATTTGGTTTTAATTTTTGGTTTTTCCTTTCCCTTAGTATTAGATGCAACTAATTCCTTTTGAGAGGTGGAAGAATCAAGGTGAGACAATTTGGATTCTTTCCTAGTAATTTATTCACAAAATGTTTCTAAGTTAGACATTTTGAATGTGTCACCTAAGGCATCCATGCTAGAGAAAAAGGTAGAAGAAAATATTTGAAATGGTCCTCTTAACTTGGATAGAATCAAGTAAACATGTTCTTCATCTTTTTATCTCTTCCACTCCCTTCAACTGTGTCAACAAATGTTTGAACTTGGTAAGATACTCTATAAGGAAAATCTTCAAGATTAAGAGAGGTGATCTCAATTTCAAGTTGCATGGCTCTCATATGATCCACCTTACCAAATAAATCCTCCAATTTCTCCCATATTTTGAAAGGAGAGTCACATTTTTCTAAATGAAACAAAATATTTTCACTTACATAAGTTGTTATCAAACCCATACACTCATCAAATTTGCTTGTACTGAAATTTCTCATATTCTCTAGTAAACACTTGGTTGTTACGAAGAAGTTAAAGCCCATAATCCTTTCCACTTAATTATCATTTCTTCTTGGTTTCCATGTGTGGTAATTATGTAATGAGTGTGTGTTATAATATGGCACTTTATAATTATATTGTGATTCTCAAAATAAATATTTCCAATGGAAAGAGTACAAAAATCACTTTTGTAAAAAAGAACGACTCAAAACTGAGTTCTTGATCAAAAGATACAAGCTTTTCAATAGTATGCTCTACTATTAATTTTAGTTGCCACTAAAATATAATAAAATGCTCTTGCCTTCACCACACAATGAAAATGAGAGGGGCTGGAGTTAAGCACCTACTACAGGAATCACAAGTTTTAATCCCTCATATGACCATACCATATGACCAAGGGCTATGGATTTCAATAGCATCCTTTATATTTTATTGGTATTTATGTTTTTAAGAAATTCGTGTAAAATGTTAAGTATTAATTTTGTATGTACTTTTGACACTTTAAAACCCCAGAAAATGAAAATACTAAATACCTACAATCAATTACTAGATCACTAAGATTTTTCTTATTGCATATAGCTTCAGACACACCCTAGTTTGAATATGACATCAACTAAGATTTGATTAAATTAAGGGAATAACAACACCCATCAATAATATAAAAGGAACGATAACCAGATCGTACCAAGCCAAGAACTCATATGCTAATCAAACACCACGATCAATAAGATGAAATTAATTCACCAAAATAACTTTACATAAAACCTTTGCAAACAAATGAGCAGCAATATCATATATTATTATGGAACTCAATGAAATACAATGAGAATGGGCCTTGCTTATATAGGAAAAGAATAAAATCTAAGAACCAATCAAGGTCATAGATCAAGCCATAAATCAAGGAAAGAACTAGTCATCAAAGAACTAGTTAAGTCCATAGATTTAGGAGAGAACTAGACATCAAGGATCTATTCAATACCATAGATCAAGGAAATAACTATACCTAACAACTAGATAATATCCCCTTAATATCTAAATAAATAAAAATAAATATCCACACACATAAGTGGGTGAGGATAAATATAATAAAGGTAAATAAAGTACCTAGGTGAACATGAGCTAAGGTAAATTTCTACTCTAACAATGAATACATGTATAAGTTAATTTTACATATAAATAGTAGGCAAACTGGCCCATACAAATGACTTGTTAGCTGATATTTTTGACAAAATGGGTAGCAGACGACTACTGAAAATTCACCATTTCCAATTTCTAAAATCCCTAATATTCGCGAGTTTACAAAAATTTGCCACTAAAATTTTCAATGATTCATGCTAATTGAGTTTATATCCATCTTCCCACATTCTGATAATGATGTCTACTACACCAAAATATTCTTTTTTTCTTCCACAAGTAGCTTACCAAGTATCTTCTACCACTATTTCTACCAAAACTCAAACCACATGATTCACAATTTCTCCTAAAGGGATCACCCTTCATTGTACAGAGATGGCCATAGGTAGTCATAATTTATTTCTTCACCAAAGTTCTATTTATCTTATATGAGAGTGTAGATATACCCTTGTTAGGTAATCTAGGTATCAAGATATTATGGAGACATTAATGTGAACCACGTCTTGTCCGCTAACATCAACATAACATGAGTTTCATTTTTCCACTAATATTAAAATGTTTTATGTTGCATATTTCTTGTCTTGATCCCTCCACACATTTTTTATGTCAAATCTACACCCAATTTTGATTAACTCTCCCTCTTATTGAGATGTAATAGGTAGTGTGACTCACCCTCACATAAATGGCAAGAAAAAAAATTCTATATTTCATTTATGTAGAAATTTTTTTGTACTTTATATATATTGTAGCTGATTTCCATTATCATGGTTGCAATTGGTGGAGCATCTCAAGTATTTTAGTTTTTCCTTATAGTTTTTAATATATCACTACCTAATTCAAATGTTGGTAGATGACCACATGATTATAGGTCTCGTAGTATGGCTCACACCAAGATGAAACTTAATATGTAAAAGAAAAAAATATATATTGTCTTGAGAATGAATTGCAATAAATAGTTTCCAAAATTAATCTACAATGTACATATGTGAGGGTATATAGCTAAAACAAAATCTCTCTCCCCTTTTTTATCGGCCCCACTAAAGGTGGAACTGCACTAAAGGTGGTACTCTAATAGATAACATTAATTAGATTCTTATCTTTATTTATTCTAATCCTAGACATAATGTACTAGCTATAGAAGCTAACTAACTAAGTTAACTTAACAATTAGGCACATATAGTATTTTACACCAATACCCACATTAAAGGAAACTTAGGGAGGTATATAAAAATAAACAAGAGGCTCATAATCATCGGGAATGGTTCTAAAAAATTAAAGCATGATTAGGTTCACATGTATAATATGAACAATGAAGGAAGAAATCAAGATGAATCCCCCAAGGATAATTTACTTAACCCCAAAAATTAATGAAAACTAAATATAATGAGGTGAGACTAAAGGCTTAGTGAAGATGTACGTAACTTTGATCCATTTAAGGAATAAACTCTAAGATAAGGACACCATCATGGACAAGATGATGAATGAAGTACATGTGGATATCAATGTGTTTGGCATGTTGATGCTCCAATGGGTTGTATGAAATCAATATTGTACCCTAGTTGTCACACCAAAGAGTAGCGAGGACCGAGTCTATGGAAAACCAAAAAATTTCAATAATTTTCAAGCCATAAAACCTCCTAGATAGCTAGAGAAACACCTCAATACTTTGCCTATATCGATGTTATTATAAAAAAATACTTTTTGAAATACCACACAATAGTACATAAACCAAAATGATAGATAAATATAGAAGTATACTTTTGATCACCAACGTCACCAACCCAATATGAGTTAGTGAATCCCATGAGATGCAAAGAAACCCTTTATGTGTAGCAAATACAAAAAATGTATAGAGCTTCGAATGTATTGCAAAATACATTTGGCTTCCTTCTAATTAATATCATGTGGATCTTGTGATAAATGGGAGACAAGGCCAACCACAAAGTAAATATCGGAAAATATATGTGTCAGGATAAAGAAATATGATAACCAACTTCATGTACAAAGTAGGATCACACTAGGTGTCGTGAATGTCACTATCAATATGACTCCTGACTAAAATGGTGTACGGGTAGGCTTGCAATTAAGCATGCGAAAGAGATGGAAAAAGTATTGAGTATATTTTTCCTAGAAAATGGGGGTCCGTTGGAAGGATGAGCGGTCTATAGTCCAAGAAAATAATGTAAAAGTCCCAAATATGTCATATCAAATTTCTCCATCAATTTTTGTTATACATAATGAATCATGGAAGAATAACTACCTATGAAAATCAAATCATCAACATGAAGAACAAGTATCAAAATTTATTCTTCAGGTCTCTTAATGTATACTATAAGGTTGGAATGACATAGAGTTAAATTATGGGAAAGCAATAAAGTGTCCATATTTTCATACCAAGCTCGGGGATATTGTTTGAAACCATAAAGTGAATGACGAATCCTATAAATAAATTAAGAATATATAGATAATCCATGTATATCTCCTAATGAATGTCATCACGAAGAAATGCAATATTCAGATCCATTTGATGCACTAAAAATCCTTTTGATGTAGCTAGTAAAAGCACAAAGAAAACAAAATCAATCTTATAAATGTGGGAAAAGATCTCAAAATAGTCAATTCCTTCAATTTGTGAAAGACCCTTTGCTACAAAAAGAGGCCTTATACTTGTCAATAGAACCATTTGATGCATATTTGATCTAGTAAACCCACTTACAATGGACCATATTTATTCCCTTAGGAAGATGAACCAAATCCCAAGTGTGATTCTTCATCAAATAAGAGTACTCCTCTACCATGAATATGTCCCACTGGTGTACCAGTCGCATTTGAAAAATTATAAGTATCCTCGATATAACATGACCAAAAAGAGAAAATCCAAATTTTTGTGAATGTGTGTGACGAGTATCATAAGGATCCCCTACCAAAGAACCAACCTCCTCTGGATTAGTATGTACCCACTTGAGCAAGCTGTGTAGAAGAAGGTGAAGGTTGAGCGGGAGGAACAACAACATCAACATCATCATTGAGAAGAGTGAAATCATTGAGATGTCAAAAGAGGGAGTGAGTGAAGGATAAGATCTAGGTGAAGACTTGATGATGATGAAATTATCACCAAACTGGACATCCCATCATAATAAAAAATCATCAATGATAGGGTCAAACAAGTGATAATCCTTCACATCCTCACAATATCTAAAAAAATAAAGTGTTTGAATATTTTTCTCCATGGATTTTTGTTTTTCATCAAGAATAAATCTCAAGTCTCATTTCCAAAAACTCAACATGTGGAAATATTAGGCTTGGTATGATACCAAGCCTCATCTTGTTTCATGTTTTGTATTACCTTGTGGGACATGTGATTCTCAATTTAGTTGGTACAATTAACTAACTCAACCCAAAATGTAGGTGCCATATTCTTGGACTGGATCATACAATTGACCATCTCTCTCAAGGTCATATGTAAATATAAACTTAAATTAAACCTTTTTGAATGAAATATAAATTCCTACTACAAGTAAATGCAAAGATATTTTTTTATTGAATTTAAAAATGACCTCTAAGTATCTAAGATGAAAGTAAATATGGAAATTATCATCATGGATGGACGAATTCGTCTAATGCATCACAAATTTGTTTTTTGAAATGAATTTGGAATAAAACCTATAAGAAAAATTATAATATCAAAGAAAATATTCAAGATATAATCTTTCCAATATGAATTTTCAAGCCCCAAAAATGATTACATATTCTCTTTTTCAAAGAGAAGAAAATTTGTATGTGGATTTGATGAAATCCAAGTGAAAGATTTAAATTTCGATTAATGGTCATAATTGGATGTAAGGGAGTGGAAATGAGTTAGTGTGGCGTGATATGTAAATAAAACATGTTGATTTAAACTATAGGAAGGAAAAATATGAAACATGAGTCAAAACACATTCTGGGTTAAGTTTTGAATGCCCATACAAAGATGAAAAATCCATTGGAAAATACAAGTGGCGAGTTGTGAAAATATAATGGTGATTTAGAAAGACCATAGACTAGGACATGACTATTATATAAGTTTGTGAAGGTGTCATTGTATTTTTTCGAGACTATTATTAGAAACTACGCAAACCACCATGAAGGTTACATAACTATTGTAACATTTTTCATGATCCAAAACATAAGTGAAATTTTTGAAGGGGGAAAGGAGGAAATTTTGAGTCTTGGCAATGGGAAATGTCTAAAAATAAATAGTGAAAAAATATATACTAAATAAATAGGTATGCCTTGACTAGAAAGAGTGATCAAAAATCCATAAGCATGTGGGGATGATCTAGACATCATCATGTGGGACTCTGTAAACATGAAATCATGCACTTAGTACTATTACATCACACCTTTAGTATGTCATTATATGCATGATTCCCATCCAAGAAGGCTAGACATTAACAACACTCTTTTTTTTTAACGTTTACATTGTTTTATCTTTCTCTACTCTTGTCCTTACGATTTTTGTAGCTATACATTTACTTTTGGACATTGCACAACATGTGACCTAACTCAATATTTTATAATTTATCTTAAATCCTCTCAAATAATAGCACCCAATAGGGATAGAAGCTCCCAGGCGTTATTGTCTACTTTGGATGTTTTCGTCCTTTCCCTCTTTCTCGTGTTTAAAATGCCACATCAATTGTTATCTTTTCTAAATTCCTATTTATCACTATGGGTTAGTTTTTTAGTTGTTAATGATGAAATTCAAACAAGGGAATCATATATATTTGTATACATGAATTACTCACTATTATAAGGGGTTGGGAAATTTGGGACTATTACTTCCTATTTATTACTTGGGAAAAGAAGAAACATTCAAGGACTACATTTGGGCTACATCATTCACTACATAGGAAGGAAAAATTATGAATTCCATCTCACACATTCATCTTGGGGAAAATTAGTTATATCCCACTATCTTGGTGTGACTGGAACAAGGGAAACCTAGCTTCAAAGGACACACATTTCAATCACACACACATTAGAACTACATTGATTTTGAAATGTAGTGCAACGCTTAGTGGAAATCACATTAGGCTAACCACCAGAGGTCAATCTAACTCAATCATATGCATATTTTATTCCATTTAATGTATTTTTATCCTTTTACATAGGTAACTAGGGTTTATTTTTACATTACATGTGACATATAGGAAACCCTATAGTGAATTTTGAGTGACAAAGATTGAAGTTAAGATGCACTTATCGGATCTTGAAAAAGATATCTAGAATTTTTCAGGGACACTAGTGCCCAGATTGAACACTAGTCCTAGGGAGGCGCTCATGTCCTCTTTTTGTGGTAATGTCTCGAAGAATACTTTCATATCCTGTTATCCAAATGAAGCTTACTAATTCAAATCCATCCTATTCCACCCATTCTCTGTCCCATTATACTGGAATTGAGATCAAGCTAAGTCACTCTTATCCTCTCATTTTTACACTTTTTTAGCTATTGCATGTTAGATATTTCTTATTTATATATATTTATTTGATCTCATTCCTCTGATAAAGATTTAAATTTTTTTAAATCATTTGGTGAACCAACTCTTGCATGCTCTTTATCAGATATATTCTTCTCAAACCCAAACCCTAGTTGCATTAGGGTTCATATTTGTATATTATCTTCATATTAAAATCTGATTTTCATATATCATCTACCATAAATTAATCTACAAAAACATTTCTATGGTTTCATGGTTGGTCCTACCCTTTGGGTCACTTTCTAGGATCCTAATTTTTAAATCACCTTTTGTTTCATATCTTGAGCATAACGACTCTATTTTCAAATTCATTTGAGGTTATTTTTAATTTTTACATATTTAATGAAACCTCTTTTTTTTCCATAATTTTAGCCCAATTTTTAAAAATTCAAAATTACATTTTTAGTAATTAAGGCATAATTGGAAAATACACACTTTTGAGAAAATCCCTTAGAGGTTTTTATTACACATAATTAGATTAAAAAAAATCTCTTTATTTTGTACAATTCAAATTTTATTTTGAGATATGGTTATTTTATTCATTTGATGATAATCACTTTTTGCTCAATATCACTTTTAATACAAATCTATTTGTCTTCATGTCTTTCTTGTGTAAAATTCTTGTATGGTTACTTATACAATTGTTGACAATACTCTCCCTTTTATATATTTAGGTACGTATTCATAATGTGCTTGTTAAGCATGCTTTAGTTGATAATGGATCTAGTATTAATATATGTAACATCTCCTTTCTCCATCAAATAGCTTTCTACTGCTAATCTCACTCCATCTACTCTATGTATTAATGACTTTGATAACACACATAAATGAGTGTTGGGAGAAATATTTCTACTTATTACTATAGGATCATGCACTCTTAATGTTCTATGTTATTTTAAGCCTAATAATCTCAATTATAATATCCTTCTAGGTCTTCCTTGGTTACATGATATGCATTAAGTCCTTCTACCCATATCATAACATACAATTCCCTGCAACACCTTCTTCCATGGATAATTCTACAATAGATTCCACACCTCATGTTGTTAATATTTTTGATATCCCTCTCATACATGATAATGAAGACACTACTTACATTACACATCATTCTCCTCTTGTGATGGACTATAGTACTACTAGTTTACATGATGAAATTTCTATTGAAACCCATGATACTCCTCCCACTATGTCTCACTCTCATTCAAATGGTGCTCAATCCCTAATGCATATTGTTGCACATTTACCTATATCTATAAATTTTTCCCTTATGATGGTTGCTACATCTACAATACCTAAGGTGTTGGGAGACACTCATATCCCCCTTCATAATGTCACCATGACCATGGATTTCAATTTTTGATTTAGAACACCTCTCTCAATGCAATTCTAATGATTATATGCTTATTGAATCCAATGTTACATCATTTGCTGCAACTTACCTCACCACAAGTAAGAACATAGTGTGTTGATTTTTAATTCTTGATTATTTTTAACTCACTAACTTTCAAACTTGTATACATGACTCATATACTATGACTACACCTCATCTTGTTGCATCCATGGGGGAAATCAATTCCCTCTTTCCACATTTATGTTTATGATCAAAGGGCTAGTACATACAAATTTAATGTTTCCAATCTTCCCAAATTGTACCTATTACTTATTTTTCTTGATGTCTCTCCCTCTCATCTTGAGTTTGATATTAGAAAGCCTCCTAACACTACATGTTACACATCTCTTGACTCACACATTGATCCTTATGTTTGCACTTACTATTTCCACTATTGCCAACATGCCCAATGTTCCACCTATTCTATTTTCTCCTAATAGACACACTCTTATTATTTATACACTCATACTCATGAAGTTGGGATCTTAGACTCCATAGGTTCTCCCCTCATTCTAGTGACATTGTTCTATATTATCTCTCGTGTTATCCCTTGTTACCCGATGATGCACTCTTGTTCTAGGTTCAAACACATGATTGTTGAGGGCACACTTACCTACATGGACCTCACTTTTACACACATACAATGGGAAACCTTCTCCCTCCCCTGTCATATTATTTCATATTCTAATAATAGAAAAACATTCAAATATTGGAAAAATATATAAAATATTAGCTTAGATCTTGGTTGCACATATCCTTGTTTGCTTATAATATTTTATGTTCCACTTTTTCTATCATGTTACTTTATTCATATATGTTATATCCTTTTACAATACACATGTGCATTCACATGGTACTTTGAGATGAATGCAGGATACCTACATAGGTTATCACATGATGCATGATGCTTGACATTGTTCTCTACTCAGTCCCATTGAGGCTCTGGGGCATCTACCCTTCCATACCTTTCTATATTTAGGTGTTATCATTGCAATATTTGTTACTTTTATTCCTATTTTCATTTGTATACATTATGAAATACTATTAATTTTCTAACATGTTGACATGTGCTTCATCTCGTGACATTTATCTTGCAGACCTACTTCCAACCATGGTTATCTAATTTTCATATATCTTTTCTTCTATGATTGTGTCTTGATTTTCATTATGTGTGAGCTAAGCTCTATGCTTGATTGTTTGTTTTCTTTAATGGTTTTGAAGGCCTTAAGTGTATTGTGACATTTTGAATGTTGTCCTATGTTTTCCATCACCTACTACACAAATCTCTTATTGTATTACTACATGTTTTGACTAGTTTCCATTACATTATACCATGTTTGTTTTTCACTAACTAATTTTTATAGATTTTCCCATTTTTTTACATGTGCCATTGTTGTTACCATGCACATTCCTATTCCCCATGCAGGATTTCTATTTTAGATGTACACATTAGTTTCAATTTTTTCTTTTTGGGTTACACTCACATTGGTTCATCTCACACACCCCAAACAAGTGGGGGAAATCATCATGTGTTATTCCACCCTCTTAGTATCCCAACAACCATAAAAATAATGGTACACAAAAATCAGACCAAACAAGAGCTAATAAGAAGAAAAAGAATTAGAATTGGGCCAAAATCATTGTAGGGACATAAGCACTCAAAGAGATAAGAATGGTGGGCACTAGTGCCCCACAAGCGGTTATATCCTAGGGATAAAATAGGTACAATATAGGTTTACCAGGTTATCAATTACAATTTTTATCATATTCCAACAACACATACCCGATTCTAAGTGAATATCTAGTATAATAGGAACAAATCAAAGTGGCAAGTTTCATAATTTGAGAAAGGTAACTATTTATTCTTCTTTCTTGGTTTGCATCTTTTCTATTGGTATAAAATAAGGAGTGACACCTAGGGCATTATATAGGGACGGTGATATGCCTAGAGAAAATGTGTCAAGTGTGGCTAGTTTCTATTAGGTTGATGACCATCAACAATGGCACTTATCCACGAGGAAGCATCAATGGGTGGAGGTAAAATCCTACATAGCTCTACCAACAATATTCCCTTGGTGACGAGATTCTTACATCATTAGTATGGAAAAAGATGCCTAAATTCTCGGTAGATTATAACTAGATTGGGAATTGATCACTCTTGAATCTTCCAACCATCTCCAAGGCAACAAACACACAGAACAATTCTATATCTTCTCTCATGAAATTTAGGTGTATTATATCCTTGACTCACGTGTTTTTGTACAGACTTATATGTTAATTTCTATCATTTTAATTTCAATTTGATATACCATGAGCATTGACTACACCAAGTCCTTCCTTATCCGACAAGGGCAACAAAAATTGAACAAGGAGAAGTCTCAATCACAAGACGCTTAGGAAAAGGCAATATCGATTTAAAAATGTAAGCATCATTTCCGCTTACACACATAAGGTCACCCCTAGTTTTCTCATCCCCTCTTAGATTCCATGACACACATCCTATAATCTCCATTCGACATGTTAACATCTACAATATTCAATCATCGTACTCTGATTATAACCCCCTTGACTCTCCATAAGGTATGTTATTCCTACCTACTTTATGTTATTGAATATTCATTCACTAGCATAAAGTGGGGGAAATTTAGACATGAAATCACACACTTAGTACTATTACATCACACCTCTAGTATTTCATTATATGCATTTGTTTTCATGCATTTTTTCTAGCTCAAAATTTAAACTTTCAAGCATGACAACTAAACCAAATTTGAAAATTTACTCCCGAGTCTTCCTGAATCTCTCTCTTGGTCAATTTGTCTTCTATGTCATAAAAATATTGACCTTGCAGGTACTTCTATGATTAGATGAAAAATCATATACATGTGTTTTAAATTATGTTTCAATATCAACAATTCTCTTCGGTGAAAAATCTGAAGACTAGTATTCCAGTAGGCCTAGAAAGGTTAATTTTGGCCATTTCAAGGAAAGTGTGCACCCATGGTAAGGATATAAACTCCAAAAATAATATATAGGTGGTATTGAAGATTCATTAAGGTGTTGGAAATTATTTGGGAATATTTCAATAAGATTTGGAGGTTTAGGGGGGGTAGATTGTGCAACATCGAGATTTTTAGGTGTATGGAGTATGTAGTCAAAATTAGTACTTGGACTTCACCGGATGATTCCAAGATCTCTATAAGTATTTATGAGGAAATAAATTATGCATGGTAAATATATAGTAATTCTCTAAATTATATTATCATTACATCTTTCACAAGACTTGATAGTTTCTTAAGGCAACTCATTCTTAAGAGACACACCCTGTTGTCCTGAAGACAAAGGGGGCAATTTTTGGAGATTCAAAAAGAAATGAAGTCTTAACCCCATATCATTTTTCTTTAACCCCATATATTTTTTTCTTTAAGTGTTATTATGAGTCAAAATAATATAAAATTTCATGTGTAAATTCTCACTTGGAGCTCCGTAAATCGTTTCATCAAGTTTTCTCTTGTAGAAGTGTGATACGCATACTTAGCCAATGTTTTTAGCACAAAACATGTTAGATTAGCCTTGAGAAACATTTTATTTTCCCCATTTCCCTTTCCCAATGGTACATAGGTAACACACAAAAATTCCCCAACTCATCCCTCTCCTCTAGTCCCCCATGTGATATAGTTCAACCCAATGGAATGCTAAGAAGGTTTTCTCCATCTCCCTCTCACCTCACCATGGAGTGACACTTTTCATCATTTGGTGAGGGTGAATTTTATTTTACCTCTTATCCCCATTCCTAATGGGAAATATGGGACATAAAAAATTCTCCCCATGATATCACCTCCTTAGGTTCTCCATGCGACCAAAATCCAAACTCCGATGTGTCAAAGCATACCTTTCTTTATATCTTCATCCTTACACCTCGCAGTGACACTTGGCATGATTTTCTTGAGGAATATTCTCTCCTCCCCTTGTTAAAATTCCCAAGGGTACATAGGGTACATAAAAAAATTTCCCCAATCCAATCCATTACAAACCCTAGTTTTAAACCATGGGTTGTTTTCATACTGTGAACAAAAGTAATTATCGGGTGACTCAAAAACACAAAACAGACTTGTTTTAACTCCATTCCTTTACACAATTCGACCTGACATCCATTTTTGACTCCATTAAACCTCCAAAAATTTGAAAAAAACACCATATATTCTTCCCAAATTTTTCCACTAAGCAAGCGATGAACATGAAAACAATGATTTATTCATAGCTTACAAATCTAAAAAGCAGTTCTCGGTGAGATTTTCACAATAGTTCATCATACCAAGCCTCCTTGTGATCAATGAAGATTCAATCCTCAATTAAAGGCTATAATCAAATAATCATGCATGAAATCATCCATCCCAAATTTTTCCTTTTTTTGCAAGATTTCCAACAAATGGATCCTACGAAAATCGAAGCATGGGATCATAGTACAAAGATGAATCCAAAACTTATGCTTTTGATGCAAACCAATACTAGAATGACTAAATACTAAAAATAGAATATTTCATGCTCATTCTAAAAATATTAAAACTCTAAAAAATTCAAGATCTTGTTACTCAAGTACATCCAAAAGAGCGCAAAATGGCAAGTAGGGTAAAACAGGTAATTTTTAAAACAACATGTTCTTAAAATGCAACTCGCTAAAATAGAAACTTACTTAAAATGTGAAAGAATCATCAATAAAGGTGAATTTAATGTTCCAGAGCCTCGAGAAGATCAAATTTTATGAAAAATGTAAAAATTCCCAACATGGCGCCTCCTGGTCCCACCAACCAAAAATAGAAAGTCTCAGTTTTTAGTGCAGAAAGCTACAATTGGCTCTATTTTCACTCATCTTGCTATTATTTTCCATTCTCATGGTGTTTTAAGGAGGTTTCCTAGATCAAACAAGTAAATAAATCTTCCATAAGGATCACTGGAGCACCATTTTAATCACAATTGTGTCAAGAAACAAGACATAACATATTGAGGTGTGGCGGGTGAAATCCGGGAACATTGTGCATTGGGAAATAGGTTGAAGAGGATCAAGAGATTCAGTTAAATTAAACCCATCAAGAATATTATAATCACAAGCATGATAAGAAGGATTCTCTGTGAGTAAGGAAGAGGTCATCTCAAGAAATGCATTCCCCGTGAAGTGTTTCTAAGAACTTGATACATGCCCGATAAGGAGCTCACATCTTGCAAGTCGGTGAAAGCAAATTTTTTAGTGTTTTGATGCGGTGTGTTGGAAAATAACATGGGATTAATTCTCAAGTTTCATATAGGATCATTATTTCTATCAATAAATTTCACCTACTTCCATGAGAAACATGGGCACATGAGGTGTATGAGTTGATCTCATTCAAGAAGTGTTCTGGAGCCAAGAAAGGAAAAGGTATGATCTTCACATCATATTCATAATAATGAGAAATCAACTCTATTCCATTCACTTGGTAGTGTTCCTAAACACTCACCTAAAACCTTATGGTGTGGGTATTTCCATCTCCTTGTGTCATTCCAACCGGTGACCGCTTCTTAAGAATTCCATTCAGGGGCCATCTCTTTCATCCACAATGTGAGGATCTCTTCCAGGTGAGTGAAAATTAAGCATAAATATATTTACACATCATGGATATGTTTTATGATCACCAATAAAAATTTTGAAAGCCTAATTAGAAAAATAGTCATCAACATTCTCACTATGAGACCAAGAAGAAATCATCATAAGAAATTCCCTCGGCCATCTCGAGGCTCACATCGAAAGGTCTCACAACATTGTTTCTAAACACTCATTCGGTAGTCTAAAGTATCCGAGCAACTTACGAAGGAGGATATTGTGATCACCATTCCTTAAATTAGCAAGTTCTTCATCAACAACAGATCAGTCAATCCCTTTCCTTTCTCTCTTCTCTCTCTCCATCCATATTCTAGTTTTCAATTGAGAATGTACTCTTTGATATATTTTTATATTCACTTAAATGATAATAAAAAATTTGTAAAATGTAAAATTAATCTCTCAATTTATAAGAGAGGTACTTAATCTTTATCTTCTAAGGTCAATTGAAAGGTCACAAGTGGAATATGAACATGAAGAGTGATGTGGGGGGTAGGTGAGAGGACAATTTGCAATTTTATAAATTGGAATGGTTCCTCCATTTCAAAGGATCTTGAAAGTTTAGTTTTTGGTAGTAATTGTGGATTGTAGTATTAGTGTAGGTTATTAGTTATCCTTTTATTTGTTTATTAGGATAATTCTTGCACTTTTTTTAGCCCTACACTTATTGGGTTAGCTTGCTTAGGTGTACTAGTTATGTGGAGTTAGCTTACTAGTTGTGTTGAGTTAGCTTTCCAGTTATGTGGAGTTGGCTTGCTAGTATTTTGGAGTTAACTTAACTACAAGATATCGAGTTAGTGGAAGGTCTTCACCACTAATCTAGGTATTAGTTGCACTTCCCTCCTCCTATATGTACATTCTTCTTACTAAGTAATGTAATGTAATTCAATTCAATGTACTAATGGATTATGATGGATTTCAAATATGGTATTTTAGCTCTTATGTTTTACAAATGTAATGTGGTGTGATATTATCATCTAATATCTTCACAACATGGAACAATATTCTTATCATTCCTTTCATGTAGTAGGTTGATTGAGCTTTGTATTCATCACTACACAAGAAATAAAAGCTACATTTATTCCATTTCCTTTACTCTCTCTATATTATGTAACTTTGCAGGGTATAGTGATCTTGAATTACCAAGAAGGAACTTTATGTCCTTGATTAATGAATCTAAAGAACTATGTGTTTGGTTTTTAGTGTCCTACATTTTTCTTTCCTCTGATTGAATTTGTACCTACTCTTGTTATTATATGTGAACTCTGCTAGTGCCTACTCACAACAATAACTCTCTCTTTCCTAATTTCTCTCATTTATCCATCATCGTTGCAAATTCCTCCTGTGCACCCTATAAAAGAACTTTCCATAGGTTGGTGAAGTGTTCATGTGTGATCTCGACCTATTTGATGAATAGTTTTACATTCAATAATAGGAGCCTCCCCATACATAAGGAGGGTGTAGCCCCACAAGCGTTGGTGGAGACACATAAAACCGCAACACAAAAAATTATTTCACTAACAATTTTTGGTGAATATCCTGGGAAAGATATGCCCTTATGCACCCATAAAGATATATGAAAATACAAAAATTAGATATTTAAAATTGCATAAAAATGAAAAATTTGAAAAATACCAAAAATTACCAATTGCATGTTCAAAAGCCTTATTACAATCTTTTTGAGAAATTTGTGTTTTTCCAGTTTCTTTCCTTTCTAAGTACTTGAGGCAAGTGGTAGAAATAAGGTATACCTAATCTAATCATGCAGGTGGCATTTTGATCCAACATTTAAAGAACAATTGCAGGTTGATTTCAAACTTCCTATTGTAATGGTAAGAAGACAAGTTACTAAAAATCCTCTTGAAATTCATACTAAAGAACCAGTTACATAACTACTAGTATTCATTCCACAAGAAGAAGAAAGAGAAGAACCTGATATGTTAACACAAGTACCTATTCCATAGGGGGGAAACATTAGTCTGTTGACTTTGACCTCTAAACTTCATGAAATTCCAAAATAATTAAGAAATGACTTTCCAAAATTCTATGGAGGTGGAAAGTAATGATGAATGATCATATCACAGCCTATAGTATCCTTAGAGTACAACATGAAAACATTGTTGTGTGGTTGTTCATAGAAACATTACAAGATGTTATTACGGATAGGTTCTACTACTTTCCATCATGCTCAATTTCTAATTGGGATGATATAAAAATAATTTTGAAGAAAGATTTAAGACTTCCGAAGATGTTCACACCCTCCTTTCTCAACTTACTTAGATGAAGAAAGAACCGCAAGATTCCATGAGAGACTTCATGGAAAAATTCAACAATTTGATTAACAATATTACCACGATTACTTGTCCTACTACATATAATCTAAAAATATTCTTCGTGAATGCCCAATTTCTGAAGTTAGTTTCATTCTACGAAGAGTTCAACCAAGATATTTAGACAATGCTCAAGAAATTTCCATTGAGGTAGAAGATGACCTTGTCTTTTCGGGAAGATTAAGAACCGTCAATGAAATATAAATCCCAAAGTTCCAAAGATGAGTGATTTGATTCATTATTACAAAATCTAACCAATTATTTGATAATGTTGAAGAAGGAAGTTGTTTAACGAGCATCTCATCCAAACTAAAATATGAACTATATTATAAGAGCACCTGTGGAGCACCAGAAGGATTTTCTTGGAGGCTCCCTTTGGTCAATGCATTATGTGAGGCAAATGAAGATGAAGAAGAAGAAATTTTTGAATCAAAAATTGAAGAGGAAGGAGAATAATAATGTGATAGGATTAGGTACTGTGAATTCACAAAAGATGAAGAGATTGAATAACCTACAAATAGTTAATCCTATGTAGTGTTCACTCGATCACAAAAAGAGAAAGTAGGCTCTTCTTCTGTTGCCCAAGCCAAGAAATTGAATCCTTAAAAGGAAATTCTATGAAAAAAAATAAAAAATGAGGATCATCAAAGTCCACTTTTGCAGGGTTAGATAAGAATAAGCATGAGACTACTTCAACCAAGAGTCCTTCGTCTCTTGGGTAAGTCTCATTTAACCCCTCGAAAAATCGGTTTCTGTTGATCCTAAGAATATCCATGTCAAGGCTATCATAATCTCTAATGTTCCTAACACTTTGTCATCCTTCAATTTCATTGATCATTATTTTGGGTTTTTGCAATGATCATTATAATACCATCCATACGCATACATACCATATTGTATATAGTAGCATGTTGAGAAAGAGTCGAGTACGTGAAGGAATTTTTGTTGGTCCAATAGAAAAATAGAGAACATTAAAAGGCTAGTGATAATGATGAATATTTCAAAGAATCTTCGAGAATTAACTAATGAAGACAGGTGGTCATAAAGCAAATGAAAAATGAAGAAAAATACCTATCAAATTACATAGGCCTTGGTATGAAAATGATAATTCAAGTATGATCGAGGCTCGTCTTTTACAGCAGAGTGATGGAAAATCAGTAATTGGAATGAACTGAGAGGAAATGAATAGAATAAGTCGGTTGTCAACTCTAGTAAAAATCATGTTGTATTTCTCAAGAATATGAGGAAAAGTTCATATTTCAGTGATCTTGTCAATGTATTTCAGGAAGAAAGGTATTTAATAATACCCGTATACAAGATAGAACTCAATTTGAATTGGTGCTTTAATGGAAGTGGGTTTTCCCCCACATGAACATAGGTGATTTAGGATGTTTCCCTCATGTTGTGTGTTTTCATTCTCAATTTTTTCCGTTTCTTGTTGTTTTTTGTTTCTTGTTATGTGTGTGTTCAATAAAGGAAGTTTTGTTGTGTGTCAATGTGGTGACTCTATATAGCCCAATAGATAAGGCACTTGTCCACATAATGTTTTAACATTCTAGAGTTCTTTATTATCATTTCCTCATTGTTTTTTATCCATAATAAGTCCCCAAGCTAGATCCATTTGTTGTCATGCATTTTTTCTAGCTCAAAAATTCAAACTTTCAAGCATGACAACTAAGCCAAATTTGAAAATTTGCTCCTGAGTCTTCTCAAATCCCTCTCCCAATCAGTTTTTCTTCTATTTCATAACCATATTGACCTTACAAGTACTTATGATATGATGAAAAATCATATACAGTGTTTTAAATTATTTTTCAAGATCAACAATTCCATTCAATGAAGAGAAACTAAAGACTAGTCTTCCAAAGAGGCCAAGAAAGGTCAATTTTGGTCATTTCAAGGCAGGTGTACACCCTCTGGTAAGGATATGAAATCCCACAATCATTAAAATGTGGTATTTAAGAGTCATGAAGGTGTTGGAAATGATTTAGGAATATTTAGGGAAGTTTTATAGGTTTAGGTATAGATTGTGCAACATCGGGTTTTTCGGGATTATGGAGTATGCGGTCAAAATCGGTACTTGAACTTAGAAGATTATAGGAGCTATGTAAGGAGTTAGGATGAAATAAAATATGAATTTTAAATATTTATTAATTCTCTATATGGTGGAATCATCACATATTTCATAATACCTGATGGTTTCTCAAGGCAACTCATTTGTGGCAGACACGCCCTATTGTCTCAAAGAAAAAGGGGCCAATTTTTGGAGATGAAATAATAATTTAAGTCTGAAACTAATTAAATTATTCTTGAAATGGTATTAGGAGTAAAAAACATATTAAATTTCATGTGAAAATACCTTTGAGCTCCAAAGAATTGGTTCATCAAGTTCTCTCTTGTGGAAGTGTGATGCTCAGTACTTAACAATTTTTTTAGTGACACATGTCATCTTCTCCTTGAGGTGAATTTTCTTTTCCTCCTTTTCCCTTTTCAAATGGTATATAGGGGACATAAAAAAATTCCCCAACTTTTCCCTCTCCTCGTGTCCCCCATGTGGCCCGGCCTAACTTGAGTGCTAAGGTGTTTTCTCCATCTCCCTCTCAACGCACCACAGAGTGACACTTGTCATCATTTGGTGAGGGAAAATTTAATTATCCCTCTTGTCCCAATTCCAAAATTAATAGAGAGGACAAAAAAATTCCCCATCCTATCCCCTCCTCGGATTCTCCATGCAACCAAAATCTAAATACTAGGTGCCAAAAGCATGCCTTTCTCCATTTCTCCATCCTTCCACCTCGCAGTGACACTTGGCATGATCTTCTTGAGGTGAATTTTTTCTTGTCCCAATTCTAAATGGGACATAGGGGAAACAAAAATTCACCCCAAACCAAGCCATTTCAAAACCTAGTTTTAAAGCATGAGTTGTTTTCTCACACTGTGGACAAAAGTAATTATTCGAGTGACTCAAAAACACAAAACAAACTTACTTTAACTCCATTCCTTTACATAGTTAGACCTTCCATCCTTTTTGATGCCATTAAACATGCAAAAACACCATATATGCTGCAAAAAAATTCTAGGCATCCATAAAAATGAAAACAATGATTTATTCATAGCTTGCAAATTTGAAAATGGATTCAAGATTTTCATAGCTTGAATTCATCATACCAGCCTCTTTATGACACTGAAGCTTCAAGCCTCCATTAATGGTTGAAATCACATCAGAAGGCCTAAAATCCTCCATCCCAAAATTTTCCCTTTTGTTTTGTAAGAGTTCCAATTGGCGGATCGCGATGAAAATCAAAGCACGAGATCACAATGCAAAGTTGAATCCAAAATTATTCTTTTTTGCAAAACCAACACCAAAATGACTAGTTAATAAAAATATCATATTTCATGCTCATTCACATGCTAAAAATAGTAAACCTCTCAAATTTAAGCTTGAGTTACTCAAGTACATCTAGAAACAATGTAAAATGGCAAAGCAGGTAAAATGAGTAATTTTCCCAAAATAGCAGAGTTCCAAAAAACCTAATAAAAATATATAATTTCTTAAAATGATAATATATCATCAATAGAGGTGAATTGAACATTACATGATCCTCAAAAGAAAAAAATTGAGAAAAATTCCCAAAATGGCAGCTCCTAGTCCCTTTGCCAAAAATAAAAGTCTTAGTTTTCGATGCGAGAAAGTTACAGTTGGCTCTATTTTCACTCATCTTTCTAATTTTTTCCATCCTCATAGGGTGTAAGGTGGTTTCATATCCGAAAAAATTAAATCAATCTTCCATAAGGATCATGGAGCATCATTTTAATCACAATTGTGTCAAGAAACAAGACATAACATATCAAGGCACAACAGGTGAAATTCGGGAACATTATGCATTGAGAAAGGGGTTGAAGAGGATCAAGAGATTCATTCAAATTAAATTCATCTAGAGTATGATCATCAAAATCATGATAAAAGGATTCTTTATGAGTAAGGAATAGGTCATCTCAAGAAATGCATTCCCCATGAAGTGTTTCTAAACACTTGATTCATGCCCAATAAGGAGCTCACATCTTGCAAGTCAAAGTGAGTAAAGTTTGTATTGTTTCTAGTACAGTGTGTGGGACAAGAACATGGGACTCATTCTCAAGTTCCATCCAAGATCAGTCTTTCTATCAAGAAAGGTCACCTACTTCCATGAGAAACATGTGCACAAGAGGTGTATGAGTTGATCTCATTCAAGAAGTGTTCAGGAGCCAAGAAAGGAAAAGGTGTGATCTTCACATCATAGTCATAAGAATGAGAAATCATATCTATTCCATCCACTTGGTAGTGTTCCTAAACACTCACCTTAAACCTTTTGGTGTGGTCATTTCCATTTCCTCATGTCATTCCAACTAGTGGCCACTTCTCAAGAATTCCATTCAAGGTCATCCATTTCATCCACAATGTGAGGATATGTTCTGGTGAGTAAAAGTTAAGCATCAAGAGGTTTGCACATCATGGATTTAGTTTATGATCACTAATGACAATTGTGAAATCTTAAGGAGCAAGAGAGTGATCCTCATTCTCATTGTGAGACCAAGAAGCAATCATCATAAGTAATTCCCTTAGCCATCTCAGGCTCACATTAGGAAAGTCTCACAACAATGTTTCTAAACACTCATTCAAAGTGGTCTGAAGTGTTTGAGAATCTTGCAGAAGGAGGAGATTGTGATCACCATGCCTCAAATCAACAAGTTCTTCATTAGCAATAGATCAATCAATCCCTTTCCTTTCTCTCTTCTCTCTCTCCTACATATTCTAATTTTCAATTGAGAATGTACTTTTGTTATTTTTTCCTATTCACTTAAGTGACAACAAAATATTTGTAAAATGTAAAAGTACTCTCTCAAATTATAAGAGAGGTACTTAATTTGTCTCTTCTAAGGAAATTGAAAGGTCACAAGTTGAATAGGAACATGAAGAGTTCTTTGGAAGGTAGATGAGAGGAAAATTTGCAATGTTATAAATTGGAATGGATTCTCCATTCCAAAGGATCTTAAAAGTTTAGTTTTTGGTAGCAATTTTGGATTTTTGTAGGTTGATTGAGCTTTGTATTCATCACTACACAAGAAATAAAAGCTACATTTCTTCCATTTCCTTTACTTATGTTTTCCTCTATTCTCTCTATTTTGCAAATTTGCAAGCATAGTGATCTTGAATAACCAAGAAGGAACTTGGTGTCCTTGATTAATGAATCTAAAGAGTTGTGTGTATGTGGTTTGTTAGTCTTACTAATTACCTACATTATTGTTTTTCTCTAATTGAATGTGTACCTACTCTGGTTATTGTGTGTGAACTCTTCTAGTGCCTACTCACAACAATAACTCTCTCTTGCCTAATTTCTATCCCTTATCCCTCATCGATGTAAATTCCTCCTCAGACCCCATACAAGAACTTTGTCACGGGTTCATGAAGTTTTCTTGTGGTATCCTTTGACCTATTTGGCCATCCCACAATAATATGATAGTTTTACATTCAATAATGGGAGCCTCCCCATACACAAAAAGGAGGGGCGTATCCCCATGAGCATTGGTGAAAACACATCATTTGGCAAAGACGAAAATTTATTTCACCAACATCATGATTCCTAATCAAGAAGGAAAAACATTAACAACACTTATTTTATTTTACGTTTACATTGTTTTATCTTTCTATATTATTTTCCTTTTATTTATGGAACTACACCTTTACTTTTGGATATTACACAACATGTGACCCAACTCATCATTTTATGTTTTATCTCAGTAGAGCCTCCTCGAAGACTAGTGCCCGATGAGCAATAGAAACGTCCAGAGTCACTATCCCCTTTGGGTACTTATGTGATCCTTTTCGTTTCTTTCCCCATGTTTAAAATGCCACATCAATTGTTATCTTTTCAAATTCCTATTTATTACTATGGGTCGGCTTTTTAGTTATTAATGATGAAATTCAAACAAGATAATCACACACACACACACACACACACACACACACACATGACTTACTCACTATTCTAATGGGCTGGGAAATTTGGTCTATTACTTCCCATCTACTGTTGGGTAAAGAGAAACATTCGAGGACTACATTTAGGTTGCATCATTCACTGCATAAGAAGGGGAAAATTATGAATTTCATCTCACACATTCATCTTGGGGGAAAAGTAGTTATAGCTTATTTTCTTGGTGCGACTGACACAATGACAACCTAGCTTAAAGGGACACATTTCAATCACACACACACTATAACTTAATTGAATCTAAAATATAGTACAATGTTTGGTGATAATCACATTCAGGTGACCACCAACGTCCAGTCCAACTCAAGCATATGCATAATTTTTTTCATCTAATGTGTGTTTGAGCCTTATGCATGTAGATAGGGTTTTTTTGTATAGGTACAAGTGCAACATTAAAACCCTAAAATGAAGTCGAATGACAAAGAGTGAGGTTAATATGAGCTTATCAAATCCGAAAAGACCAAATTCATAACTCCTTCTAAGACACGAGCACCCAATTCAAACACTAACACCCAAGGCATCATGTCCTCCTTTAGGCAAGACTATCCAAAAGACTTTTAGCCCTATGTTCTCCAAATGAATCTTACTCAATTTAGATCCATCTTGTTCCAACCATTCTCCAAACCTTGCAGTCACTCTAGACAAAAAGATATAAGTTAAATCACTCTTATCCTCTCATTTCTTACACTTGTTAGCTATTGCATGGTAGATCTTACTTATTTCAGGATATATCTATTTGATCTTATTCCTCTAATAAAGATTTAAATTCTATTAAATCGGAATCTAGTAGATAAGGACTATGAGCATTGGGATGCTCCATATAATACATTATATGAAAATTATAAATTAAAAGGAATAAAGATGAAAGTGAGACATAATGAAAACCAAAATAACACACTAATATTGCCTCATTTAGACCAATAATGAAAAATTACATAAACACGCTAGAATTATATAATTTAACAATTAATTAATACCTAAGAGCCATTTTATGATGAGTATGTTTGCTTGTTCAACCTTTCACTCTCCTCCTTTGTGACTTCATAATCTTTACAAAAATATGTAAAATTACATCAAATATTAATGCCTTACTACCCGAGTTAGATATTTTTTGATACATCTTGAAATTGTTTCAATGACTCTAAAACTAATCATCCTCGTCTTCTTCCTTCTTTAGCACTCATTATCATGTTGTGTGACCCCTTTAATTTTACTCACTAAAATTAACTATTATTATACAATACATATGTAGTATTATGGCTAGTATTTTTTCAAGTCACATTAATTTAAGTTGTGCAACGATTTATACACCCATATACCAATATTAAGGTTTATCATATACATGGTTAAGTAGAGATCACATTTTGTGCAAGATTGATTTTACATTTGCTTTCTTAGAAGGGATACTTGGTTAATAGATCATTTGATTTATTATTTCAAAAACTTCTTAGTTTTCTAATTTAAATGAATTTCCACATACGACAAGGGCTCATACAACTACGGTTGAACTAGCATTTAAATAAAATAGAAGAACTCACTTTTAGCTTCAAGGTCTATATAATGTATATACATGTCTTTTATCGTTCTATTTAATTAACTTATATTTTTGGTTAAATTTCCAGGGAAAAGGTGAGAATATAAGTGGAATATTTCTCTTAATCAAACACCTCTCACAATCCACTAAACACAAGGTAGATATTGGGCATGCATAAGCACTTAAGAAGTCCACCTGGGCTTAGACTGAGCCTTCCCATGAATTTTAATGTGAAAGGTCTTCTCCATACTAGGAAATTTCTTGGTGGGCTTTTGGGGTTGCTTAAGCATTTAGAAAACCTACAAAATATACGTGGAGGTTAGGAATTATGTGTGTAGCCTATTTCTCCACCCAAACACCGGCAAAGAATCAAGTTACGAACACACCGTGAAATTCGACCAATACTAATTAAGTGTATGATGGGTTACATGGGATCAACCCGCAAACCACATATAAATTTCATGTATGTAAGGAGGTTTCACGTTCTAATGAAGCTACAACAAAATCCAAAACTCGATGAGTTCTGCACAACTTGTGCAAACATGTGTCGAAGGCCTAAAAGTTTGGCTTGCACTAAGCCGAGACCTTGGTGGAAAGAAAAGGTTTGTATGCATTTTGCATGCAAAATGTAAATTTGTGATGAACCCATGAAATTTTGAAACATAAAGGAGAGTGTTTCATGGGAACTCGGAGACCTGGATGCAATTTGAATGTCAAGTGCAAATATGCAAAGGAACTCTAATAGTCCAATAGATAAAGGCGAAGAGCAATACAAAATCCAAAACTTCAAAATCATTTTGCATGTGAAGTAAAAGGATGTGCCAAAAATTTTAAAGTCCGCCCAACACTAAAAACAAGTGTTAATTAGGAATCGGGGTTCAAAGCAATTTGTAACTTGTTTTCGAAATTGCTCAAACACTCTAAACACCTATTTTGGTTCAAGTTAAACTAGTTTATGCCATACTTAGTCAAATTTGATGATTATATTTAAAAATCTCAAAGAATATTTTACATAACAACTTTTAAATCTCATACATTCAATCATTATCAAATTTCCCAATACATTCACATCATTTTCACATTTCACAATTACATTTACAATATTTACATACCCAACAACATTTTTCCCTTTCCAATCATGTGTTGAAATTTCAAGTAAACTAGAACCCAATATATTTATTGCATTCATCATTTAAACACAGCTTGTTCAAAATTATACATAAAGCCATATTTGCTCATAACATTACAAATTTTCCTTATTTAAATGATTTATGCCACACACATAATTTACAACCAATGTAACTTATTTCAACACATATTACATTTTAATATTTCCAACCAATCCATGGTATCAAATAGCATTCGACATCTTTACAAAATTTAGTTGTCATGACCAAATGAGGACTCCAATGACGTTTACCTCAAGGGCATGATTTCATCCTCGTTGCCCTATCGAAACCCCAACTTTATAGGGTCTATAATAACCAACACCCAAATGCATGCCACAATCACACAACTATACCCAATTGCATACATCATTCATTCAATATAGTAAAATAATAAGTTATGTTTGAGACAACAATGTGAGATAACACTACACCGAAAGATATAAAGAACACATTATTAAGTCTCTTGATGAGACTTGCAAAGGGGATAAATCAACCATTAACCCTCTTTTTAACTCCATTCAAGGAGTTACAATAAGTCCTTATTTCCTATGATGATACAACACAACATGTTAACATACCCCTTTTTAATACGACCAAATAAAACTCTCCTTGTTACCTCCAACGAAGACGGGTCATATTGTTTTCCTTTAGTTCCTCTGAGTGAGATACAAGATGTTTTAAGCATGTAAATATTTATACCTCGATTAGAAATCAACTCATTTTCCCCTCCAATAATTATGGTTTTCACCCCCATACACATAATCACACTTACAAGCCCACAATGGTGACATGCAATTCGACTACACTCAAATAAAATTCCCAAGCATGCTCAAATGAGAAATAAAAATCGCAACACGTCTTCAATTCAATTAGAAGAGGGAAAAAGTAATATTTTTACAATTATAAATCACTATGTAGAGAATACATCTTGCCAATCCTTCCCTGAGACTTCAAAAAATCCTTCCACACTCCAAAGCCAATCCAAGCTTCCATACACTCCAATCCATAAGAGCTCCATATAAAATTGCATAACCAACCAAAGAACCCCTAAAACTTCTTGAAATTATAATATATAGAAATCAAACCAAAATTAGCATACGATGGGAGGATGCCAAGTGGAAAGCACCCATCTCATCACACTAAACAAAACCCCCAACCATAATTCATAAATGCACTTATAAGATCACATGGGATCCCCCAATCATTCCTTACAAAATCATGTCAAAATCTACATGGGCATAAGAAACTTCCAAAAGTCAACATCCCTACAACAATTTATTTACAAAACCTATGAGATTGTTTGTTGGAACACTCCAAGGTAAATAATAAATTCAAAACTATGAAAGAAGTATCAAAAAGGTCCTCTTACCCCATTGGTAGGTATGAGGGCTAGTTTGAGGATGTGGGACTAGTGTTACTTGTCGCACTCACCTTTAAAATTGAATTCAAAGATAAAATCTGAAATTTTCCATAAGAGGAAATTTGTAACCTCGTAATTAGTAATAAACATACCCAAAATGGAAAGAGCTAGACTAGTTGATAATGCACTTAATGCATACGACACACAAAATTAACTAAAGTAATAAGTTGACACAAAGGTTCCAAATGAATAAATATACTTCATGAAACTCGAAAAATTAATAAATTAAGTAAAACAAACAAATAAAAATAATCAATCAATCAATCAATCAAACACACTCATACTAAGCAAATAGTCACTTTACTATTATATGGCTCACATGCATGCATCGAGTGACATCATGTTGGCTAACGAGTTGTTGAGGAGTTGGTCCCCTTCATTCTTAATTTGTGTGTGTGTGTGTGTGTGTGTGTGTGTGTGTGTGTGTGTGTGTGTGTGTGTGTGAGAGAGAGAGAGAGAGAGAGAGAGAGAGAGAGAGAGAGAGAGAGTTGTGTATGCTTTCTTTTATCTCGCACACTCAACACATGGTCATACTAGCCTAAAATAGTAATACTCTGAAATAAATGTGATTATGTTAAGCATTATAGACGTATTCGATTATATATGAACATTTTCATATCGCAAATAAAGTTTTACGACTTTAGATTTCAGTTGAAAAATCAAAACAATAATTTTACACACATCCCATTTATCTCATTGAAGCTTCAACGGAACAAAAAAATCACATTTATTTATATCATCGTTAAATAATATTATCGCATTGTCCAAGTTTGCATCAAGCATAATAAGTTTTCGATTTCAACCATGGGCACTCCTGCCATGAAAATAAATCAATAGTATCAAACACAAAACTATAAGGATCAAATACACTACTTTGAGCATCATGTGCCCAATATAACATTGCATTGATCCAATATTTACGAGATAAGCAAGTATTCTAATGAAAAATAGTGTCAAAAGTAAGTGCAAGTATTCTAAATGTCATTGATGGATTTATAAGGATAATTGATGGATTTATCTTTGACATTGATGGATATTCTAAAATACGCTACCTTTGACACTATTTATCTTTGACATTGATGGATATATGTAGGTATTCTAAGTGCAAGTATTCTAAATGTCATTGATGGATTTATAAGGATAATTGTGAAAGCCCTATTTATCTCTATTGCAATTGACCAATATTTTAAAACCGTTCTTATTGCTTCAAAACTGTGAGAGTTGTCATAATATATAATGTCACAGGGCTTGGAATTTCAAATTAAGTACTTTTATATATAAATATATATATAGGTATATATACAAATTTGTAATTTTCTACGGCTGCCTGAGATGTTTACCTACATAATCACAGATCATCAATTTACAGGCCTAATTTATTGTCGTGACTCGTCGTCACAAACAAAACTTTTTGGCCTTTATTTGTACAAGAAAATAAACTGATTTGACAGTTCATTTGTATTATTTAAAAATATATATCTTCCTGATAAAAGATTTTCGAGTAAATTTTGCAGAGTTTCGAGAAAATGACACGTTATGTTTGCTGAATATACGCGCGCAGACATCTTGCGTAAAACACTGGTTCTCTGCATTTGCGCAAATAGATCGAATGTCGTTGAGGATTCCGAGTGAAGGAAGCTGATCAGAGAATCCCTGTGTATGCACCATGCGTATACACACTACTCGGCACCGCCTATTTTTTCCGTTCCTTAAACACTCAGGCTCAATATTTTCTGCGAGCTGAGGTGCAAAACGCCCTTAAAAACGACGCTGGATTCAAGGAAATGCCCCCCTGCGAATGATGCATGCCTTAAAAGCTGCAAACCGGCCGTGCCACTCCGCCGGCTGCTCCGACTCATTTCGTACAGTTACCATCGAATCGTGGCGCGCCTCCGTGTCTGCCGCTGGCGCCGCCGCCTTCGTCGCTGACAACGATCGCGACTAAAACCAAATCCTCGTCCTCTTCCGGTTTTGGCACTCATTATCACGTGGGGAGTAAATGCCATAGCTTATTTTTTGTTCGGTAGATTTATTAATGTTTCGAATCTGTAGTTTACTCATTATGCTAAGAGTAATGGCGGAGATTCTAGTGACACATTGGAGAATGTGTTTTAATCTTTTCAATATAATTGTGATGTTTTAGAACCACCTTTAATCTTGTTTAACAAGTGTGGTTCATGGAATGTTTTGTGTTATGGGAGGGAGTGCCTCCTAATCGACATCAAGGGTGAAAGTAGCACTTGCAATGAAGATGCTTGTAGAGTGAACGCTAGGAGGTGGCCAAGCTCAAAAATTGAACTTTGGTGGGAGAAAAGATGGATGCATCATGAAGACATGACCGAGTCACAAGTTGAGTCAAAGGTGATGGACATGACATGATATTGACGACCCGAGGTGATGGTGATGGTTGATGCAAGAAGGGAAAAATTTGGGTTCGAGACTTATAGGCAAGTGTCACATTGATCAAGGTGTGACCAAACATGCATTCACCAAATAGGAAGCAAATATTAAGCCATGTGTAATATATAACATCATAAAGTAATCGAGCCCAAAGGTAAGCATCAAGGAATGATGGCGGTGATAGATTATTCCCACAAAGAACAATTCCCGAGGCCAAGCTAGCTTCAGTAATAAAAATTGCAAGATTGAACTCGCAAGGGAAGCCAAACTTTAATCGACAAGCATATGTAGAAGCTCTCGATACCACAACTTGGGTATGTGATCAAGGGATCATTTTTGAAGTTCCCTAAACATCCCTAAATGGCATCGCAAGTAAGACCGTGTCGAGAGCTTTCCAACGATCAGATGAACGCCGCGATACAAAACGGACATCGAGAGCTCTAGATATGTCCGGTCAAAGCTCAGTTAATGGGAAAGTCAACTATGGTCAACTGGTCAATATTGGACCAATGGCACTGTGACACGTGGCGAAAAGGCAAAGGGAGTCGTTTGTTGGTTTTCGATCTCCGGTCTTGACGGTCATAAAAGATTTTTTCGCGAAACAGAGGCTCAACTTTTGTTACGGAGGGGAGCCCGGCCGCGTGGACTATGGTATTATCACCGATATGGTGGGTCCACAAGCCACCACGAATCAAATTCACTCGATTTGCCTATCCAGAGATGCACAAATCGAATTCGCTCAATTTTCCTATCAAGAGATGACAAGTGGACTATATGCTATTGACCGAGTTAATTATTTTCTATACCATATCAGTATGGGTCTAATTTATATTTAACTAGGTAAGTCCACTTACAAACCAATTTACTTTGTATGCCACATAAGTGGGCGGGTTGGGCGGGTTTCATTTTGAAACCATATATTAATGCAAGTGGTCAGCCCACATAAACCTCTACTTACCCACATAAGCCGCCAACCAAACATACATGCCAAGCTTCCACGTGAGAGAGGAGGAGGTGGGGCAGTTATGCCTCAAGTGGTCCTTTGACCACTTTAAAACATGTGTGGAAAGGCTTTAATAAAGCCTAAAACAATATCCTCCACCAAATGTGGGATAACCCACTTCACCTTATCCGCTCAATTTGGGATTTTATCCCTTCCTAAAGTAAATCGCCACTATGGGAAATAATCCCATTTATTTTGCTACGGGCTATGCTAATATTAGCCTTAGATAATATTTGAGGCATTATTTTAAGGGCCCTATTTTTGTATAAATAGGGAACCCATTTCATTGTAATGGACACACAACACAACGCAAGCTCATTCATAGAGCTCGGAAAAGTGGAGAGCGAGGCAAGAGGAGAGTTAGTTGCCATGGGTATAGTTGTGTGAAGACCTAATTTATTTAGGCATTATTATTTTAATTATTATTGACCTATTATTTTTAGGCAATAAAAATTAAAATTATTGTGGCTAGGAGTTATTACTACTACCTAGTCGGCCCATAGCGCCACACCAAATTATTGTGAATCTTGGAATATCGACCGGAGTGCCATAGGGTGTTACGAAGTGTCTGGAAGGCCAATCGAGAACCGGAGGATTCCGAACAGTGGAGCTAGTGCCATTGAGCTTGCCGAATACGCCAGAAAGGGGAAGTTGGGTGCTATTTTTCACCCTTGTCTTTTGAAGGTCTGGTTATTCTTCTAAGCAAGTTCTTAATAGTTTCCATTAGGTTTTCTTGTGAAAGTACTATTATAACTTACAAGTTTTGACTAGTGGAACGGTTCGATAAGAACCCAAAGACGTAGGCAATTGTCGAACTCCGTAATCAATCATTGTGCAATTGTCTTTATTGTCTTGCATTAATTTTTAAATTGATTACTTAAAAGGAGCAAATTGTCGGCAATAATTAAAGCCTACAAGGGTCCGAGATCAGGTAGATAAAAACTTGATTATTTTCGGATCACAAATTGTCACATTTATCAAGGTGTGACCAAACATGCATTCACCAAATAGGAAGAAAATATTGAGCCATGTGTAATACATAACATCATAAAGTAATCAAGCCCAAAGGTAAGCATCAAGAAATGATGGCGGTGATAGATTATTCCCATAAAGAACAATTCCCGAGGCCAAGCCACTTCAGTAATAAAAATTGCAAGATTGAACCCGCAATGGAAGCCAAACATTAACTAACAGCATGTGTAGAAGCATGAACACGAGGAAAGAAATTGTTTCGAGTAACCAAAGATGTGACAAGAATACACCTACGAGATCGTGGTGAATTGAACGTGATGTCCACGTCATCAAGAAAGAAGCAACGACCATGGTATGATGCAATGGGCAAGAGCCTAAGATTGAGCGTAAGAAACATCAAACTTGGTGCAGTTTTCCACATAATCAACTTGAGGTCTTCCCCTTTCAACATAGGTTGTTGTTTTTGCCTTAGGAGGGCACTCAACCTCTCCATCATTCACCTTTCACTGGCCAAATTGCTCCATCATTTCAACTGACTACCTCATCTGCAAGATCTCGTCTATTTGTTTGAGGTCCTAAAACTATCCTACGAGATAGCACGAGTCTGCTTCATGTTGTTCCCCTCATAAGGGTATCACTCAATGTTTAATTAGTGCATGTGACGTGAGGGCATAATTATCGCTTGATCTCACAAAAATAGTAGACCTCTCATCAAAACCATGAATATCAAACTATACATATTAACTCACCCGACCCTAATGGAAAAGATACATGAAACAATGCAATATTCTCTATTGGGAGGGGCAAAAGATCATGCCCGGTGGACATGCATCATGCAATGGGAGGTGGTGGAGGGTGCATAGACCAAGTGCCACCAGTGGTGTACATGCTAGAAATT
>CM031238.1:758437754-758537754 GCA_018340775.1 Taxus wallichiana var. yunnanensis | reverse complement strand
AATAATTTGAAATTTTAGGCTTGGTGGGAACACTACTAACATAGTTTATTATATATATATATATATATATATATATACATACTATAACTTATAATTATTGGAAAATTGTGAATAAAAATTAGATAATTAGGATTATAAATTGAACCTTTAATAAGTTATACATGTATTGTTTAGTATTAGATTGTTTTGAAATAAACTTATAAACATATGTTTGACAAATAATAAAATGGATCTCATACTTCATGGTTTTGATGTTGTAAAGATGTCGGTGAGTGAAGAGATGGCACACAAATATGGCGTGGAAGTGACCAACTCAAAGGAGGTTTGAATGTTAAAGCCACCAACATAGAATATCGTTAGATGCATTTGATTTTTATTGAATAGGGAGAGACACCAATAGTGGTGCACCCTAAGTTAGGGGGCCCACAAAATAAATTCTATAAAATGTGGGAACCTGATTTTTTCACCAGCACGTAGTTCAAGGTTTTTAAATTACATATATTTTTTGAGTGTTGAATTGGAGGGAAAGATATATTTTGAATTTATTTAAAATAGTAAATTTTAGTTACACTACATTTTGATTGGGACCCATATTTGATCATGGGTGATAATGGTTGAACATTTAAAATTTTAAAAAGGCAAATCTTACATGTCATGATATGATTGGGTGTTGTCATGTCAAAAATGACTAATCACCAAGTACTTTTATGACAACTATTGGGTGTTGTGTATTCAAGACACTATATCCACAATTAGACCCTGCTCAACTATTGGTGTCTCTCCCCTACGACATTTGATCTTTCTAATGCATTTGATGGTCTCGCGAGTCACAAAAATGCTATAAGTTTGATGAAATAGTTTTCAATAAATTAAAAAAAAAAGTAGAAATCGTCCAGTCCTTCCCACATGACAATAATTTCCAACATGTCTTATCATACGGTGGATCAATTTATGTTTCAAAAATCTATGATTACTTTTAATTTGTTTTAGGTTAGGAACATGTGTAGGGGAGGCTGGAGGAGATTCATAGAGCCTCACAGGTGTGCCGTGGATTTCTTTGGTTTTTGGTTTCCAGTGTTTGAAAAAATACCTTAACCGCCTCAATCGAGATCCGGGTCATACATTGATTTAGATTCGTAGGGCTTCACAGGTGAGGAACATTCTGTAAGAGAACTATTTACACAAGTACATGAACATAAACATGGCAACAACAAGTACAAGAACAGGATCGGATCGATAATGAGGAACACATAGTTTACATGTCAATAGTTTGAAAAAATTTCTCAAGTATTTTACAATGACAAAACCTTCAACGAAAGAGGATATAGGAGTATTTAACTTGAATGCATCTCCACATAACATGACCAGCTCTTCCACCGATATAGTATCAATCCTCGAGGAGAAATTGTAGGCTCTCAAACAACAATTATTGGATTTATCTTCGGTGGTCATGGAACAAAATAAAGTGATTACTGCAGAGTCAGGCATATCAACATTCGGAATCCTCCTTAATAGAATTGAAATCCTCTTCTACCTTAAACTCCATTAGCAACAACAATAAGGAAGATATTTCCCTTCTTCACGCTAAACTTGTGGTTAATAGAGAAAGAAACAGAAGGATTTAGATACCAAATTGCATTCTATAAATCCAAGCGAATGTGTCCAAGTTGTGAAAAATAGTAATAAACCACCTCTCTTGGTTGAAGTTGTAATTCAAGCAAAGTTTGAATAAGATAGACAAAGACAAGCCAAATCCTTTAATTTGTGAGTTAAAGGATTAACCAACCAAGAAAATGCCATCAAACAACGTCCAACTTCATTACTAATGATTTAGGACTATTTACTATATCCCGGATAAAGCTTGGTTTAATCAAGATGACTCTTTAGTTATTCACTTTCGCACAACACAAGATAGATTGGAGGCACTTCGATGAAATAATTTTTTTGATTGTGTTGACAAACTTTATCTAGATGAAGATTTAACTAAGATGCCACAAAAAGAGGTAAAGAAAGTAAGAAGAAAGTTATTGATGCCAAAAAGCAAGGGAAATGGGTTGTAATCCGTAATGGAAGGGTTTAGATCGGGTATTCTCCTCTTGATTGGTGCACTAAACCTTGGCCTATTTCTACATGACGCGAGCTCAGAAACATGGTCTACAACCTCAATTACAATTGTAGTTTGGAATTGTGGAGGTTCTATCATTTTGCCCGGGATCTTCTAAAGACGTGATTCTTAACTCGGATATCATTTTTCTCATAGAAACTCATGAAACCAAGGAGAAACCTCTACCATCATATGCGGGATACTCATGGATTAGTGTTCACTGACAACGACTTCAACAAGGCATAAAAGGCTCTAGTGGAGTTGATTTCCTTTATAGAGATCATCTCCATTCCTCTATTCAATTTGAAGGATTTGATGAATTTGCAAGGTTTCTATGGATATCACTTACAAGAAGAACTCCTTTGAAAAATCTGTATATTGATCCCTATTACTTCCCCCACAATATTTAAATTATGCTCCGGCTCTTAAAGGTGAATCTCCTTTGTAGACTTACATTTGGAAATAAAAAAATACTCTTCTTTTGGTGAGGTTATTCTTCTTGCTGACTTGATGCCCAGGACTAGCCACCTTGATGTGCTAATCATGATCTTCACAACGACCCATTGATGATTTATGAAGTTGATCAACATGAATCAGGGCTTCAACAATATTCTACAGATTCTATGGTGAATTCTTATGGACAACACCTAATCAAATTGGGTAAATCCCATGATCTTGCTATCTTGAATGGTATGGAACACTTCCCTAATTTCAAAGGCTTTACTTATTTCCCTTATTCTGGTGGAACTAGTGTTGTAGACTATGTTATATCCTACAAATCATTTTCCTTGAGTATATATGATCTCCAGATTTCTACTTCTCCCCCACCTCTCACAGATCATGCCATTCTCTCTTTTCGTACACCTCTTGCCACACCTATCACAACAACCTCCCATGCACTCTCACAAAAAAATACTATTATACATTTTTACCATGCATATGATGAGAGTTACACTAATATCCTCAAAACTGACCTCATGAACATTTATGATACCTTAGACCTAGTTGAGAGGGCTACTAGACTATCACAGGGAATTATGGATGTTGCATTTAAGAATTTCCCCACTCAATCATACTTCTGGCTCCATACCCATGGTCATTTCCGATAAATTCTTGATACGATGTGGATTGTAAAAATGTTCACAAGTTAACTAAATGTATTATGACCAAAACCCCCTCTAAAGCCAAGGTGGAACAAAATCTCTATAGAATCATTCTTAGAAGGAAGAAATGACAATATTTGTATGATGAACAAAGAGCTACCATATACAAAATCCGGTTTAATCCCAAGTCTTTCGGAGATCATTTTACCCAAAAACTCTACTTGTGCCATTACCGACCCACATACATGGTCTACATATGCTACCTCTCTCTATGATGATATAGTGCCCACTTCCCTTTGACACCTTTTGATACTAACCATGATATCTGTTGATTATAATATTGACATGATTATGGACCTTACTATAGTATGATGATAGATGTAGATCATGGATTATTGTTGACTTGATTCAGTTATGATGCATAATGATTATTAGAGACATTTTATATGTTGATGATGATATCTTCTTTGGACATGGTTATATGATGGATGTTGTTCGGACTTGTGATGTTTAGATGTTGTGAGTAGACCTAAAAATGGAAAATTATTGGATGAGGATATAATTGTTGATAAAACTATAAATGATATTGTTAGATTGCTTTGATGTTGTTGTGATTCATATATCTAGATGATTTTGGATTTTTAATTATATTTATATTATTTTGGATGTTCTAATATGGCCCTGAGGTGAAGGAGGTTTTATGTTTTATAGGTTAAAATATCACAAAAAACATCGGGGATTGGAGACCAAGCACATTGGAATTCTAGAAGAATTCAACAAGGTCACCATAGCAACTAGTTTTGTTTGTGCGTGTTTGTGTGTGCTAGGGATCCCTATGGGGGATCACCTTTAAATGTGACCAAGGGTTTTATGTGTTTATTTTATTTTGGCCCTTTTGTTTATGTTTGCATGTATTTATTTTTGTGGTGCTTTTACCCCTTTCATTAATTATTAAATAGTGTAAACATATTTTGAGTAATCATGTTAAGATAATTAAAATATGTCATAAGAAAGTAATTAATAGAGTTGGCTTGGAATTAAAGTGTTGTGAGTAATGTGTAAGTGATGTGTAAGTTGATTCTTGAGTGTGAAAAACTCCACCTTCTTAGAAATTTGAATTTGTCCTTGGAGGTTGTTTTGGAGGCTTGTGGGACAAGTTAAACTTGTCCCATACCCTTAAATTTATTTACCAACCATACCTATGGTTGGGGAGTTGAAATTATACTTTTATTATGTATTTTGGGAAGACAAATTTTAGGTTTTAATTGCACTTTTATTACATGTTTAATTTTAGTACTTTGGGGTGTGGGTTGGATTTGAGTGTGTAAGTAAACTATCATATTATTCACCCACTTATTTATTATGCATTGGAGAATGAAGTTGAATTTTTGGGGTTGGGGTGAGGATGTGTGATGTGGCATCCTACAGGATTCTCCTCATCCTCTTCTCTTCCCTCTTCTATAAAATTTCAATTGCTTTCCTTGTTTTGGGTTGCTTAACTTTGGAGACTTCATTTTTGGGTGAATTTTCTTTTTGTTTTGGAGCTCTTGCTTGGAGAAGTTTTTAAAGATTGTTGCATGCTTTATGATTGGCTGTATTGGATTGCTTGCATTGGGATATAGCTTGATGTTTTGGAACTTGGAAAACTCCATCATGGAGAGGTAGGAGTTTGGCTCTTGAATTTCTCTTCTTTTATATATTTAAATGTTCTTGTGTGAATGTTTTAGTATATTTGTGGGCTGTTGGGTAGATGGCCTAGGAATGGTGTAGGAGAAGACTATGGGGTTATTTTGTGGGAGGCACAAGTGTGTTTTAGGGAGGTATAAGGGTGGAGGGAGTTAGGATTTGGGTTCCACCTTACAAAGAAATAGCTTGCATTTCTTTACTCGTTATGGGGTGCCATAAGAGGTTGGGGAGACATAAGAAATGTGAGGAATAAGGGGTACTTGGGGGAGGCATAAGGGCATGATAGGGTTTTGATATATATATATATATATATATATATATATATATATATATATATATATATATATATATATATTTTGGTGGGTTGTTCTCAGGTGGTGATACCCATTTTCCCTTTGGGAGGCATAAGCAACATCCCCATAGCTTCTTGCTCCTTTGGCTTTCTTGATGAAGCCTTTGTATTGTTTGTCATGTTTTAATGTAGTTTAAAACTACATTCTATTTTGGACTGTGTTTTTTATGAAAATTCTACTTGTATGTTTATGGAAGCCTGTTGTTGTCATGAGTTGGATCACATATTTTATTGCATTATGGTTGGGGCTTGAGGGGCCAATGAAGAAGGATGGCTTCTCCTCTTCATTGGATGTCTTGGTTGGGTGGAGAGCGTTGCCTTTCCCCTACTTTTGTTGTGATCAAATTGGAAGAATGAGAGGAGTATGCATGTTGTTGTTTGAGAGTGAGAAAAAGAATTTGAGTCCCTTGTGAAATGAAATTTTATTGTAACCTTTCCCACTTGAAGTGGATGAAATTGTAAATGTTTGTAATGGAAAGATGTTGTATTGATTGCAAGTTGTATATTGAAATGTAAAGAGTTATACTCTGTATTCTATTTTGGAAAGAATGTGAAAGAATGATACGTGTTTTTGTATGTTGTATTTTGAAATCAAATGGAAAGGAAGTTGTAAGAGTTCATTTAAATTAATGGAAGTGGTTTTGTCTTGTCCATATGTTGTTATTCCATTGGAAATTTGTGTTTAGCATGCACTATGAAATCCCTGTTTGAAAAGTGGTAAAGTGGAACACGTGAAAAGAAAATGTATTATTCTGCCCTGTATATAATAAATGATTTTGGAAGGAATAAAAGAAGGAAGTTGTAAAGTTGTCTTTTGGAATCAATAAATGAATGTAATACTTTTCTCAAATTGCATTGTTGTATTGAATCTGATTTTTCAATGTATTGAAATCTCTATTTGAAAGGAAGAAATGCGGGTGAGAAAAGTACAATAATTTGTCTCTTTGGAAATGTGAAAAATTTGAAATCAGAATTGCATTTTGGTCTTGAATAGTTTGATTGAATCAACTAAATGTGTTAGATTGAGATTGAACGTATTCTAAATACTTGGAAGAAGAAAATGGCAAATAGACCCTTTAAAATTTGATCCCATTTTTTTTGTAATTTCAAACTAGCAATTATCTAAACCAAAAATGCACAGATTCAAACCTACAAGAAATAAAATAAAAATCAAACATTAAAATTGAGCATGTTAGGGTATAAATGAGTTCAATTAGACAAAGACACTTAAAGGAAATATTTCAAAACTTAGCAAAATCAGGCTCAAACCGTTTTGCAGTCGTTTTGTTATCAAGAAATGAAAATGTTCAAATTGTAAATCTATCAGAAAAATTGAATCTTGAATCCTTTCCTTAAATCCACCTAAGAACATGTCCCCATGTCTATTTGACATGTAGAGAGAGGAAGAAGATCAAATTGAATAAATCTCACAAGTTAAAATTTACCAGTTCGCACTATAAAAGCCTGCAGGCCATTTTCTTAAAATTGACCCTTAAACTTTGTCAAAATAAAAAAATTAATGATCCATGAGTGAAGAGGATGTCGAGAGATTTCCAGAAAGTCCTCGTTTTCCCAAAACTAAGCTCTCTATCAAAAGTTATGGCCCTCTGAAGTTTTCTTCCTTAGCATCAAAAAATTTGGAAAAATAAATTCTTGTGGGCCCGGACCTAAATTTTTCCCTTAAACACTTGAGACAATTTTTCTAAATTTTCTCCACCACCCCCCTACCTACACCAATTAGAGGCTTACCACATGGCACCATGAGGTGTCAGTGGAGGGGCAGATCCTTTTTAACTTAGCGCTTAGGAAAATTTTGGGAAAATTTTCCAAATTTTCCCCCAGCTCGCGACCAATCCGGTGATGCCACGTGGCGTCATGAGGCATTGGTGGAGGAGTGGGTTCCCTTTTTTCCTTTTGCATTTCAAAAATTTTGGAAAATTTTCCAAGTTTTTCCCGCCTCCACCAGCCCCACATCCAATCAAGGAGCTGCCATGTGGCATCATGAGGTATCGGCGAGGTGCGGGTCAATGTTACCCTCTTAGCCCTTTGGGGTGTTAAAAATTTTCTCCCCACCACCCCGATTTCCCGCATTAGCTTAGGTGATGCCACGTGTCCCCTATGGAATCATGGGAATGCGGGTGCAAATTTGGCTCCTCGCCTTGCGTGGGAGAATTTTCTAAATGTCTCCCATCACCCCCGCTTTCCCCCCGTGGCCGACTTGGGAGTGCCACATGTCCCTTGTGGACTTGTGGACCTTTGGGAGCATGAGTGCAAAATTTTTTTTCTCCCACATGGAAAATTTTCCAAAAGTCTCCCTGCAGCCCGCCAACCCACCCTTTGGGAAAATTTTCACCCCCTGGGCCCGCAGGCCCGCTCTTGGGGAAAATTTTCACCCAAGGCCCGCCGCCCATAACTTGAAAAATATGAGGAGTTAGGAGGACTTATTTATATCACTGGAAAGGTGAGGAAATTTCCTATCCAATGGGAGTAATTTAGGAAAATTTTGAATGCGTTAAGTGTGAGAAAAATCAAGTTGAAACTTTAAGCCTGTTAGAGAAAGGGGTATGGTGAAGAATTACCCTCTGAACCTAATGAACCTTCTAACCCTAAATTTTGGACCTTATGACCTCTAATAATTGTTAATAAAATAAAACTATATTCTAGTAGATTAGAATTGTTCTGAAACATGTTAGTGAAAACTATTGTCTTGTAACTCAGAACCTGTCAAGATTCTTTTAATAAAAAAATTATTCCATAATTTTCCTAACTAATCCTAGGTTGTTCTTGGGTCTCAAGTGGGTTGTTTTTTTAATGGGTGTTACACTTGGTATCAGAGAAGTGGTTCAAAATCTTGGACCATTGGGCACACTAGAAAACTTGAGACATGAAACTTAAACCTATCACACTTTTAAATCTAGAAAAGCAACTTAGTTTAGAAATTACATATTTTAGTAAACATGGAAACTAAATAAAACTTAGAAAAATGAACTAACTCTCACCTTGGTCTGTGCAGGAGGCACAGACATGGGATGAGGGGATATTTTCACATAGACCTAGACTTACCACCACAATCATGCATGTCAAAGCAACCATCCTACCCTAGATTTTGTAGACTCTTCAGGATGTTAATGCTGCTCTATGCGGAGGATCAGTAGGAGGACATGCAACCAGACATGATAGAGTCCCTTCCATTGAGGGTCATTTATCTCCTCGACCCAGTGAGGAGCATGGAGGAGAGAACTCCCATAGAGTCAGCCAGAGTAGAGTCACCATAGAGGGGACAGGGTGACCGAGTTTCAGGACATAGAGAGAGGTCTGAGCCCTAGGCTTAGGGATGAGCATACAGAGAGACCTAGAGGCCATCAGACCACAACTGCAGATCACATCAGGGAGATCCTGAAGCTTTGGCCATCACATTATTTTGGTGACATAGGTGGATTTTAGGAAGAGGCCTGGTTGGTGAGCTTGAGCGGATGCTTCAAGCTCTTTCCTTGTTCTAGCAACACAAAAGCTCATGTTGCGATCCATCTACTGAGGGATGGAGCTAGTGTCTGGGAGGATAGAGGAGCAGAAGCTCCATGTTGATTCTGAGACAATTACCTAGGAGCTCTTTGAGGAGTGTTTTAGGAATAGATATTTGTCATGGAGGTTCATACAACATAGTGGATAGATGAGTTTCATGACCTCTGATAGGCATCTCTTACAAGTGGCTGAGTATGAGAGTAGATTTCTAGATCTACTCCAGTATGTTGATTACATGCAGGATGAGCAGGTGCAGATCCACAGGTTCATTCGGGGCCTGAATCTAGACATTGGAGGTGTAGTGTGGATCCATTGTCCACAGACATTAGCTGAGGCCATCGAGAAGGCCTATATAGTAGAGGAGACTCGGGGAAAGACCCAACAGGCTAGAGACCGAGTCTGGAGCCACATACAATAGATGTAGGACAACAGATCGAGGGGGTCAGTACCTCTTCCTCATGGTGGACAGGGTTCAACATAGTCATCTTTTAGACCCACAAGCAACAATAACAGCAGTCCCGCCCACCTTATAGACCTCCACAGAGGTTTGATGCACAGAGAGGTTGGAGTATGGGGCCTCCTCCTAGGGGTCCCATCAGACACAAGGTGCCTAGAGAGCTCACTCGGAAGAGCTCGTGCCAACAGAGACCTCAGAGACCAACCCAGATCATCATCAAGATCCACACCACAAACCTCCAAAGTACTAATGGACCTGCTACATAGGGGAGAGGATTATGGTTGTTTTGGTTGTGGTGTTACTAGACATTTTTGGAGAGATTTCCCATAGAACCCTAATAACAAGGGTAAGACACAAATCTCAGAGCCTACTGTTGGTGATATGGGGCACAGTCATAGGATGTATGTAGTGGTTGAGAACCACCAGGAAGAGCATTAGAGTACAATTATTGAGACTGCAGGTAGCATTGGTGGTATTCCTACCTCCATTTTGTTTGATTCTAGTTCTTCTGATTCTTTCATTGCACCATATTTAGTAGAGCGATGCAGGCTGGTGGTAGTTAGGTAGGGTCATAGTTGGGATGTTGAGATGGCTTCTGGAGCCAAGATCTCTATAGACTCCTTAGTTAAGGAGTGTGTGGTGGATTTGGGACCTTTCACCACTACCTCAGATCTCCGTATCCTTCCTTTGGGCTCATATGGAGTCATCTTGGGTATGGATTGGTTGTCTACACACAAGGCCAGAATGGATTGTTACCACAAGATTATATCTTGTGCAAGATGATTTGGGAGTTGAGTTGGTGATTTCAGGGGTTAGGAGACCCATTTCTATTTACACCATCTCTACTGTTATGTATCTTAAGTGGTGTGTGTGATGGGTTGTTAAATGTATGTATGTTGTTACAGTCAGTGATGATCAGAGGATGGGTCTAGTGGACCATCGCTAGATGATCACCCCATTTTGAGAGAGTTTGCAGATGTCTTTCTAGGGAGCTACCGGGGTTACCACCCCACGTGAGATTGATTTTCATATAGACCTAGTTCAGGAGCAGAGCCTATCTCATGAGCACCTTATCGATGACCACACCAGAGCTCTATGAGCTCAAGTTGTAGCTTGAGGGCCTTTTGGAGAAAGGCCTTATCCATCCTAGTGTATCCCCTTGGGGTGCACCGGTGATCTTTGTGAAGAAGAAGGATGGATCCTTATGGTTGTGTATTGATTACCACCAGCTGAATAAGGTAACGATCAAGAATCGTTATCCCCTTCCATGCATTGATGATTTGTTTGATCAGATGAAGGGAGCCACAAATTTCTCTAAGATTGATCTTAAGTCAAAGGCTACCATCAGTTGAGGATTTAGAGGCGGACATTCATAAGATTGTTTCCATACGAGATATGGCCACTATGAGTTCACAGTGGTGCCTTTTGGTTTGACTAATGCCCCACAATATTTATGAGTTTGATGAATGGGGTATTTAGGACCTTCTTAGATCACTTTGTGCTCATCTTCCTTGATGACATTTTGATTTACTCACTCACATACGCATGAGGAGCACGAGGGCACCTTCACCAGGTTCTTCAGTGTCTTTGGGAGCAAGCAACTTTATGGGAACTTGGAGAAGTGTGCATTCTTTTAGACAGAGGTGCAAGTATTTGGGTCATATCATTTCTGGGGAAGGTATCACCATCGATCCTTCCAAGATTAGAGCTATTATGGATTGGCCAACACCCACTACTGTGATTGAGGTGTGCAACTTCATGGGATTAGCAGGTTACTACCGAGATTTTTTAGGACTTCTCTCAGATTGCACACCCCATCACTTCCCTTCAGAGGAAAGGGAAGATTTTTTTTGGTCGAAAGGTGTGAGAAGGCCTTCAAGATACATGAAGGAATGTCTCACTACAACACCTATTCTTGCAGTGTCGGATCCACAGGGTGAGTTTTTCATTTGCACGGATGCTTCTTTAGTAGGGCTTGGAGGTGTGTTGATGCAGGAGGGAAGAGTAGTGGATTTTGAGTCTCACAAACTCAAAGATTACGAGCTTAATTATCCGACTCATGATCTTGAGCTTGTAGTAGTTGTGCATGCTTTGGTTCGATGGAGACACTTTCTGCTTGGTCGGAGATTCACACTCAGGACAGATCACTTGAGTCTTCACCACCTCTTCACGCAGCCCAATCTCAATGCTGTCAGCGACGTTGGATGGAGTTGCTTTGTGAGTATGATATGGAGATAGAGCATGTGAAAGGGAAGGAGAATGTGGTGGCAAGATGCTCTCAACAGACGGAGACATGTGGCTATGGCCACCTTAGTGAGCACAAATTTGTGGAGCAGGATTCTTCAACAGCTTCCTCTTGACAGCTTCTACATTGCAAGTTTGAGTAGAGATCGAGTCTCAGAGACCCCTCGAGGGAAGTTTGATGGTTTTTCCTTAGAGGTAGATGGTCTTCTCAGGAACAGAGGTCTGGATTTATGTTCCCAGAGATGGAGGCTTGAGGTAGGACATCTTGGCAGAGGCACATCGTGCACCCTATTCAGCCCATCCTAGGGTGAAGAAGATGCACGCCACCTTGAGACAGTTGTATCATTGGAGAGGACTTCGTAGAGAGACGTGGCCCAGTTCGTGTCATGATGTTTAGAGTGCCTAGAAAGTAAAGGCCAAGCATCAACATCTAACTGGCCTTCTCTTTCCTCATGCTATACCAAGAGTGGAAATGGGACACCATTTCCATGGACTTCATTATTGTTGGGCTACCGATGTCGAGATATCACCACGATGCCATCATGGTCACGGTTGATAAATTGAAAAAAGTGGCTCACTTTTTTTCCGGTGAAGACCACTTATATAGCTAGTCTAGTGGCATGGGTATATTTGGATGAGATTGTCAAGTTGCATGAGATTCCGTGGAAGATCATTAGTGACCATGATCCTTTATACACTTCCCATTTTTGGACTACCATGCAACATGCCCTCGGGATGAAGATCAATTTCAGCACAACATATCACCCTGAGACAAGATGGAAGACTGAGTGGGTGAATCAGATTTTAGAGGACATGCTTAGGATGTATGTGATGGATCAATAGTCTAGATGGGAGGAGTACCTATACTTAGTGGAGTTTTCCTACAATAATAGTTTTAGAGTTCTATAGGCATGGCTCCTTTTCAGATTTGTATGGTAGAGAGTGTAGGACACCTCTTAGTTGGGACAAGTTAGAGGATATGGTTTCTCTTGGACCATACTTTTTTGTAGGACATGGAGTAGTATAGTGGTGATTTTGATCGATGACAAAGACTTAGGAGGCACAGGACATGAAGAAGAAGTATGCAGATTAACATAGGACCGACCGTATTTTTGATGTGGGCATGAATGTGTTCCTTCGTGTCAGGCCACATAAGAGCCCTATCCATTATGGAAAAGGTTCTAAGTTAGCTCCTAGATTTGTGGGTCCTTTGAGATCTTGGAGCGTATCGGCCCTTTGGCCTACCATCTAGCATTGCCACCTAGCTTGTCTCGCATACATGATGTGTTTCATGTTTCAGTTCTTAGGAGATATGTTATAGATCCTTCTCATGTGTTAGATTGAACATCATTGAAGGTGCAGGATCTAGGGAAGGTGATGGTGGACCTCATTTGCATCCTAGATCGCAAGACCCTGGGCCTTCGAGGCAAGAGAGGTTGATTAGGTTCAGGGTGTAGTGGGACATATATGATGAGACTACAGCTACATGGGAGGATGCTACTTTATTACGAGTTTAGTTTCCACATTTTTTCCAATGACTTCCAGGAGGAAGTCGAGTCTAAGGGGAGGGGGATGTAGTGCCCACTTCCCTTTGACACTTTTTTTTGATACTAATCATGATACTGTTGATTATATTATGGACATGATTATGGACCTTATTATAGTATGATGATAGATGTTAGATCATGGATTATTGTTGACTTGATTCAATTATGATGCATGATGATTATTAGAGACATTTTATATGTTGATGATGATATATTGTTTGACATGGTTATATGATGGATGTTGTTCGGACTTGTGATATTTGGATATTATGAGTAGACCTAGAAATGAAAATTATTGGATGATGATATAGTTGTTGATAAAACTATAAATGATATTGTTAGATTGCTTTGATGTTGTTGTGATTCATATATCTAGATGATTTTGAATTTTTAATTATTTATATTATTTTGGATGTTCTAATATGGCCACGAGGCCGAAGGAGGTATTTGTGTTTTGTAAGTTAAAATATCACAACAAACATCGGGGGATTGGAGACCAACCACATTGAATTCTAGATGAATTCAACAAGGTCACCATGGCAACTAGTTTTGTTGTGTGTTTGTTTGTGTGTTAGGGATTCCCATGGGGGGATCACCTTTAAATGTGACCAAGGGGTTTTATGTATTTATTTTATTTTGGACCTTTTGTTTATGTTTGCATGTATTTTTTTTGTGGTGCTTTTACCCCTTTCATTAATTATTAAATAGTGTAAAAATATTTTGAGTAATCATGTTGTTAAAATAATTAATTAAAATATGTCATAAGAAAGTAATTAATAGAGTTGTTGGCTTGAATTAAAGTGTTGTAAGTAATGTGTAAGTGATGTGTAAGTTAACTTTGAGTGTGAAACACTCCACCTTCTTAGAAATTCGAATTTGTCCTTAGAGGCTGTTTTGGAGGCTTGTGGGACAAGTTAAACTTGTCCCATACCTCTTAAATTTATTTACCAACCATACCTATGGTTGGAGAGTTAAAATTAGACTTTTATAATGCATTTTGGGAAGAAAAATTGTAGGTTTTAATTGCACTTTTCTTACATGTTTTAATTTCAGTCCTTTGGGGTGTGGGTTGGATTTGAGTGTGTAAGTAAACTATCATATTATTCACCCACTTATTTATTATGCATTGGAGAATGAAGTTGAATTTTGGGGGTTGGGGTTGAGGATGTGTGATGTGGCATCCTACATGGATCCACCTCATCCTCTTCTCTTCCTCTTCTATAAAATTCAAATTGCTTGCCTTGTTTTGGGTTGCTTCACTTTGGAGACTTCATTTTTGGGTGAATTTTCTTGTTGTTTTGGGAGCTCTTGCTTGGAGAAGTTTTTGGAAGATTGTTGCATGCTTGTGCTTGGCTATTTTGGATTGCTTGCATTGGGATAAAACTTTTTGTTTTAGAACTTGGAACAACTCCATCATGGAGAGGTAGAGCTTGGCTCTTGAAATGCTCTTCTTTTATATATGTAAATGTTAATGTGTGAATGTTTTGGCATGTTTGTGGGTTGTTGGGTAGATGGCCTAGGAATGGTGTAGGAGAAGACTATGGGGTTATTTTGTGGGAGGCACAAGTGTGTTTTAGGGAGGTATAAGGGTGGAGGGAGTTGGGATTTGGGTTCCACCTTACAAAGAAATAGCTTACATTTCTTTACTCATTATGGGGTGCCATAAGAGGTTGGGGAGGCATAAGGAAATGTGAGGAATAAGGGGTACTTGGGGAGGCATAAGGGCAAGAATGTTTTAAATGATATTTGATATATATATATATATGGTGGTTTGTTCTCAGGTGGTGATACCCATTTCCCCTTTGGGAGGCATAAGCAACATCCCCCATAGTTTCTTTCTCCTTTGGCTTGCTTGATGAAGCTTTGTATTGTTTGTCATGTTTTAATGTAGTTGTAAACTACATTTTTTTGGATTGTGTTTTTTATAAAAATGTTGCTTGTGTGTTTGTGGAAGCTTGTTGTTGCCATGAGTTGGATCACATCTTTTATTGCATTGTGGTTGGGGCTTGGGGGCCAATGAAGAAGGATGGCTTCTCCTCTTCATTGGATGTCTTGGTTGGGTGGAGAGCATTGCCTTTCCCCTACTCTGTTGTGATCAAATTGGAAGAATGAAGAGTATGCATGTTGTTGTTCTGGAGCCGAGAAAAGATAATTTTGATAGTCCACTTGTGAAATGAAATCTCATTGTAACCTTTCCCACTTGAAGTGGATGAACTTGTAAATTTTTTAATGGAAAGATGTTGTATTGATTACAAGTGAAATTTGAAATGTAAAAGAGTTATACTCTGTATTTTGTTTTGGAAAGAATGTGAAAGAATGATACATTTTTGTATGTTGTATTTTGAAATCAAATGGAAAGGAAGTTGTAAGAGTTCATTTAAATTAATGGAAGTGGTTTTGAATTATCCATATGTTGTTATTTCATTGGAAATCTGTGTTTAGCACACACTATGAAATCCTTGTTTGAAAAGTGGTAAAGTGGAACATGTGAAAAGAAAATGTATTATTCTACCTTGTATATAATAAATGATTTTGGAAGGAATAAAAAAGGAAGTTGTAAAGTGGTCTTTTGGAATCAATAAATGAATGTAATACTTTTCTCAAATTGCATTGTTTTATTGAATCTGATATATTTCAATGTATTGAAATCTCTGCTTGAAAAGAAGAAAATGTGTGAGAAAAATATAGTATTTGTCTCTTTGGGATGTGAAAATTTGAAATCGAATTGCATTTTGGTCTTGAATAGTTTAAATTTGAATCAAATAAATGTGTTAGATTGGAATTGGAACGTATTCTAAATACTTGGAAGAAGAAAGTGGCAAATAGACCATTTAAAATTTGATCCTTGTTTTTTTGTAATTTCAAACTGGCAATTATCTAAACCAAAAATGCACAATTCGAACTCATGCAAGCAAGAAATAACAATGAAACATTAAAATAGAACATGTAGGGTATAAATGAGTTCTATTAGACAAAGACACTTAAGGAAATATTTCAAAACTTAGCAAAATCGGGCTCAAACCGTTTTACAGTCATTTTCGTTGTCAAGAAATGAAAATGTTCAAATTGTAAATCTATCAAACAAATTGGATCTTGAATCCTTCCTTAAATCCATCTAAGAACATGTCCCCATGTCTATTTGACATGTAGAGAGAGGAAGAAGATCAAATTGAATAAATCTCACAAGTTAAAATTTACTAGTTCGCACTGTAAAAGTTGAAAGCAGGCCATTTTCTTAAAATTGGCCCCTTAAACTTTGTCAAAAACAAAAAATAATAATCCTTGATTGAAGAGGACGTCGATATATTTCCAGAAATTCCTCATTTTCCCAAAACCGAGCTCTCTATCAAAAGTTATGGCCTTCTGAAGTTTTCTTCATTGGTGTCAAAAAAATTGGAAAAAAAATTTCATTGGCGGGCCCGGCGGCGCCCCGATTTTTCCCCTTAAGCACTTGAGACAATTTTCCAAATTTTCTATGCCTCCCCGCTGCAGACCATAGGCAATCAAAGGCTGCCACATGGCACCATGAGGTTTCAAAGTGGAGGCGGATCCCATTTTTTCACTTACACTTCTGGAAAATTTTGGGAAAATTTTCCTAATTTTCCCCGCCTGACCGCGACCAATCGGTGATGCCACGCAGGTCACGAGGCACTAGTGGAGGAGTGAGTCCCCTTATGTGCTTTTGCATCTTAGAAAATTTTTGGAAAATTTTCCAATTTTTCCCCACCTTCTTGTTGGCTTCGCAACCAATCGGGAGAGCTGCCACGCGGCGTCGCGAGGTGCTTGCACGTGAGGCGCGGGTCAATGTTACCCTCTTAGCCCTTTGGGTCATTAAGAAAATTTTCTCCCTACCACTCTACTTTCCCCATAATGGATTAGGTGATGCCACATGTCCCTTATGGAATCGTGGGAATGTGGCCACAAATTTTCCTCCTCACCCCGCACGGGAGAATTTTCTAAATGTCTCCCGCCCTTGCTTTTCCCCGCGCTGACTTAGGGAGTGCCATGTGTCCCTTGTGGACATGCGGACCTACGGGAGCGTGGGCACAAAATTGGTTTTTTCCCAACATGCAGGAATTTTTCCAAAAGTCTCCCCACAGCCTGCTAACCTACCCTTTGGGAAAATTTTCACCCCTGGGCCCGCAGCCCGCTCTTGGGGAAAATTTTCACCCCAAGGCCCATCGGCCTATAACTCGAAAACTATGAGGAGTTAGGAGGACTTATTTATATAAATAGAAAGGTGAGAAAATTTCCTATACAATGGGAGTAGTTTAGGAAAATTTTGAATACATTAAGTGTGAGAAAAATCAAGTTGAAACTTAAAGCCTATTAGAGAAAAGGGTATGGTGAAGAATTACTCTCGAACCTAATGGAACCTTCTAACTCTAAATTTTTGACCTTATGACCTCTAATAATTGTTAATAAAATAAAATTATGTTCTAGTGGATTTGAATTGTTCGAAACCTACTAGTGACAACTTTTGTCTTATAACTGGTTGAAGATTCTTTTAATCAAAAAATTTTATTCCATAATTTTCCTAACTAATCTAGGTTGTTCTTGGGTCTCAAGTGGGTTGTTTTTAGTGGGTGTTACAGATGATCCAAATCATCCCTCTATTCATTTGAATCCTAGACCACCCAAGTGCCATTTCTTTGCATATAAGATGGTCCTTAAAGCCATCTATAAACTCAAGTCCAATAAAGCCCAAGATGTGGAAAATTTAAAAGTTGAATTCTTCCATCATAGTCCAATTGTTCTTGTTGTCCATATCTCTAATATTTTTATTTTATTGTTCCTCATGGTCTTCCCCCCACTTGGACATCCCATATTATACACCCCATCTTCAAATCTAGAGATTCTCTTAAACCAGAGAACTATTGTACCATCATGATTGGGCATACTTTGGCTAAGCTTTTTGCTACAAAAGATTCGGGGAAAAAGGTCAAACAAGATTTAGAAGGAATCACCAAACAAATGATCACATATTCACTTTGGTTGCCATTATAGAGGAAGAAAATGCTAACAAATAGAAGGTATATAGTGGGTTTGTGGACTTTCATAAGGCATTTGATATAGTACCAAGACATCTTTTGATTCAGAGACTAAAAGATTTGGGTCTTCTTGACATGTGGTAATTTCTCTTGTGGTGACTTTATATGAGAAATTTTTGGTTATATTCATACTAAAATGGGCACTACTAATGAAATTCATATTAACATAAGTGTGAAACAAGGTTGTCCACTATCGCCTACAATTTTTGGGCTCTATATTGATGAATTAGAGGATCTTATCTCAACAAATTTAGGTACTGAGGAATGGTTATATCCTCCTTGGGATATACATTTCTATTTTATTGTTTGTAAATGACATTATTTTGCTTTCACACACAATTACAATACTTTAAAATCAGCTTGATGCATTCAAAGTGATTTTTGTGAAATAAAAGGCCTAGAAGTAAATCTCGCAAAGACAAAACCGATGGCCTTTAATACAACCAAGAAAGTAGCATCTACAATGAATTTTTTTGTACAAAGGAAAACAAGTTGAGGTGGTGTATTCTTACATCTACTTGGGTGTGGTTTTCTCTAGTCCACCTTTTAGCTTTGTTCGGAAATAGAGGCAAGATTGAGCAAAGGGTATGCAAGATTCAAATTTTTCATGCATTGGTTACACCAACAATTTTATATGGATATGATGTTTGGGGTCCATATTTGAGAAAAAATGATTTCAATTGTATGGAAATATTTTTCATTTCCATGTTATCAAAGAATATTCGAGCCAAAAGAACAATTCCTCACTCAATTATTCTTGCCAAGTTTGGGGTATGTCCTCTCTTTATCTCTTTGATTTTCAATGTTATCATTGTGTTGCATAGGCTTCGATGCATGGTAGATTCATTTTCTTGTCAAAAAATATATCCATATTTGGCACTTCAATCTTCTCGTATAACTTGCTAAAAAGGGTTGCAAATCTTGTTGGTATGCAAGAATTACTACTCTCCTTCAGAAGCTAAATATTGATATTGATAGATTCCCTCCTCTTGGGTTTTCTATTAATGCTCCTCAACTCACTAAAAATGAAGTTAACAGGGGTATACGAGAGGAGATCACTAAGTCTTATTTGAAAGTTACATGGTTTTCTCCAAAAGAGCCTTTAAAACCAAAGCTTCTTCACTATTTTCAATTTTATTCATGCTTCCATGAAGATCAGAACAAAATTCCAAAATACATGAAGATGTTCTTTCCTTCATGCCTAAGGATCCCTTTAGCTCAGCTCCACATTTTCTCTCACCCTCTTTGGATGGAATCTAATCATAGCCTTCCACAACATGAGTGGATTTGTCAATTTTGTTTTCAAGAACCTAAAAGTAAAGAGTATTTTATATTCAAGTGTCCCATCTACTATGAAATTCGTGGAAGATATCATTGTATTTTTAGATATTCTAATGGATCTTTAAGGAGTCTCATTAAATATGAAGATAAAAATGCTTAGCTTTATTTATTCGTGATATAATTCAAATTCGGGAAAGAACATCGAAATTGCAGTCCTCACATACAAATGAGTACAAAAATATCAGTTCTTACTTCCAAATAACTGATTTTAGGAATCTTAAGAGATCTCATATGCAAACAACCTAGTTAATATGTGTCAGACAACATACTTTCTATTGGTTTCAAGATCTGCAACCTTCTAGCGGTCTATTTGTTTTTTCCTTTTTTTTGTTTCTAGATATGTTTTAGCACTCCTTATTGTTTTGGTGCTTGGTTTGTATTTTTATGTCCCATAGGCCATTCTTGGCCTTCTATGGACATTAATATCTAAATAAACAATTGAAAAATAGGCCAAAGAGCCATGGTCCTATAGTATTTTTTTTTAAATATGCATTATCGGGGTAGGAGTGTGCGGTAATGTGGGCTACAAACCTGGAATTTCAAATTATCTGTGCTTATCAAATCAAAATTTGTTGACGGCTTAGCTCTTTCGGATGGCTATAATTTTCGGTAGATTTTATAGATATATCTATAATTTTTTCATAAATATTGTTATCCAATTTTTTCCCTCATGTAAAATTGGAAAAACAAGACCTCACACAAAGAAAATAGGAGGATTGATTTAGTCAAAGTAGGTTGCATTTTGGGACCAAGCCGAGCAAGTTGAAGTGGCAGAGTTTTTGAGACTCTATTGATCGAAACTTTGAAATTGCAAGCTCAAAAGGTCCAAAGGGCATCAAAGTCTCGAAGGCTGAAATTCGGACTTGAGACATTGAAAGAGTTCGGAGTTGGCGGTAGGGTTGGCGTGAAAAGTGCCACGTGGGGAGGAAAAATAAGTCTAAAACCCGAAGTCCAAAATTCAGACTTCAAGCTTTTGGGATTTCGAGAGATATGTGACAACCGGATGGATGCACACCCCAAAATCCCAAATCATGAACACCCAAAATCCTGAAACCTGTACCCCCAAAACCACAAAGGTCTGAAACCTAAAGTCCAAAATTTGAACTTTGGGGTTTCAGAATTTCTGAACATATGGGCTTGAGTGATGAACAAGTGCCACATAACATGATTTCGGAGTTCGATCCCCAAATTTTGAATTTCAAACTTTAGAGGTTTTCCATTTTGAAACTCTCGAGCTAACCCACAAGATGAACACTACAATGACGTCCGAAGTGGAGATGCCCAAAGCTCTGAATCTTGAAAGTCTGAAATTTCAGATTTTAGAGGGTGCGATGCAAGATCAACCACTTGGATTTATTGCGGTAGATGGAAACCTCATTTTCAAATGGACATAAATTTTGACTAGGAGCTCAGATTTGCACAAAATCATACTTTTGGTAGGCTCTCAAAGTGTCCTCTACACAACTTGTAAACAGGACGGAAGCCAAAAGTTTATATTAATCGAATCAACCAATTTACAATAAAGCAGGATTGCAATACTTATAGGTATTATACAGTCATGTGCAGACAAAGAAATATGTTGCATAGGTAAAACCATACTCATAACTGCTTCCAATAATATATCCGAGAAGCATATAAATTGTTATAATAATTGTAACAATTATCCCTGTGAAACAAAAAGACAAATATAGTTTAAAACCATATAACAACATACAATAACCATATAATATTATTATTTAATTAATAAGATTAATTAAATAATTAATCATATAATGCATAATTAATTTATCCTAACACAACTATGGCTAGATTTCTTAGTTTTAGTAAGGTTAAATATTTCAAATGGGGAAATATAGTCCACCATTTTAGAAGAATGGTTCCAGATTTCTCACCTACCCAAAATGATGAGGTATGGGCTTCCCTTCTTCCCCAACAAGCAAGGTACAATGGAGTATGGGCTTTGCAAACTTGCCCATCACTCCCACAAGGACAATGATGGATTTTGTAGGAGATTAGAGTGCATTTTTGGATTTTCTTCCCTCTCTCTCCTCATTTTCTTCCTCTATAAATTGTAAGGGGTTGCATTGTGCAAAGGGTTGGTCATTTTATCTCCTCCCATGCACCCCATTCTTCTTGGGGCTTCAAGCCTTCCTCAAATATTGTGATGGCTTCATGCCTCTTCCTACTATAACATTATACTATGTAAACTTCTATGGAGCAATAAAACATATTTGTGTTATATCTTGTCCAAGCCTCTATGTTTTGTTGTTTGCATCTTACCTCTCATTGTGTTTGTAGGATATGTGTGCATTCATTTTCTATTGTAGGTTTAGTGGTTGTGTTTACCATGAAATGGTGAATGTTTGTATTTTGGGTTTGTGTTGCATTTGTCCAACCTCCCTAGGATTCATTCTTTCTCCATTTTGTAGGGCTAGGAAGTGATCAACACTCCTTTCTTGGTGTATCACCGCTCTTAGTGTAGGTTTTCATTCCATGTATCTTTCTCCCTGTCCTCTTGGAAGCATTAGATTAGGATTAGTCAATAGTTTTCCTACATTAGGAGTAGTTAGTGGCAGGTAGGTTAGGAGTAGGAACCGGCCTTCTTTGGAGAGCTATCCTGTTTCACAATTTCCCACACTTAAGATAGCTCCATGTTATGCAATCACACCGAATGCCCCATCTCAAACCGGGTAATTTTGGGGGTGTTGTTATTTCAACATAACAAATATATAAATAGGTATTATGTTTTTATATAAAGAATTTTTTAAAAAAATCAGTTTTGAAAAAAAAATTCTTGTCATTGTCTATAGTTTCTAAAAAATTTCACCTGTAAAATACGGTTAAAATCACAAAAACGGCCTACAACTTGTCAATTTCCAGGCCTAGTGGGGTATTTTCTTCCATGTCCGTGTTTATTTTCTCACAGCTAATTAGTTCGGATGTATAAGGTGACGTGATAGAATTTCTGATTTTCGTACAAGAGCTTCAACATCCATTACATCCATCATTTGTAACTCGTAATTGGTCGTACTCACATTATTTCCTCAAGGTGATTGGTGGTGTTTCCACCATATTGTCCATGTTTTCATTACATAGTTATTAGTTTGAATTTGATGGTAGATATGTATTTGTATTGTCAACTTCTTTGCATATTTAATCTCAACCATCCGAATCTCTATCTATGTTAGTTGAAGTAACCATGATTCTAACTGGTAACATCTTCGGTGTAAAAAGTGAATTGGATATATTAGAGTTTTTTTAAAGATGAAAAAATACAATATAGTTGTAGTCTACAGGATATTCCATGTAAGTATGCAATTACAATTTTTGTTAGTGGAAGTGGAACTTCATATAAAATAAGATAATTGATGTCATAGGTTAATTTGATTCTTTGTTTATCGTGGTGTGTGGAGTGGGGGTATTCAAATATTTTTTCAAAATTTGATTGATTGTGTTCGCCTTGTGTTAGAGATCTATAATTTAAATCGTTGGATATTTACCAATTTCTCTCGACTACCAAAAAAATCAATTGTTAGAAAACAACAAAAATCTTAAGGAACGTGACCTAGAAATAATATTACTACTTTGTTTAGTAATGTGAAAACTAGCAATATAAGTTTTCATTTGTTTTTTAATTCATTTAAAATGCGTATCGATATATCATATTGTGTGAAAAATAATAATCAGTTAAATTCAGTTAATCAAAATAGATCGTTATAGACTATAGTACCCTACCTTCAATAGGGACTAATAATTACTTTAGTATAAGAGTATTTACATGTATACAAATCATTACATTAAGTTATTTATTTTTCGTTGATGTGATTCTTTTATGGTTAGCAATTGACTTTTTTTTTCCTTGATGGGGGCCTCATTCTACATTTATCTTCAATTTTCTCTATTTCCATTTTTATTGGAAAAACCTTTGTAGATTAGGACACAAAAATGCTTTTGAACCATTATAGTCACCTCTACACAAAAAAATATATTTTCATAAATATCTTATCGTCTTTGTACAATTTTCATTTCGACAAACGTAGTCGCATGTCCACTAAACTATTTTGCACCACTTTTTGGTCTTATTTATTTACATCGTGTTGGTCCAAAAATCGCCGTGAGGGCGAGATCTATGGATAGACGACCAGCCACGGTGTGTGCAGTGGCATAGCCCTCTTTGAGTCAAAAAGCGAAAATGGTTTATTGCTATTCTACCAGCAGGAATCTGTGCAAGTCTCACAATATTCTACCTTCGGGGTTGGGATCTCATCCCAGTAGAGGTATTTCCAACTATAGAAGAAGGGAAAGAAACGAGGTGGGGAGATAGGAAAGATCTGAAGGGAGAAAAGAAATGAATTCCAAAGCAGAAAGGTCAGAGGGTCTATGTTTTGGGTTGGTAGTAAATAGAGCCGAACTTACTCGCATAGACGAACAAAGCAATACTGATGAATAAATGACAATAAAGTAGAAGTAGATTCAACAGATAAAACATACAGATCTAACATAAGAAAGTTCTGATGTATAACATGTATTCAGCACAAAGTCTAAATATTGTATTAATATTTCCTTATGTTACAAAAAGCTCAAAGTCTTTTCTTCTTACTTCTATTTTTCATCTGAAAATTATCCACCCCGAATACAACAAGTATTCAAGTATTTATAGAATAAGGGAAGGAAAGAAGGCAAAAGAAAACCAACCACTAATTACAAAATATCTACAAAATATCTAAAAGTCATTTTTGACTCTTGGCACTTGGTGGATGACATCATCCCATGGTGTAACATGGACGATGTCATCATTTGTGTCAACATACTCCTAGATATTTACAAAAAGAAGATCGAGAGGAAGGAGACTATTCGTCGTCGTCGTGTGGCTGAAAGGGGGTATCCTGCTTCTGCTGCTGCTCAGGAGAGGTGATGTGGAACTGAGCCCGATATTCCATGAACTTGCTAATCATGGGCTGAAGTTGATCCTGGGAAGGATCCTTGTGGCGATCACTGATAGCTTCACAAGTTTCCCGCTCCTCTGTGAGCTTTTCCGGGAGCTTGGAATAGTCGTTTCCTGCCTCTATCAGGTACCCTATGAAGTCACGACAGGCCAGAAGGTTGTTGATGGATTCGGTGTCAAAGGTGACTTCTGGCCCCAACCCCTGCGAGACGATCTCCTTAAAGATCCGAATAGTTTCGTCTACCTTCCTCAAGGCGAAAGAAGGAGTGAGCAAGCCTGGGGACATTCTCAGGATGATCTGTTCCATTTGATGCATCGCATCCAGGGCTTCCTCCTTGACTTTGTCTATTTTTTCTAGGACAAACTCCAACTGATCGACCCGGTAGTCCAGAGTAGAAAGGATTTTGTTGAGGGCTCTGGGGTGATTGAAGATGCCGAACTTGACCAGATCTTCGACTGAACAGTTGAGCATTTTCTGGAAGGTCTCATGCTACATCCTAGCATGGTCCAGCTCTTCGGAGATAGGTCCTGCAATCGCCTGGAGCTCTTTGTTCACCCGATTGATGTTCTGATACAATTCGGTGAACTTGACGATTACTCCCCCACTTTCTTTGAGGATTTGGCCTCTCCAGGCGGAAACTGCCATACCCTGCTCACTGATTTTGGTGTATTCATTTATCTTATCCTGGCTCAGGGGCTCAGGAGTTTCGGTGGCAGTTGTAGGAGGTGCACTACCCATTTTCTGCAAGGCGTGGAGAAGATGTTTATTTTGCTCCTTTAATAGCCTCTTTTCTTCCTTTGCTTCTTAGAGCTTCTTGCAAAGGGCATCGACTGCAGATAGGGCCTCCCCTTGTAGACTTTCAGAAGATGTTCCCATTGTGACTTGGGTCACTGTATAATCTGTCGGAGACAGATCCTTTTTACCCTTTGAAGGATCGGGATATGCAATCTCCATTACCCTCTCCCCTGATGCACTCTGAGAGAAGCGGGTTATGGGCTTTTGCTTCTTAGCCCCTTTTGATTGAATGACAGAGAAGTCCATCGGTGCGATAGGGACTTTCCTCTTTTTCTGGCTCAGATGCTGAGAGATCCAAGCTGGACTTATGGGAGTGGGACCAGAAGTGGAAGAGGGGGCAGCTGTAGTAGTGGAGGGAAAGTGCATAGAGACACTTGGTGGCGGCATCGAGAGGGAGGCTGAGAAAGTGCTCACAGGGGGAAGGGACACTATAGGGGAGGAAGATGTGGGAAAGGAAGGGAGCTGAGAGATGAGAGAAGAAATGGTGGGGACATCTCCGCGAGAGAAGAGAAGATGGACGACAAGGAAGGGGGAACAGTAGAAGATGGAGGAGAGGATAAAACAAAAGGAATGGTCACTTGGGTCACGCGAGGAGGAGAAGGAGGAGAGGGAGAAGGGATAGAAGGGACCTCAGCGGTTATAGTAGTGGCGACACCCTGAGTGGATGTGCCCGTCGAAACACCTTCCGCCACTTCTTTCTCTGGGGAAGCCAGAGTTATAACTTGTTCTTGTACAGCGGAAGGAGGACTTTCAGGAGCTCCTTCTTGAGCAAGTGCTCGATTCACCTTCCTTATCCTTGCCTTTGACCTTAGGTAGATGCTTTGGCCTGACAGTGTGTTGCCCAATGGTGACGTAGTGAAATCTACCCCGAGGTAGATGAGGCCATTCATCCTGCACTAGTGCTCTATCCTTCGCAGTGTCTCCTTGACCCTTTCTTCAATGGTCTGGGGTGCTTTTGTTCTATCGATTGCAGAAAATGGCTAGTTGTCCCCATCCATGTCAAGATACACCTGATCAACTTCTTGATCAAGTAGTTTGATAACCTTTTGGGACAATGGCCACGTCATACTGAATGATTTCTGCCAAAGCCAAGCGGGAGTGGTCCTTCCTTCTAAGTTCGACCTCATGATACAGGTCGATATAAATGTCCTCAATCTGTGGAATGTGGATTGGATCGAGTTTTGCCCTGGGAAGGCAATTCCTTGGGTCAAAGTTGGGCCTTGTCAGGAAGTTGTGCTTTAGATTGAGCAGTTCTAGTTCAGCAACCATTTCCCAGGATTTGTGGTGAGAGACGCATGTGTATTTGCCCACTTTAAGGGGGAAAGGAGTTCCACCCTTCTTTCTCTTCAGGCACTTCTCATGGTATGTTATGAGCTGTCTAGATAGCTCCAACAGGATCAGCTTGGGACCAGCATACCTTGGTAATTTAGTGGGCTCACCCAAGAAGTTAGCTTCCTTGAGATAGGTGAAGGTGGGAAATTATGTGAATAAGGCCCCCCACTTCTCCGTTGCTGCGAAAATGCTCTTGGTCATTCGACCGTGAGTCATGTTAGCCTCATAAAGTGCGGACGATCTTTGTAGAAGAAGGCATCGTTAATTTTGGTGAACTGTGAGATGTTGTTCTCCAGTTTCAGCTCTGGGTAGTACTCATATATCTTTACTTGGGGCCAAACCCCACATCGGCTCAATGTTGGATAATCCCTTTCCGAGGCTGCAGCGTAAACTACGTAGGAGTTCATGTAGAACCTCCCCGTTGTGGTGAGTTGTTGGAGCTGCTCGGATATGGTGTGTCAACACCAATCCGCACTATGATAATTCTTCACCGAGAACTCCTCGTGCTATGATTATTTACTAATCAACAGCCTTTAGTTTGGTGGATGAAATTTAGAAACACAACAACAAACATAACACAAGAATACCATAGACTATGATATGAAGGAATGATGATAAATCTGAAATATCAAAGTAAATTATAATATTAACATGAAATCGTTACAATCTCACCCATGAGGTACTTCAAGTGTTACTAACTTCACTTGCCTTCCAACAATAACTATGGGAGAAACTTCACAATTACACCTCTTAATGGCTTCATTAACACACCTTCAAAATGATGGCTTCCTTTACACACTTACTCATATAATATTTCTCACTACTTCCTTCCATGCTTAATGAGGGGATGGCCTCTTTAATTATAGACTTCTGGCTTATCCATCTTATCTCTAAGATAGGATAAGAAATCCACTTTGACGAATCATATTCCATAGCTTAACTATTATACGTACATGTAAGCTTATCTTTTAAGATAAGATAAACCTTATCATTTTACATGGGTTCCACATTTTTAGACTTTTTACAAATAAAATACACAAAATATTTATGACCTCACTCCTTGTCCTTATTACCAATATAATATTTCTAATTCCTAATCATGTAGACCCTACTTCTCTACTTACCCCAACTTTGACATATTAACATTACCGGACCACTTACGACAAATATTTAATTTTTACCACAACATTCCTATTGTATTTTTGACTATTATCATACAATACATTATTAGCAATACAGATCTTGGCAAAGCGCCGTTATCTTCTATCAGACGCTACTACTAATTATACTTAACAACATCCTATTCCTAATATATACATTAATGAAATAGAAATTACGGAGGAAAATTTTAGTGTCGACATCTTCCCCCTTCCTAGCTTCTACTCCGTCCTCGGAGTAGACTATTTTGGTGCTTGGAAAATCTTCAACTTGTCATGGTTGACCCATTTCGTAATGGGAGTGCCATCCAATTCCTCCAGTCGGTACGTACCATTTTCATGCACAACTGCTATTTTGTAGGGCCCCATCCATTTTGGAAGAAATTTTATCTGTCTTCTTTTTTTGTATCTTGAATCATATACTAGGACCAAGTCATTCACATGAAATGGAGACCAACAGATATTTTGATCAAAGTATTCCTTCTGCTTCATTTTATTCTTATAGCTTGTATCCTTCGCTATTTCCCTCATTTCCTCTAGCAAATGAAGATGTACCAACCTTTCTTTTATTGAATCACTTTCATCCATCCTTTCATTTTCATAACTCTCACAGTGGGAATATCAAACTCAATAGGAAGAACTGGATCAATTCCATAAGCCAACTGAAATGGAGAGTATCTTGTTGTTGACTTTGATGTTGCCCTATATGCCCACAATGCTACATGAATCCTTTTATCCCACTTATGTACCTGCAAGGCTGCATCTTTTGCTAGAATTTGACACAATACAAAATTTGTTCGTTCCACCTGTCCATTTATGCTTGGCTTGTATGTTGTTTCCTTCCTGTGCTTAATAGAAAACTTATTAACTAGGGCCTCTACCACCTCATTAATGAAGTCGCTTCCTTGATCTGTTATAATTTCTAATGGACAACCAAATCTGGTGACAATGCGTTCATATATGAACCTTGCCACTTCATCCATGGAAGTTGTTTTCAATTGCCTAGCTTCAACCCACTTGGTTAAATAATCTGTGGCAACTACAATATACTTATTTTGGTGTGGGGTAGTTGGAAGTGGACCTACAATGTCTATTCCCCACTTTTCAAAGGGACCAAGTGGAAGAATAGGAAATAATGGAGTGATGAAGTCTTACGGTTACCATGTGTTTGACAAATATCACATGTCTTACAATAATTATAACAATCTCTAAAAAGAGTGGGTCGGTGATAACTGCATCAAGATCCTTCTTGCCGTAAGTTGTCAGGAGAAGTGCCTTCCACATGTACCATTGTGGAATTCTTCTATCAAATCCTTCCCTTAATCATGTCCAACTGCCCTCTTGTATTGTCCATCAAGTCCTATTCGAAATAATACTCCATGCTAGAATAGAATATGGACGACTGGCTTGAGTAATCTTCCTCTTAGTCTTTGCATTGGCACCATCAGAAACTTGAATTCATTCCAGATAATTCTAAATATCTATGTATTCACTAGGGATTGTATCGAGGATAACAATGTTGCATCTGGGAAATCATCATCATCACAAGATGAACCTAAACCATCATAGGCTCGAGAGAGTGCATCTGCATTGACATGCTTCTTTCTTGGCCTATCTATAATATCAAATTCAAATTCTTGTAGCAAAATTATCCATCTTACTATCCTCCCTGATGGGTTAGGCTTATTTACAATATATTTTAGAGCCTGATGATCTGTTACAACTAGAAATTTTTCCCTAGCAAGTAATTCCTAAACTTCTTTACAACAAAAATGATAGCTAGAGCCTCTTTTTCATTTACAGTATAATTTACCTCAGCACTACTCATTTTTCTGCTCCCAAAGTAAATTGGATGTTCATTCCCATTTTCATCCTTTTGGCTCAGAGTACTTCCTAGTGCTACATCTGAGGCATCAGTGTACACAATGAATGGCTTGCTCCAATCTGGACTCTTTAGAACAGGTGAAGACACCAGGGCTTCCTTCAGTTGTTCAAAAGCTTCATGCACTTTATTTCCTGGTTCATAAGTAACATCCTTCTTCAAGAACTGGGTTAGTGGGTGTAATCTTTGAGAAATTCTTGATGAACCTTCTATAGTAACCCACATGGCCTAAAAATGATCTCAACTTACTTCTATTCATAGGAAATGGTAACTCTTTGATTTTTGAAACTTTATCAGGATCAGTACCAATACCATCTCTGGATACAACATGCCCTAACAAAATGCCTTTAGAACATCCAAAGATGCACTTTGTAGGGTTTAGTGAGGCTTGTGCTTCATCTAACCTTTGAAATGTTGTCTCCATATAGTGCAGGTGGTCCAACTTGCTCCCATAGATGCAAAAATCATCCAGAAATACTCTGATGAAGGTCCCAATGTAGGGTTCGAACACCCTATTCATCAAACGCTAGAATGTTGCTGGAGCATTACACAACCCAAAAGGCATAACTATATAAGAAAATGTTCCCCAAGGAGTGTGAACGTGGTCTTGATTGATCTTTCTTTGCTATACAAACTTGGTTGTAGCCGCTATATCCATCAGCAAAACTACAACACTCTTGGCAGCTACTTCGTCAAAGATCGATCGAAAATGGAAGAGGGTAATGATCCTTCTTTGTTGCCTTATTGAGCTTCTTGTAGTCAACACAAATGCGTAGTTTCCCAATTTTTTTTATTGAGATCACAATGGGAGAAACCCACACTGAGTTCTCCACAGCAAATATGAATCTGCATCAAGCAACTTATCTATTTCTTATTTTACAGTCTTAGAAAAATTAGGATTCATTCTATATGGCATTTGCTTTATGGGCTTAGCACCATCTACCAGCTCAATAGAATGTTCTACCCAACTTACTTGACGAAGTTCCTTGTAATCAAAAGTGAATATGTGTATGTACCTTCGAAAGAGCTGGAGGTAGGATTCCTTCTCACTCTCCAACACAGCATCACCAATCTTTATTTGCTTTGGAGACAATCCTCAATTTCTTCTTCGAGATAATTCTATGGGGTCATGATTCGGTGTGGTGGAAGGATATCCATGACTGAAACATCAACCTCACTTTCTTCATCTTGGTGTCTACTTCACCGGGTACTAGAGTAATCGAGAGGATGTCCAATCATCAGTTTCATCACTTGAATCGATAGCTTCCGCGCCTTATGATGCCGAGGGATCACGTTTATTTTCACCCTCTCTCTACCACGTCCAAGTGTCATGAAGCCTTCATTCCGGTAGTTTCTTGCATGAACTCTCCTTAGCCATGGTCTTCCCAACAACATTGGGTACGCAATGCATACCATTTTCATCACTGAAATTCTACCACACATACAACACCCATAATGAGATATTGCCACATTTGAAACTACGCCTTCGGTTTAGTTTTCCCTTATTTAATGACCTTAACATAAGTGTTGAGGGGCGATCAATTTTAAACCCAACATATTCATTACTGAGACTTGGTCATTACATTAAGCGCAACACCTCCATCAACTAAGACATCATGAATTGAAATGCCATTACATAATACCTCCGCTTGTGGAGCATAGGGATCCGCCTCTGCCTCCCAACACGGGGACCTCAACCTCCTTCCTTTGTCAAGCATTGAGTCCACTTCGCAGCTCCCATCTCTTCTCGAGAAGACATAGCCAAGAGTTGACCATATGTAATATTTGCGAGAGCCTTTTGGACAGATCTTCTAAGATGGAGTATGGTCCTTGTCCCTGTGAAATCGAGAAAATCCTATACACCCAACTTTCTTCTCCTATGTTTCTTACTAGTTTCTCCTTTCATCTTCTTAGGATCATTTCCATCTTGGTTATCTTTTTCTTCCTTTCTTTTTTGTTACAAACACATCTACTTCATTATTTATGTTCTTATCTACTACATCAAAAGAATTCATAGGTGCTTTTCCTTTATCATTATCTCTTGTACTAGATGTAGAAGCTCTATCGAAAAATTATACTTATAATGACCCTTTTATAACAACCATAACATGACAACTTGAGAAATATTTCTTTTGGACCTCTATCTCCTCCCCGAGAACTAAATTCCTTTCCTTGAAGAAGATTAATAGTTAACTGACCCATCTTCTTGAGCAGATCTTCATACTCAGTAGATGTACTAGGAGAAATATTTGTGCTCACCAAAAGTGGTTGTGGATTCTGGACCAAAGGTGTTGGTGTAGGCTCTACCTTAGCAATAATTTCTTTGGGCTCCTCTTCCATGCTTTCTTCTTGCCTTCTTGCAATCTCCTTTGCTTGTTCAATGGTAGCTGGGCGGTCATACTTCACTCGTTGTCTGATCTCGGCTTCATCCCAAGAATGAAGTGCTTACGGAGGAGATTATCCACGTCATTCATCAACCCATTCGCTAATCCTTCCTTTAGGATCGGGCATCAAGCTTCCTCCTTAGCTCTAGAACACGAGCATGATAATCCCTTATCTTCTCCTTCTCTCCTTGGGATAGCTTTGTGATATCGATCAAGAGATCTGCATATTTCTGTTGTTCACCAAATTCTTCAAGGAAAATTTCATTTAATAAATCCCATGAATTTTTCACATTATCACCTAGTGTTTGAACCACCTAAGTCTTTGAACCATCCAAAAAGGTAGGAAAAAATTTAGTCCATTGTTCCCTTCTTATGAGGCCATTAAAAATACAAGATCGTTTAAACTCTTAAATGAAAGAAGAAGCATCTTCATTAGATTGGGCTGAAAAAATAGGAATCTTTCCCATTTTCAAAAGTAACTACCGTGAAATACCAACCCACAAGTACAATCAACAAGACTTATGTGCACAAATAATTGGAATCACTATACTAGAAAGTGACTTTACACCTTTCTACAGTAAAATAGAAATGACCACGGTAAACTATGGTAAAACTTGACTTATTGCGGTAAAAGCGACTTTTCTTGTGGTAAACACTATTCACGGTAAAAAGTGACTTTACTGCGGTAAATACTATTCACGGTAAAAAGTGACTTTACTATGGTAACTACTATGCACAGTAAAAACAAGGTTACTCTCCACATGATTTCTAACTAAGTGAGAATATTTCTCCAGAAAATCCACCAACGAGGAATGGTCCCGGCAACGGAACCAAAATGTCAACACCAATCCAAAGACTATGATAATTCTTCACCGGGAACTCCTCGTGCTATGATTATTTACTAATGCACAACCTTTAGTTTGGTGGATGAAATCTGGAAACACAACAACAAACATAACACAAGAATACCATAGACTATGATAAGAAGGAATGATGATAAATTTGAAATATCAGAGTAAATTATAATATTAACATGAAATCGTTACAATCTCACCCATGAGGTACTTCAAGTGTTACTAACTTCACTTGCCTTCCAACAATAACTATGGGAGAAACTTCACAATTACACCTCTTAATGGCTTCTTTAACACACCTTCAAAATGATGGCTTCCTTTACACACTTACTCATACAATATTTCTCACTACTTCCTTCCATGCTAAATGAGGGGGATGGCCTCTTTATTTATAGACTTCTAGGCTTATCCATCTTATCTCTAAGATAGGATAAGAAATCCACTCTGACAAATCATATTCCATACCTTAACTCTTATCTATACATGTAAGCTTATCTTTTAAGATAAGATAAACCTTATCATTTCACATGGGTTCCATATTTTTAGACTTTTTACAAATAAAATACACAAAATATTTATGACCTCACTCCTTGTCCTTATTACCAATATAATATTTCTAATTCCTAATCATGTAGACCCTACTTCTCTACTTACCCCAACTTTGACATTTTAACATTACGGACCACTTACGACAAATATTTACGTTTTACCACAACATTCCTATTGTATTTTTGACTATTATCGTACTATACATGATTGGCGCGTCGTCTTGATCGACAAAGGCCGTTATCTTCTATTAGACGCTACTACTAGTTATACTTAACAACATCCTATTCCTAATATATACATTAATGAAATAGAAATTACGGAGGAAAATTTTAGTGTCGACAGTGCTTGCTTACTATCTCTCCCCACTCGAAGCGTTGATCAGGTACATTCTTGTTCATGGTCTCCAGGTACTTGAGCATCCACTTATGAAAGTAATGGGCGTCAGAAAGCCCAAATACTCTACTTAGGAATGTGATGGTATCACTTAGTTCCTCGGAGAAATCGCTACGGTGAATAACCTGTGGCCATCTGGTTACCACCTTCTTGTTCTTTAAATACACTTCATTCATCAGCTGCATGCACTGGTCTTCATTATCCTCCCATGCCTTAACGCAGTCCTCTTGGCTTACGGCCACGAAATGCCGATGGTGAGGGATGCCAAGCATGATTTCGAAGTGTCGGGCAGTCAGGTTGATTATGACCTCGCCCTTTTCATTCTTGACACATCTTGTGTCTTTGTTTGTGTGAGCCACCACCATCATGAATTCATTGTTTACTACACCGCTTTGTGAGGATCCCCAAAAAATGTAGCCCGTTGCCTACCGGTTTGTCCATCTAAGGACTTCTGTGACCCTCTTGGTTCCGCCCGAAATCTTCCATATCGATGTTACCGAGCTCGAGTCTCATATATCCAGTCACATTCGCCCGAGACTCGGGCATTCTAACCCTTTGATACTTGTACTTCATTTCTTCTTCAATAAGCTTGGCTTTACCTTTTGACTTGGTTGGCCTCTTGCTTGATGTAGACATATGTGGATCGAGTTCAGTTGTTGATCTACAAGAAGAAGAAGCAAAACCCAATGCAGAAGAGCCATGTTAGCTATTAGATCTTCCATTAGAGCATTGAAGAAGGAAGAGTTAGCAATTTTAAGGCCTCAGGGCGCAGGGCACAAGGACGCAGCTGCAGCTACAGGATTAATAATATGGTGCACAGAAGAAGGGTGTTACAAGGAAAAAATTAGCGCCAAAGGGCGCAGGGTGCAAGGATACTACAGATGAAATTTTTTGTTATTGTAAGCAGAAGTGTGCCTGCGCCATTCATCCGTGTTTTATGTTGTCACATGAGAGAATTTTTCGTTTTGCATGGGGATGTGACACGCCAATGGCGCATATATTTTCATGTTGCATGGAACTTTGGTGCACCAAAGGGTGCATGGTTGATGTGTGTAACATAGGCTTTATGTGCGCAAAAGGGGAACTTGGCGCGATGCAAGGAAGGCTTGCATGACATTGTGTTGCTGTAAGAGGGGATGCGCCTGTGCCGTTTATGTAGTTTTATACTTGGCGCAAGTAATGCTGGTGTTGCATGGGGGCAGGGTGCACCAATGGTGCAAATATTTTTCATGTTGCATGGAACTTTGGTGCGCCGAAGGGCGCAGGGTTGATGTGTGTAACATAGGCTTTATGTGTGCAAAAGGGGAACTTGGCGCGGCGCAGGGAAGGCTTGCATGACATTGTGCTACTGTAAGAGGGGATGCACTGCGCCGTTTATGTAGTTTTATACTTGGCGCGAGTAATGCTGGTGTTGCATGGGGGCAGGGTGCACCAATGGCGCAAATATTTTCCATGTAACATGGAAGTTCGGTGCCAAAGGGCGTAGGGTTATTGGGTGTTGCAAGCAAGAAAAGTGTGCCTTCTTGGTGCGATTGTATTTTATGCAGCAGGAATGGCGAATGCACCAAGAGGAAAAACATAGTTTTAAACTTATCTTTCAGGTTTTCTCTTTCTTGATAGGCTTGTGATCTTTCAGGCCTCTTTTTACGGGGTTTTTGTGATTGTGAAGGGGCACAGCAAGGAGATCCAAGTGATTTTTGAGGTAGAGCCCTCCTTACCAGCAGATCTGGAAAGAGGAGGAAGAGCTTGGGGAGAAAGATAACAAGAACAGTAAAAAGGGGGGGGTTTACAAATCCATTGCCTCCTACCATACAAATAATCAAAACCAAAAATAGGAGGAGAAAGAACTACCTACCCGGTATATATATAGAATGTGAGAGGTGAAACGGGGTCCACGAATGCGATACGAGGATGACGGGCATGCGACAGCAGCAGAGGAAAAAAGCTATCACGTGTTTTCTGACTAGTGAAAGTGACAGGGTGGATGCGCCTATATATAGGCGGTGGTGCAATAAATGCACCAACCACTTTGGCGCGGAAAATGCATGTCCACACGGGATACTTGCACCTTTGGCACAATTTTAAGACTGTCAACACTTCATTCCTTGCGCCCTTTGGTGCACCAAAACACGGCGCAACAATCGATGTGTCAACATGAAGGCACATGCACCTTGGCACACGTAAGGAAGGCACATCATAGGAAGGTGCACCAAAACATGTGTCGACACTTCAAACGGTGCGCCAAAGGAAATGAAGGGGGCGCAGATTTACTCTGTGTTACATAGATAAAAGGTGCACCCAGCCAAAAAGGGACCAAAATGGCTAAGTTCAGAGAACTAGATTTCCCGGAAAGGGACTTTGCAACGCTCAACGCAGAGGGGTCCACGATGAGGGACCAAGACAAAATTTTGGTAGGGTTACCTGTAAAATTGCCCTTGTCAATTTTAAAGGATAACAATTGGCTCTTTTTGGGGACTATCTTTGAGCGGAACTCAAGGGTAGAGAATACTAGATCTACATGTGCCTATCCATTGGGCAGAGAGTCAAAAACAAGGGCAACGAAAGAAAATGCACAACCAACAAAAGCAAACACATGACAAAAACAAACACACAACTTGAAGCAAACTGTAAAAGAAGAGAGCAAGCTCTACTTCCTGAAGATCTTTAGATGCTTCCCGCTATAGGGAAGCGGGAGCTCGGTTCCATCTAGATACGAGAGATAGAAGCTATTCTCTCCATTGAGCTGCTTGATCTTGAAAGGCCCTCTCCATAGGGAATCAAATTTTCCGTGCATGCCCTTCGGCTCTCTTCATTTGTCCCACAAAAGGACGAGGTCTCCCACTTGGAAATCTCTTTGCTTAGCCCTTTTATCGAACAATCTCTTAACTTGATTCTGATGTTCGGTGATCCTATCGACCACTCTTATTCTTTTCTCTTCAAGCTCTGATAGATACATGATCCTCTTTTCAAGGGAATTTTGGAAAGTCTCATCTTCGATTGCTCATGCCAAGCACAGAGCGGGAAGTTCTGTAGAAATGGGAAGCTCGGCGTCGATTCCATATAACACTTGAAAAGGTGACATGCCGAGAGACCTCTTGGGAGTAATGTGGTCCGCCCACAAAGCGTCATATAATGACTTGTGCCACATTCACTGATTCTCATCAACTAGCTTCCATATGATGGTCACTAAGTTTTTATTACTGGATTCTGCTTGACCATTTCCTTGGGGGTAATAATCTGAGGCATGAGCCAAGGTTATCCCATATTCATAGCAAAAACTAACAACTTCTTGTGAGGAGAAGTTGGAAGTGTTATCAGCAACAATCTTGTTTGGAATGCCAAACCTGACAATGATATTCTCTTTGATGAAACTACAAACAACCTCGGAAGTGGCATGCTTGACAGGTATGGCCTCTACCCATTTGGTGAAGTAATCTATGTTTGTCAGGACATAACTATGTCCGACACTCGATTGGGGATGGAGTGCTCCGATAAAGTTGATTCCCCACTATCTGAATGGTTCATCAATAATGACCGGCCTGAGGGGAAACACAACCAATTTTGGCTTGCCGACAAATTGTTGGCAGAGCTCGCACTTTGCTACCCAGGTGGTTGCATCCTGAAACAAAATTTGCCAATAGTACCAAGCTCGGATGATCTTGTGTGCTGTCACGGAGGAGGAGAAGTGACCACCACAGGCCAAATCATGAAAACTTTGTCTATTGTGGTTTGTTGACACATCGCAAGAAGATGCCATCTATTCTGCGTTTGTACAAACCGTCATCCCAGATGACATATCTGGCCACTCTAAGCTTTATAGCACGCTTCTCCTTTGTAGTTAGATGAGGTGGACACTCACCATAAGTGAGAAAGAAAGTGATATCGGAATACCATTCGTCGCTGGTGGCGAAAAATAGAACCATGGGTAAAGAATCGGCTTTTTACAGCTGGCTTTGTGCTCCTTTAGTGCAATCATCCTTTTCTTCAGGGTCTTCTGAACCTCGGTTTTCAGCCATAAGCTGACATAGGCCCTTGCCCCTTACCAACTTGGTGGGTTTTATGTCTAGATCATACTCTTAGACTTTTACAATCCAATTTCCTTGCAAACTCCCTAACTCTTGTTGAGTTAGGATGGACTTGACTGCCGTGTCAGGGACCAATACCGAATTGCATGAGAATTTAGAATGTAATACCTGAAGTTCTTGACTACTTTGACCATGGTGAAGGCATGCTTTTCTAACTGAGACATCTTCAATTCGTGAGGCTTGAGGGGAGAGCTCATGAATGCTATTGGGGATTCAACGTCTTCAGAATTCTTTTACATTAAGATGGCTGACACAGTGTGCTCAGATGCATAGCTATACATAATGAAATCCTTGGAGAAATCGGGACATACCAGGACTGGTGCATGAGCAACGAAGGATTTTATATCTTCAAATGACTTCTTTCCTTCTTCACTCCATTGGAAAGTTGGTGATCCTTTCATCATGTTTGATATGTGGTGAGTCTTTTCAACAAAGTCGGAACGAAACGCTTGAGAAAATTCACTTTTCCGAAGAAGGAGTGAACGCTGGTTTTTCTTATAGGTAAAGTAAGGCTTTGAATAGCCTTAACTCTTTCGGCATCTATCTTCGTCCCTTCCTTGCTTACAACATGTCCCAACAACTTTCCTTTTGTGACTCTGAAAACAGATTTTTTGATTCAGGGAGATCCCGTGCTCTCGGCATCTAGTCAATACTTGCTCCAAATGATCACAATGATCATTTCGATACTTGGAGAACATAGTTAAGTCATCCAAGTAAACTATGATGACCCTCCCCATCATACCTTTGAATGCAAAGTCCATGGCGCTTGAAAAGTGGCGCGGCATTGTCGAGACCAAAAGGCATCCGCTGCTATAAGCGAATGTACCCCAAGGGTAGTGAATGCTATTTTGAATTGGTCTTCGGGCGAGACTTCAATTTGATTGTAGCCTGAAAAACCATCAAGCATGGACAACATTTCTGACCCAGTTACTGCTTGCAGAACCTGATCCATTATGGGAAGTGGGTAGTTGTCCTTCAAGGACGCTTGATTCAGGTTGCAAAAATCTACGCAGATGCGTATCTCACCATTCTTCTTATGTACTGGCACAATGTTTGCCACCCAAGTACTGTGATGGATAGGAAAAATGATCCGTGCGTCCAACATTTTCTGAATTTCAGCCTGGATAGTACCTGAGATCTTAGGATTGTAGTGTCTCTACTTCTGGCGAAAGGGTTTGACATCCTCTTTCAATGGGATGTCATGTTGGACGTCCTTTGGCCTGAAAGACTTTAGATTGGCATAGGACCATGCCAATACATCTATGTATTTCTTCAGCAACTTGACAAATTTCCACTTCTCTTCGGGTGTGCAACATTTTCCAATGTTTATGAACTGCGGATGTTCTACCAAACCTAAATTGAATGGTTCGGTTTCTGGGGAGGAGCTAGGATCATCTCGCCTTTTCTTTTTGACAAAACGATCATGCCTGTCGAACAACCGCTCTAGGGAAACCAGGCCTTTCGGGATTTTATTTCCTTTGAGCTGACATATGCCGTCATTTCCTTCAGATTCCCCGTTCTGATCAGTAATAGACTCACAAAGCATGTGGAAGTGGATCCTTCAAAATGAATCTCACTAAAATTTTCCGCTTTTTCAAGGAAGGCAATGAGTTGATTGTCATTGTTGAATACCTGCCAGTGTTGAGAATTGTCGGCACACTTGGGTGGAGAACCATCTCAATGGTATATTTGTCTGTTTTCAAACCTGGGTGAGGAGCATGAGGGATGCTGAGATGGCTAATGAGTCGGCCATGTCATTCTGAGCTCTTGGGATGGCTTCTATTAAAAAATCATCAAACTCCTCGATGTTGTCCCATACCGCGTTGCGGTAATGTCTGAGCCTTTCATTCTTCACTTGGTATATCCTTTTAACTTGATTTACGACCAACTCTACATCGCCCTGTACTTTCATATTTTTGATTCCTCTTTCCCTTGCGGCTTGCATGCCAAGTAGCAACGATTCATACTCAGCAGTATTATTCATGTTGAAAAACTGCAACTTGAAGGAGAGAGGGATAATCTCCTCCTCGGGAGATATCAGCACGGCTCCAGCGCCGCACCCACTAGTCACGCAGCTGCCATCAAACTGCAAAGTCCAGATCTTGTTAAGATCTTCTACTTAGATGAGGACATCCACCTTGTCAGACTCAGTGGACAAGAAATAGTTTCCCATCCCTGATGATTCGAAGAGAATTTGGGCTTTGGGGTCATCGGAGTTAGTAACCAGGTACTTCTTTTGTGATTCCGGCTCCAACGTTTGCATTATTCCTTTGACGGGATTCTGGCCTTAGACCAATCCATATGAATCTCCCCACCAACTTCACTGCAAAAGCTCCTTCCTAGCAGAATTCCATAGGCTGCTGGAATATCGGCAACGAGGACGGTCATCTTTACTCTTTTTTCTGGGAACGCTGCAAATGCGAATTACGCATCTTTGATCTGACCAATCAACGGAACCTGTTTGGTTTCCAAAGAATAACATCTACCAAAAGGCTTGGTAAGGGTGAGGCCCAGGGCATGGGCTACTTTTGCCAGCATGACGTTATCGGAAGCTCCAGAATCAATTATACAGTTGCTCAGCTTGTGACCATTGATTAGGAGGGAGAGATAGAAAGGTTCTATCTTGCCTGACGTAGAAGTCGAGGCAACATTTATGCGGGACGCAGGAGGGGTGGAAAGGATTCCTTTTGGGGAAACCTGAGTAGTTATGACAGCCTGACTTTGGATGTATTTGGTGAACCTTAAAGTTGTTCGGGGTTTGATGAAGATACTCAAACCTTGAAATTTGGATCTTGGTCTTTTTAGCATGATCAATTATGTCAAATGCAGCCAAGGGTTGCGCAGATGAAGGAATGAGTCCCTCACTTCGCGATGGTAGGGTAGGATTGCTGGTCTTGATAGGAATATGAGAGGGCTGACTCATAGGGGAGATATGAGAAAAATATTTCTTTGAAAAAGAATTAATAACGGGTTGAGTAGGAAGGGGACTACTTCTTTTAGCGATGGTTGGAGGCATGTTCGACATGGCCTTTTCTTTCTGCGTCTTGGTAGAAACATTTCCTTCCTCGCTTGCTAGCGGGTGAAAACAGCATATGACTGTCCGGTTGCATATCCTTGGGTACCCTCTTCCTCATCAGATTCCTCTTCATCAAATTCCATATACCCGATAGTAGATTTGCCATTCGGTTCACCGACATCTTGATCATCTTCACCTGGCGATGAAGGTTCTTCATAATTTTGCTCCTCCTCTTCGATTTCAGCTAAAGCATTGACCGGAGGGGCCTCGAGCACCAACCGTGGAGCAATTGCGGATAGGCGGGGCCTTTGTGAGGCATTGTTAGAAGTGAAGTTCCTCCGTGGGATATCCCGGTACTAAGTACTAGGAGAAGCTTGAGCTAGCTGCTTTTTTAACGCGAGCAAGTCATTCACCATCTTCTGGAATTGGGGTCGGATGAAGTGGCGGGAGAAGGGATCGAAGCTTTAAGCTTGGACGGTTCTCTTTTTAACTCGCCAGATATTAGCAAGTTGTCTTCAATCGTATGGCAGCAGCTTGGGCGAGAACCAAAGTAGTGACTTGTTCTTGCAAGAGTAAGAAACTTACTTTTGAGCTCATGGTGTTTACGAAGAAGCACTTCTGATTTTCTGGAGTCGGAAGCATGGCAGGCGGAACCTGATTGATTAGTGAATTGAAACGGGTGATGAAATATCGCATGGTTTCATTGACCTCTTTCTTTAAATGAGTGATCTCGAGATAGTAACACAAACGCGTCTCTTGAAGGCTTATATCTTTCTTCAAATGTAGTTCGCAAGGTGGCCCAACTGGTAATAGATCCGGCTGGCAATTGCTGAAACCATTCCACGGCGGGTCCTTGCAAGGTCTCCAGGAAAAGGTGAACTGACACATCTTCATGAGTCACATCTAGGATACTGCATGACATGATGAATGCAGATATATGTGAATCTGTGCTTTGGTTTCCACTCCCATCGAATCTTGGGAAATTCTTTCAGTTTCCATGTGGGAGTGCGTGAACAGGATGTGGCAAAGCCAAAGGGCCCATAGCATTTCCCCATGGTACTGCCATCTGAACAGCTGGAAAAAGGACGCGTGTTGGGAGGATGGTCCCACTGAGAAGCAAAGCACTACAAAGTGATGTGGATGCTTCCTTTGTGGAGGTGAGACACTCCTGGATGACCGGTCAGCTGAACTTAGCAACGAGAAGCGTGTTGGTGTAACACTGAAGTTGTGCTTCAAGTAGATCAAAAGTAGGATCAATTTCTCCACGAGCTCTCCTGCTACGAGTAAATGGTTCACCTGCCAGTGTACCTTCCAGATCTGCAATATTTTGAAGCAAATCCTAAAAACTCTTTTTGGTTGTACTTGTTGATTTTTTGATTTTTCTGACAAAAATCAGCAGCATGTACCTTTTCTAAATATTTAATTTTATCCTTTTTTAAAAACTGATTTTGGTTTAATGTCTGATTAACAAGGATAAAATGATGGTAAAACTTAGTAAGCTGATTTTTAGATCTAGAGTTGACTTTTTAAAGAGTTTGAAAATTTTGGTAAACTGTCAGAAACTCAGATCTACGGAAAAATACGGACTTTTGTAAAAACTTAGCAAACTAAAGATCTCTATCTAGTCCAGATCTATGGATCTCGAAGAAAATTTTCAGTTTGGAGCATTTTTGCAAAAAAATTGGATTTTAGACAAAAAGTTAAAATTTGCAAACAGGTAGTGATTTTTGACTTTTTCTTGATTTTCAAACACACCACTACCATAGATTCGTTAGATCTATTTTATCCCCAGTGGAGTCGCCAAAAACTGTTGGTCCGAAAATCTGTCATGAGGGCAGATCTATGGATAGACGAGCCAACAGTGTGCAGGGCATAGCCCCTCTTTGAGTCAGCAAAGTGAAACTGGTTTATTGCTATTCTACCAATAGGAATCTATGCAAGTCTCACAATATTCTACCTTCGGGGTTGGGATCTCATCCCAGTAGAGCTATTTTCGACTATAGAAGAAGGGAAAGAAACGAGGTGGGGAGTTAGGAAAGATCTGAAGGGAGAAAAGAAATGAATTCCAAAGCAGAAAGGTCAGAGGGTCTATGTTTTGGGTTGGTGGTAAACAGAGATGAACTTACTCGCATAGACAGAACAAAGCAATACTGATGAATAAATGACAATAAAGTAGAAGTGGATTCAACAGATAAAACATATAGATCTAACATAAGAAAGTTTTGATGTATAACACATGTATTCAACACAAATTCTAAATATTGTATTAATATTTCCTTATGTTACAAAAAACTCAAAGTCTTTTCTTCTTACTTCTATTTTTCATCTGAAAAGTATCCACCCCGAATACAACAAGTATTCAAGTATTTATAGAAGAAGAGAAGGAAAGAAGGCAAAAGCAAACCAACCACTAATTACAAAATATCTACAAAATATCTAAAAGTCATTTGTTGACTCTTGGCAACTTGGTGGATGACATCATCCCATGGTGCAACATGGATGATGTCATCATTTGTGTCAACATACTCCTAGATATTTACAAAAAGAAGATCGAGAGGAAGGAGACTATTCATCATCGTCGCGTGGCTGAAAGGGGGTATCCTGCTTCTGCTGTTGCTCAGGAGAGGTGATGTGGAACCGAAGCCCGATATTCCATGAACTTGCTAATCATAGGTTGAAGTTGATCCTGGGAAGGATCCTTGTGGCGATCACTGATAGCTTCGCAAGTTTCCTGCTCCTCTGTGAGCTTTTCCAGGAGTTTGGAATAGTCATTTCCTGCCTCTATCAGGTACCCTATGAAGTCACGACTAGGCCAGAAGGTTGTTGATGGATTCGGTGTCAAAGGTGACTTCTGGCCCCAGCCCCTACGAGACGATCTCCTTGAAGATCCGAATAGTTTCGTCTACCTTCCTCAAGGTGAAAGAAGGAGTGAGCAAGCCTGGGGACATTCTCAGGATGATCTGTTCCATTTGATGCATCGCATCCAGGGCTTCCTCCTTGACTTTGTCTATTTTTTCTAGGACAAACTCCAACTGATTGACCCGGTAGTCCAGAGTAGAAAGGATTTTGTTGAGGGCTCTGGGGTGATTGAAGACACCAAACTTGACCAGATCTTTGACTGAACAGTCAAGCATTTTCTAGAAGGTCTCATGTTGCATCCTAGCATGGTCCAACTCTTCGAGAGAAAGGTCCTACAATTTCTGGAGCTCTTTGTTCACCGATTGATGTTCCGATACAATTCGGTGAACTTGACGATTACTCCCTACCTTCTTTGAGGATTTGGCCTCTCCAGTAAAACCGCCATACCCGCTCATCGATTTTGGCGTATTCATTTATCTTATCTGGCTCGGGGTTCGGGAGTTTCAGCGGGCAGTTGTAGGAGGTGCACTGCCCATTTTCTGCAAGGTGTGGAGAAGATGTTTATTTTGCTCGTTTAATAGCCTCTTTTCTTCCTTTGCTTCTTGGAGCTTCTTGCAAAGGGCATCTATTGAAAATAGGGCCTCCCCTTGTAGACTTTCATAAGATGTTCCCATTGTGACTTGGGTCACTATATAATCTGTCGGAGATATATCCTTTGTACCCTTTGAATGATCGGGATATGCAATCTCCATTACTCTCTCCCCTGATGCACTATGAGAGAAGCGAGGTTATGGGATTTTGCTTCTTAGCCCCTTTTGATTGAATGACGGAGAAATCCATCGGTGTGATAGGGACTTTCCTCTTTTGCTGGCTCAGATGCTGGGAGATCCAAGCTGGACTTATGGGAGTGGGACCAGAAGTGGAAGAGGGGGCAGCTGCAGTAGTGGAGGGAAAGTGCGTAGAGACACTTGGTGGCGGCATCGAGAGGGAGGCCGAGAAAGTGCTCACAGGGGGAAGGGACACTGCAGGGGAGGAAGACGTGGGAAAGGAAGGGAGCTGAGAGATGAGAGAAGAAATGGTGGGGGACAGCTCCGCGAGAGAAGAGAAGATGGATGACGAGGAAGGGGGAACAGTAGAAGATGGGGGAGAGGATACGACCAAAGGAATGGTCGCTTGGGTCACGCGAGGAGGAGAAGGAGGAGAGGGAGAAGGGATAGAAGGGACCTCAATGGTTATAGTAGTGGCAACACCCTGAGTGGATGTGCCCGTCGAAACACCTTCCGCCGCTTCTTTCTCTAGGAAGCCAGAGTTATAACTTGTTCTTGTGTAATGGAAGGAGGAATTTCAGGAGCTCCTTCTTGAGCAGTGCTCGATTCACCTTCCTTATCCTTGCCTTTGACCTTAGGCAGATGCTTTGGCCTGACAGGTGCGTTGCCCAATGGTGACGTAGTGAAATCTACCCCGAGGTAGATGAGGCCATTCATCCTGCACCAGTGCTCTATCCTTCGCAGTGTCTCCTTGACCCTTTCTTCAATGGTCTGGGGCGCTTTTGTTCTATCAATTGCAGCAAACGGCCAGTTGTCCCCATCCGTGTCAAGATACACCTGATCAACTTCTTGATCGGTAGTTTGATAACCTTTTGGGACAATGGCCACGTAAATCTTGAATGATTTCGCAAAGCCAAGCGGGAGTGGTCCTTCCTTCTAAGTTCAACCTCATGATATAGGTCGATATAAATGTCCTCGATCTGCGGAATGTGGATTGGATCGAGTTTTACCCTGGGAAGGCAATTCCTTGGGTCAAAGGTGGGCCTTTGGGAAGTTGTGCTTCAGATTGAGCAGTTCTAGCTCGGCAACCATTTCCGGGCTTTGTGGTGAGAGACGCATGTGTATTTGCCCACTGTAAGGGGGAAAGGAGTTCCACCCTTCTTTCTCTTCAAGCACTTCTCATGGTATGTTATGAGATGTCTAGATAGCTCCAACAGGATCAGCTTGGGACCAGCATACCTCAACAATTTAGTGGGCTCACCCAGGAAGTTAGCTGCCCTGAGATAGGTGAAGGTGGGAAATTGTGTGAATAAGGCCCCCCACTTCTCCGTTGCTGCGACAATGCTCTTGGTCGTTCGACCATGAGTCATGTTGGGCCTCAATAGGCAGACGATGCCGTAGAAGAAGGCATCATTGATTTTGGTGAACTGTGAGATGTTGTTCTCCAGTTTCAGCTCTGGGTAGTACTCGTATATCTTTACTTGGGGCCAAACCCGCATCGGCTCAATGTTGGATAATCCCTTTCCGAGGCTGTAGCGTAAACTACGTAGGAGTTCATGTAGAACCTCCCTGTTGTGGTGAGTTGTTGGAGCTGCTCGGATATGGTGCTGCTTATTATCTCTCGCCCACTCGAAGTGTTGATCAGGTACGTTCTTGTTCATGGTCTCCAGGTACCTGAGCATCCACTTATGAAAGTAATGGGCGTCAGAAAGCCCAAATACTCTACTTAGGAACGTGATGGTATCACTTAGTTCCTCGGAGAAATCGCTATGGTGAATAACTGTGGCCATCTGGTTACCACCTTCTTGTTCTTTAAATACACTTCATTCATCAGCTGCATGCACTGGTCTTCATTATCCTCCCATGCCTTAATGCAGTCCTCTTGGCTTACGGCCATGAAATGCTAATGATGAGGGATGCCAAGCATGATTTCAAAGTGTCGGGAAGTTAGGTTGATTATGACCTTACCCTTTTCATTCTCGACACATCTTATGTCTTTGTTGTAACAACGGGCCACCACCATCATGAATTCGTTGTTTCATGACCGATGGGGATCCCCCAAAGCAAAATGTAGCCCCTCGCCTACCGGTTTGTCCATCCAAGGACTTCCTGTGACCCTCCCGGTTCGGCCTGTGAAATCTTCCATATCGATGTGACCGAGCTCTGAGTCTCTTATATCCAGGTCACATTCTGCCTGAGACTCGGGCATTCTAACCTCTCGATACTTGTACTTCATTTCTTCTTCAGTAAGCTTGGCTTTACCTTTTGACTTGGTGGGCCTCTTTCTTGATGTAGACATATGTGGATCGAGTTCGATTGCTTGATCTCGCAAGAAGAAGAAGCGAAACCCAACGCAGAAGAGCCATGTTAGCTATTAGATCTTCCATTAGAGCATTGAAAGAAGGAAGAGTTAGCAATTTTAAGGCCTCAGGGCGCAGGGTGCAAGGACGCTGCAATCTGCAGGTTAATAATATGGCGCACAGAAGAAGGGTGTTACAAGGAAAAAATTAGTGCCAAAAGGCACAGGGCACAAGGATACCACACATGACATTTTTGTTATTGTAGAAGCGAGAAATGCGCTGTGCCATTCATCCATGTTTTATCTTTGGGCACAAATAATTTTCATGTTGCACGCATGACGGGGGATGCACCAATGGCGCATATATTTTTCATGTTGCATGGAACTTTGGTGCGCGAAGTGTGCGAGTTGATGTGTGTAACATAGGCTTTACGTGCGCAAAGGGGAACTTGGCACGCGCAGGAAGGGCTTGCATGACATTGTGTTCTTTGTAAGAGGATGCGCTGCATACTGTTTTATGCGATTTTATACTTGGCGCGAGTAATGTTGGTGTTGCGTAGGGGGGTGTGCACCAATGGCGCAAATATTTTTCATGTTGCATGGAACTTTAGTGTGTGAAGCCAAGGGCGCAGAGTTGATGTGTGTAACATAGGATTTATGTGTGCAAAAGGGGAACTTGGCGCGGTGCAGGGAAGGCTTGCATGACATTGTGCTTGTAAGAGGGGATGCGCCTGCGCCGTTTATGTAGTTTTATACTTGGCGCGAGTAATGCTTTGGGTGTTAGATCAAGGGCGGTGCGCCAATGGCGCAAATATTTTTCATGTAACATGGAAGTTCGGTGCGCCAAAGGGCGCAAGGTTATTGGGTGTTGCAAGCAAGAAAAGTGCGCCTTCTTGGCGCGACTATATTTTATGCAGCAGGAATGGCAAATGCACCAAGAGGAAAAAGCACAGTTTTAAACTAATCTTTCAGGTTTTCTCTTTCCTGACAGGCTTGTGATCTTTCAGGCCTCTTTTTCAGGTTTTTTGGATGGTGAAGGGGGCACAACAAGGAGATCCAAGTGATTTTTTGAGGCAGAGCCCTCCTTACCAGTAGATCTGGAAAGAGGAGGAAGAGCTTGGGGGAGAAAGATAGCAAGAACAACAAAAAGGGGGGTTTACAAATCCATTGCCTCCTACCATACAAATAATCAAAACAAAACATAGGAGGAGTAAGAACCACCTACCCGGTATATATAGAATGTGAGAGGCGAAAGCGGGGTCCACGAACGCGATACGAGGACGACAGGCGTGCTGACAGGTGCAGAGGAAAAAGCTATCACATGTTTTCTGACTGGTGAAAGTGACAGGGCGGATGCGCCTATATATAGGCAAAGGTGCAATAAATGCACCAACCACTTTTTCAAGAGGCGCACCAAAACATGTGTCGACACGTAAAACGGTGTGCCCTTTGGCACGGATAAACGCGTGTCAACACGGGGATACTTGTGCCTTTGGCGCAATTTTAAGACTATCAACACTTCATTCCTTGCGCCCTTTGGCGCACCAAAACACGGTGCAACAATCGATGTGTCAACATGAAGGCGCATGCGCCTTGGCGCACGCAAGGAAGGCGCATCACGGGAAGGCACACCAAAACATGTGTCGACACTTCAAATGGTGCGCAAAGGAAATGAAGGGGGCGCATATTTACTCCGTGTTACACAGATAAAAGGTGCGCCTAGCCAAAAAGGGACCAAAATGGCTAAGTTCGGAGAACTAGATTTCCCGGAAAGGGACTTTGCAATGTTCCGAACACAGAGGGGTCCCTGACGAGGGACCAGGACAAAATTTTGGTAGGGTTACCTGTAAAATTGCCCTTGTCAATTTTAAAGGATAACACATTGAGACTTAAAATTTATATTCATTTATATGTTATTCATATTTTTACTTGTAAAATACTTTCATTTTTTACAATCCCGTATCTTTCATCTTGTAGTTTTCTAATACTTACACCGTCTTGTTCAAATTGGGATCCCAACTCCCAACTACCCCTTCTGTGGACATTTGGAAACACTTTTGCATGTCTTTTGGTTCTGTCCCAAAGCTCAAATTGCCTAGAATTGGATCCATTCATTTTTTTCCTTCACGACCCCACTATTTCACTTGGTAGCATATCCTCTTGGGAGATAATCCCAAACTTCTGCCTATGTTCACCCAGATTTGGCATGTTTTCAGAGGGGAGATTCTATTTTGGATATGGAAAGAAAGAAATGCTTTTTTCTTTGCTAATTCTGCAGTTGATCAATCTTTCTCGATTTATAATAAATCTATGGTGATCTCCAATGTGTACTTTTACTGTTGTACTTTCTTAGGTTCGGCCTAGTTTGACTCTTGTTGTTTTAGGCTCGACCTAGTTTGTTTGTGGTTTTGGGGCGTGTTCTCATACCACCCACTTTTTTGTTGAAAGCTATCTTGTATTTTATTGCATTAATATAATATAAGATCCCTTTTCATAAAAAAGTACTTACATCGTCATTTTTATAAAAATGTATACTAAACAAAAAAAATAGAGGAAACAAACATTTCCTTTACACTTTTATTACTTTGTAATGTTATGTGCACTATGAACACGCTTTGAAGGGCGTATTGAAAAAGTCTCGTATTTTTTTATTTACTTGTCTTTGCCCTCTAAACCGGATGAGCCTATCCCTCATACAAGTTCACAAAATTCAGTTTGATTTGACAAAACGTATTTACAATTAGTCATTGTTATGTGGTTATTAATTTTGATGTAAAGGTAACAACACATTATGTTGTTACCTAAAAAGGTAAAAGCATAATGTGTTGTTACTTTTTTGGTCAAGCTTTCATTAGTATTTTGTTTAAAAAAACATGCCCTGATTCAAACTAAAACAAATCCCTGGTTGAATGGTGAGGTGTGTGGATTTTGACATGAAGGTCATGGGGTCAAGGCTAGGTAGCATGGTCAAATTTTTACGAAGGTTCACAATATTAATCTGTTATCATCTGTGATAGATATGGACCATATTTCTAAACCGATCTTCTACTATTACTTCTAGTTGTTTCTATATTAACACAAAATCAAACATTATTCTATAAAACATGAATTTTCTAATAATTTATTATTTTACGTCTTTCCTATGATCAAAATAACATTTTATTAGAATTTAACTTTAAATTTACTAATTTAAAAACACTTCTCACATCTACATAAAGCAAGTGAAATGTGCAACTTTAATAATTAATCATCAATAAAAAAACTACGTATTTGCTTGCGACTAGACAGCATCCTCTACATTTAATGTTGAATGACAAAAACCTGTCCAATTTTCTTTTGAACCGGCAGAGTTTTTAAATGAAAAAATAAATTAACTCGCCAATCTGTAAGATAACGGGGATAAAGTTTCCCGTCAGTGACGTTGGCTAATGTCGCCATCCTTTTCACGTCGAGGTGGCGCCGTCTTACGTGATACGAATACGGATCATCGCAAACGTAATCGAAACATTTATATTAATCAAATCCTCGATGACCCCCTCGAAACTTCCCCAATAAAATTTGAGAATAATCTTTTGGCTTTGGTTTATTTGAATAGTCGTAAATGCACGGTGCATACGGTTCCATTCCTCAATTATATTATTCCGTTCAACCGTTCTCACTTTTATTTGTTTGGTGTCGACAACATATTGAGATTCTGTCACACCTGACTTTACGTGTTAACTATATTTTAGTTGCCTGTTGAGAAGTTGCGTATGAATCCATTTGAGTAGAGAGCAGAGTAATTCCATATTTCTTCTTCTAAAACTAAAATATCTCGATCTTTGTTTTGTCAAAATCGCAATAAATATGATTCGTTTGGTTGTCGACACATGGACCTATCCCTGTAGTACAGGTGGTGCATCGTTATTGGAGAGTTGTTTGTTTTATGGAATGCTAGTCACTTGTGTCTGTCCAGGCTGATCATTTAACTTTGCTAGCATTATGCCAGCCTGTGCTAAAAATGAAGTTTCGAAACAAGGTGCTAAAAACCATTAAAACAAAGGGACTTTCGACAGATGATGTGAATCTATATTTTGCCACCAGTGAATCAACCCTCATAGGGTCTCGACTGAATGTGATGATGTGGCCTTTCGAAGGCTCCTTGGTCATGTCCATCACCAACAATCCCAAAGTGATGACACTTGCTCTCGCCATGCTTCCTAACACATCACACAATGCTAAGTTGTCTGAGTACATTACTTGTTTTGTCATTTCTTTTGCCATTTGCTTCCATGTTGTCCTTGCCACACTGTGCTTGGCACATGGACCTCACATCCTAAATATGGCGGAAGTTGAGTATTTTATGGTACTTCTTTGAGTTTCAGTAGCATCTCAAAATGTCCATGAAAGCCAAAAAAATAAAATAAAAATGAAAAACCAAAAACCCACAAGAGATTGAATGTGGAAGCATGTGAATTGTTAGAACAAAATGCTTCAAAGATGTGGTCTCATGGACTACAATGATTGTGGGATATGTAAAATAGGTTTGTTGAAAAGACCTTGGAAACTTTCAGTCAAATGCAATCCATAGGTATAAAGTCATACTCTATAACATTTGCCACCATTATCTCTCGCACTGTCAAAAATGTGGATTTAAAACATGGCATTTTCCTCCTCAAGAGCGAGCATTTTCTTGTGTTATGAAATAACTTTGAAGGCTTAATTTTTTTAATAATTATTAACAACCCCGATAAAAGATTTTGTGCAAGATTTTGAGATTATTTGGAAGGGAATTCTTATGATATATGGATAAAGGAAAGGTGTATTAGGCACTAGTCCCTAGAAACATACACGAAGACTGTGTAAGAAAGGAATAAATTATTGCATAAGTGTAACAACTATTGAAAGAGTTTTCAAAAATTGTGACGAAAGAATTTCCACGGGGATTACCGTCGGTGCGTAGTATCAATCACCATATAGACTTGATATCGTGGAGCTAGTTCACCAAACAAGGCACCATATAGAAAGACCGAAAGAAAATGAAAAAGTGTGCAAACAAGTACAAGAATTGCTTGATAGAGGACTAGTGAGCAAAAGTTTGAGTCGATGTGCGTAACAAGCAATGCTAGCACCAAAGAAAGGAGGACAACAACACATGTGCGTTGATTCCGAGTTATCAATAAGATTACCATTAATTAAAGGTTTCCATTACCCATTAAGGATGATCGATGGATTGCTTTAGTCGCGCACACAGATTCCTTTTCAAAGATTGATCGAAGAGTAGTTATCATCATATCCGCATCGTGAAGGAGATGAGTGGAAGAATGCATTCCAAATCAAGGAAGGCTTGTATGAATGGTTGTTCATGCCCTTTATGTTAAAAATTCCCAAGTACTATCATGAGACTAAAGAACGAAGTGATGAATCCATTCTTGGAAAAATTGTGATTATATATTTGGATGATATACTAGTGTTTAACAAAATAAAAAAAGAGAACATTGAACACTTGCGTAGGGTAATGAAGCTCTTACAAGAAGAAAATTGATGGTGAATATAAATAAGTGTAGATTTATGTGCAAAGAGTTATTATACTTGGGTTTCATAATATCCTAAGAATTTTTGCAAATGGACCCAAAAAGGTGTGTGCAATTGTAGAGTGGCCCTCACTAAGAAGTGTGATAGAGGCGCGTATTTTTCATGGTTTAGTAAGATTCCATAAGAACTTCATAAATAGCTTCAGTGGAATATACACAACGATCACAAAGACAATGAAAGGAACTCATAAGGATTTTGTGTAGATGAAAGAAGCAAAGTAAAAATTTCAAGAATTGAAGAAGAAGATTACATCGTAACCAGTGTTAGCATTTCTAAGTTTTGAGAAGGTGTGTTAAGTGGATTGTGACATGATTGGAGTAGTTATCCTTGTAGTAATAAGCCAAGAAGGAAGGCCCATATCCTACTTCAGTGAAAAATTGAATGGAGACACTCACCCTATGATAAGGAGTTCTACATGATAATCCGGTATTGAAGAAATGGAGGCATTATTTGTTACCAAATGAATTGGTTTTGTACATTAATCATCGGGTATTACGGTTCATCAACTCGCCAATTGAATTTGAACCTAAGAATATGAAGTGGGTATAGTTATTACGAGTTACTCATTTTTATTTAAGAATCGCAGTGGAAAACCGAACAAGGTCACAAATGTGTTGAATCGAGACATAAAGGTGTTTGTGTTGACATAAATGTGCTTTGTGAAGTCACATGATTTGAGAATATGAAGGATTTATGTGCATAAGTCAAGGATTACAAGGAAGCATGGGAGGTATGAAAAGAACCAATACGTGTGGATATGTCACCTTGGCTTGAATTTTTATTTAAGAAGTAATGATGTTTTGAGGATTAACGTAATTATGTATACCACAAGGGTCAATGCACAAGAATATTATCGAGAGGAAAACATAGTGGAGGATTAAGAGGTCACTTTGGAGGTAAAAAACTTTGGCATAGTGAAGGAATGATACTATTGGCTAAAGATGAGAACATATGTACATAAGTGTGTGTAAAGATGTAAGGTTTTCAAATTGGACAAGGGAAGTAAACAAAACACAGGGTTATATCAGCCTTTACCCATAAAAAGAAGGCCATGGGAAGATATTAGTATGGATTTTTTTTTTTTCTATGATTACCGAGAACACAGAGAGGGAATGACACAATATTTGTGGTAGTTGATAGATTTTCAAATATGGCACATTTTATTGCATGAAAAAGACTAGTGATGGGTCGGGCATCGTGCATATGTTTTTCAAAGAAGTGTCGTGATTACATGGGTTAGTGATGAGTACAATTTAGATAGGATACCAAGTTCCTCAGACATTTATGGAGAACTTTGTGGAAGAATTTGGGAACAAGGTTAACTTATAGTTTAGCCTACCATCCAATGAATGATGGGAAGAAAAAGTGGTGAACAAAAACTCGGGTAATGTTTTGTGCATCTTGTAGGAGATAGGTCGAGGCTAATGGGACATGATATTGACACAAGAATAATTTTCCTACAACATTTCAGTTAAGAAGAGCTTAGAAAGGAGCCCATTCCAAATTGTTTATAGTATAAGTCTTAGGGGATTGTGAGTTACATGATGTAGTACATAATCAAAGTGCGAAGTAGAGGAGTATGTATAATATATAGTATATTATGAGAATCGATCTCTGGTCGACGTCGACATGGGTGCAAGCAGGAAAGTTTTAATGCCACATGGGGATTGGATGATGTATTTAGTATATTAGGAAAAAGGCATAACACATGTAGAGGTTGGAGAAGGCTCCAATGCAGAAAGCAAGAGTTGCGAGAATGCTTTGAGTTAATGATGACCCGATAGGGTCTACGAAGACTATGATAGAGTTGGGTAAAGCCAAGGAAATGTAAGCCAGGAGAGAAACCTACAAGTATGGATATGAGAAGGGAAGCTAATGATGAAGTTGGGAGATTTTATGTAGATGACCTGCTCTTGCAAAAGTTTAGATACCAATAAAGCAACGATATAACGATAATATTGAAATAAAGCAATATAAAGTGATAACAATCTCACAAAGGTTGATTACGATTGATGCAAGCACAATCTAAGGAGGTCCGAGAGATTTGCAATTGCTTCATAAATGCACAAGTGTGAAAGGGAGTTCGCAACTCATGGGAATTCTTGAGGATTCACATGCATATGATGATGAATGGAAATAAAATGCTTAGCTTTATAGGGATGATGGTGATTGGGATGGGTCGCCGCCGACTATGGGGAAATTTTACCCAATGGTCTATATTTTTTTATTTGGTGTGTTTTCACATTTTTAAGGATAGGATTGAGTACTTTAAAGCATTAGGTGAGATCGAAGTTTTTAGGGATGAGGTGTAAGTGAGTTAGCGAGAAGAGATGGGTTAGAAAACACGTAAAGATGGGAAATAAAAAGTCCTTTTAGGCAAGGGATATGACATGAATTAATTAATTGAATTCAATAGGCATGGGATGAATGGGGGTATTTAAATTAATTAATAGGTGATGAGTTAAATTAAAATTAATTATGTGTACGCAGTGAACAAGGGTTATAGATATTAAATTAATGTGTCTATAGTTTTCCCCTTTTTGTTGAATGGTTTGAGATAGTAACCCACGAGGAAAAAATGATGAGAGTTGGATGAGGATTGAAAAAAGGTAGATGATGAGCTCCCCTCAAATGGGGGATCAATGATGCCACGGGAAATTGATGACGCATTTGAAAAAGGTAGATGAAAAAGGGCGGGTGGGCGGTTAAAAAAATGGTAAAATGACTACCAAGAAAGATGCCCCAAGAAAAAAGGATCGCAATTTAAATAAAAACTATGGTGGTGACTCCAATATCACATCGGTAGAAGAGAATTTTGGTCTCAACAAAGACATGTTACAATGTTCGATGAACTAGTGAGTGGGTGAAGATCACTACAGGATGAATGTGAGCCGGGATGACCAATGGGTCATAAGCAATTCATCAAATATGTGCAACTATATGAGAAATCCTTTGTACATGAGGAATCTAACTAAAAGGTATGCATCCTTAAGGGATGAGGATGAAATGTATGGTGCCTAGCGGGACATGAAAAAATGGCCAAGAAGGTAAAATGAATAGGTGAACAATGAAAAGGTATGCCCCAAGGGGAGAAGGTACATCATGGTAACAAAATAAAATATGCTCGAAGAGGGGAAAGTTCATCACAATATGCCACAAGGTGGACTTTGTGTGTAAGTTAAATAAGATTGAAATTCCCAAAAGAAGAGTGAATATGACCACAAAATTAGACTTCAAAATGATAAGGAGATTTAGGATATGGAAACAAAATGCCCTAAAGGAAGAATATAGAATATGGCTACGAATGTGGACTTTGGAAAAATAATGTATGCCTGAAAAAGGGATAGTTGGAATATTGTAATAAAATTCCCAGAGGGAAATAAATATGGCCACAAGAAGTGGACTTGAATATCAAAAAGATGAAATAAGATCAAGTGAGGAGTAGGATAAGATGCAACCTTAACAATAGTGACCTATAGATGTAAACGTCTCTACGTCATATCAAGGAATGTGCGAGGAAAATATGCCTCCAACCGCATTAGAGGTAAACAAGAGGGGGATCCAGGTGACACAAGGCACATGCGACCAAAGCTGATGCTAGAAAATAACCAACAATAGTTAGTCATTTCAAATATCATAAGGAAAAAAAGGATGAAATGATCTCATAAACCTAATGTCAAGCATGAAAAAGGGGCTTGAGATGTACATGTATAAGGAAGACAACTCTAAAAAAGTGGTGTCCCTAAAACTATGCCCTAGCTCTAGGAAGGGGAAAGAGAAAACTAATTAAGGTAGGAAATACGATAGAAGAAAGATGATTAATGGGAAACTTTCTTTAGATGCTAATAAGATGGAAGGCTGATAAATTTGGGAATGCTTTCAATGCCATAAGGAGTATCCATCCTTCAAGGGTATGGTCTACTTTACACACAATAAAGATGGAAAGAAACAATATATGATATCCGTCCTTCGAGGGATTGGTTTTTTTTTTTTACTTTGATTATTTTTATTTGATTTGAATGTTTATGATCTTCTTCTTTTTTGAATGAATGAAAACTATCCTTCGAGGGAGCGGTTTGTTTATAATAACTTTATTTTGATAAGAGAATACTTGAATGTGATTTTACATTAGGGAGAGTTGGGACTAGCTAAGTAGACCACTTAAGTGGTGATGAAGAATGCACAATAAACACTCTTGGACCCTTTGCATGGCTCTAGTAGGTGAATAAGAGGGTGATGGATGTAATTGTCATGGATTTCTCACCAAGAATGGAGAGCTTATCCATGAGGAATATGCTATGGGAAGAGTCATGGTGCCAAAATTTAAGGTCACATCTACAAAGTGACAGAATACCACATGATTCCAAATCATCATGATGGAAGATGGAAGAGGCTGAGATGAAGGGATGATCAAAGAATATGACTAAGCACACTTGAAAATTTTCATATAGTAGAATGTTCATAAGTGAAATGCATTAAGGGGTTCCATTCAGTTTACAATCAAGGAGGCCGGTCGATAGGTTCCCCGACCCATACTTTTGCATAATAATGTATGGTCCAATTTAGTTAGGGGAAAACTTTCTACATTGGCTCCTTTCTTGATAAAGACATTATAATTTTCTCTAAGGATAAGGTCACTCACATTAAAGTCACGTTCTCTAATGTGCTTATTGTAAGCATGTTTAATGCACTCCTGGTAAACATGGTGGTGTTCAAGAGTGAGAAGGTTACGTTCATATAGAAACTCAAGCTATGTTAGACAAGCTTGGCGATATACTTCATCAAAGATGAAGTCACGAAGTGACACACGCAAAGATGGAATTTGGAACTCAAGAGGAAGGATGGATTCAAACCATAAACAAGAGAGAAAGCAGAGATCCCGTAGAGGTGTGAATACTAGTGCGATATGCCCATAGGGTGAATGGTAACTAGAGATGTCAATTACATCCTACTTGATCAATAGTTTTGGCAAGAATGTTTCGATGGGTTTTATTGGTAGCTTCCACTTGGCCATTAGCTTGGGGGTAATATGGAGAAGATAAGCTAAGTTGGATGTTGAATGTGTTACATATTTTCTTAAGATATTTATTTTTAATGGACTTTCTATTGTCTATGACACGCTTGTGGGGAATGCCAAAGTGACAGATGATGTCCCGATAGATGAAATTGATGATTGGAATAGATTTAGTTGAGGAGATTGGAACTACTTCCACCCATTTAGTGAAATATTCGGTTGTAGTGATGATAGAATGATGTTGCTACGATGAATGAGGATTAATAAGACCGATGAGATCAAGGCCCCATTATGAAAAGGGATAAAGGTCCGAGCTAGTCAGTTGCAAAGCTTGATTAGGAATGCATATAAGATTGGAATGTGTTGACATTTTTCACACTTCTTGACATACTCACAACAATCATGATTGAGGGAAGGCTAGTAATATACAAGACAGAGAACACACTTAGCAATAGCTAAGCCACTAAAGCGTCCACCACAAATATCATCATGGACTTCTTAGATGGCTCGAAAGGATTTATGGGATTTAAGGAATCGAGAGAAGAACACCATCAAATCCATTCTTGTAAAGAATGCCACAAGGATAACATAGTGGGTAGTGTACTAAAGAAAATATCTCTTAGCATTTTTGGAGAGGTCAAAGGGAATGATGGATTCAGATAAATAATCAAATATTTGAGAAATCAAAGGTTTGATGAATTAGATTAAAAATATTGACTTGGGGTATGTCATGAAATGGTTTTTCATGACAATGCACAATGACAAAAAGCTTGGAATCCACTGTTGTCCAAGGAACGAGAGTTGCAAGGGATGTCATCATATCAACAAAACGATTGGACGATCGAGGAATATCTTGGATGGTGTAAGAATCGAAGGTCTCAAGAAAAAGGTGAACAATATCATGATATTTTTAAAGAGTGTCATTTTTACACTAATACTCACCTGTGAATTATTTTATTACAACTTCATAATCTCCATATATTTCAAGAATTTGAATGCCTAGAACACTGTGATTTCAAGACCTAATATAAGGGCTTCGTATTCTACCATATTGTTTTAAAAATTAAAAATTGAGTTTACATGTGAGGGGAATAGGAGTATCCCCAGGATGAATGAGAATGACACCGACACCTCCCCATTATTGAAACTTAGAGCCATCGAAGAAAAGGGTCATCTTAAGGGTGTCATATTCATGATGGAATTGATTAATGGATTCATCCAAAAATGCTCATTTAGAGGTTGGATACTAGGAAGAGGGGCTTCGCTAATTGGTCTCGCAATAGTTTGGCCCTTAACAGACTTTTGAGAAATAAATTCAAGATCAAAATTAGTCATGAGAATGAGCCAACAAGTGATACAATCATTATGATATGGCTTAGAATGCATTGTTTTAAGAAGATGAAAACTTGAAATGAAATAATTCTTGTGATTAAGGAGGTAATGAAGAAACTTTGAAGTAGAAAAGAATAGGGCACATCACAACTTTTTATCTTGAGGTGTAGTGAGTCTCAAAGTCATGAAGTGTGTGAATGATGTAATAAACACTTTTTTGTGGCCTCGGTCATCACGATGTGCCAACATAGCTTCTAAGGCATTATGATTAGCATAGATGTAGATGTAAAGGGCTCCCCCTCACGTGGAGTGTAAGCATAGATGGAGACAAGAGGTATTTTTAATATCATCAAAGAACCCTTGGGATTCATGATCCTAGTGGAAGTCTATGTCCTTATGAAGAAGGTGATGAAAAGGTTGACAATGATCAGAAAGTTACAAAATGAAATGAAAGAAAAATTAAAGGTGGCCTCAAAGCATGTAAAGTTGTTTGAGATTGAAAGGAGGGTGCATTTCAAGGATTTCCTTAATTTTAGCTAGGTCAACTTCAATACCCCTAATATAAATGATAAAACCAAGGAGTTTTCAGTTAAGACTCCAAATACACACTTGGTTGGATTAAGACGAAGAAAAAATGAATGAGGTGCTCAAAAATAATTTCAAGAATAGAAAGATGATCATGTCGATGTTTAGATTTTCCTAAAAGATCATCATCATAGTCTTCTATAGTTTTGTGAATGAGATCATGAAAGATATAAGTCATGGCCTGTTGATAAGTAGCATTGGCATTCTTTAAACCGAAGGGCATGACACGATAACAAAAGGTCCCCCAAGGAGTGATGAAGGAGGTTTTGTGTTGATATTTTGGTGTGATGAGAATTTGATTGTAACCAAAGAAACCATCCATGAGAGAAAGCATGTCATGACCTGTAGTAAGATCTAAAATTGATCAATGTTCGGAAGAGAAAAGTTGACCTTAAGGAAAGCGAGATTGAGATCTCAAAAATCAGTACATATATGAAGCTTTCTTGATGCTTTAGAGATGGGAACAATGTTAGAAACCCATTGGGGATAGTCAATGGGAATGATGAAGCTGACAAAAGGCATTGCATTTCCTTTTTAATAAGGAGGGCAATGTGGGGATGCATTCGGCGAAGCTTACGCTTTACGGTTTAGAGTTGGGATAGCTGATGATATTGTGAATGAAAATAGAGGGGTAAAGACTTGGCATGTATGAGTATGATCATGTGAATTCCTAGCTATGACGAGAGAGCAACGCGGTGAAAGATTAGAGCTCATGTAGATCAAGGGATTGGCCCACTTTGAGAATGCGAGGCTCCGGAGGAGTCCCAATATTGACATCGATGGTGCTTCATTGAGAAGAGTGGATGTGTCGAGATGGAAAGGTCTTATGAAGATTATAATCTTGCCCCCATATGGGAAATAATGGTGTCATCGTCAACACACTAAAAGACATAAATGGTAGAAGAATCTTCTCCTATAATCTCCGGATGGCAAAGGGAAAGGAACCTAACCTGATTTTCACACTGATAAATGATCGGTCCCAAATTTATACCGGAGACTAACAAAATAAAATCGGAAGCAATAGAAATGATTTCATCCATTTCCATGTCTTCAAAATTCAGTGAAGACAGAGAAGGTGGAGAGATCATGTCCATGAGTATCTGAGATGGTGAGATGGGCTCAGGGGATGGCTCGTGGTAGCCTAGCCCAAATTTTTCATGAGGTTTGTGACATTATTAGGAAATAAGGCCATGTGGCCCATGTTCGTAGCATCCCATGTCAAATCATTTCCATGGACAATGATGGAGATAGGTATGGGAAAAATATGGTTTGTTAAGAAATCCAAAGCCACTGGTATAAAGCTTGGCATGTGGAATATCATTGACATGAGAGGAGGGGGTATCAAAACTGCCATAAATGAGGTTGGTACAAAGATGTGGTAGATCAAAAGGAACAAAATCCTTGGCATTTGACTAATAGATAGGTGCCTTATCGGGTATCCGATACACCGAGGATAAGGAAGGGTATTGAGTGTGAGAAGGCAATATTCCCCCATCGTAATCTTTTCCATTACATTATTGCAGGAGCCATCATTAGGAAGTCTGGATGAGGGAATGGTTAAGTTGGTGGACGGTGCAGATGAATTGTTCTTAAGAATGAGTACATCACTTGGTCTATAGGTCATGTTACATGCTTGTAAGGGAGGAGTGTCCCTGGAAGCATTAGGATATTTCCCTCATGCTCATACTCAAGGGAATGATGGAGTGTAGAGGGGATGCAATGCATTACACGGATCCATGGTTGTCCAAGGAGAACATTATATTGAAATTATCCCTCAATGATATAAAAATCTCATGGATGAGCTTCTCACCAACACAGATAGGGAGGATGACCATTCCCAAGGTGGGAGTGATGACATCGTTGAAAGTGCACAAAGTCTTGGGGTGTTTGAGTGATGATTCCTTTGGGATCTTGAGTTGATCGAAGTATGTGATGGGAGGATATTAATGCTCACCTGTTTTTGATCATGGATTTTGAATGAATGTATCATTGATCCTGACCATAATAAAGAGGGGAAGATCATGTTCTTCTGGTGGGATATCTGTAATTTCAATTTCATCGAATGATATAGCAGTAGAAGTAGTAAGTTCTCCTACGAGAGATGCAAAGGGTTGAACCTCGTCACTAGTTTTGGAATGAGCTATAAGACTTTAGTAAGAGCCTTTCTATGATCTAATGAGATTTGGATGAGTTCATAAAGTGACATATGGAATGAGGCCTGATGAATTTTTCTAATGATACTTTGTTCAATGGGCCTAGGAGATCTAAAACAGAAACCTTTGGGATTGATGATGTATTTAACTCCATGGGAGGAGGAATGGTGATGAAGGTCTTGGCATTTGGTTGGGATGTTGACTTTGGACCACGTGGGTCATATTGATTGGTTACCGAATGAAATTGATAAATAAAGGGGGACCATCCTTGGAAGAGTCATCTCCCGAAGGTGAAATGATAGATATCAAAGTAGATGTGGAAGAAAAGGACCGGCTTTGTCTAGGAAGAAGTATTTCCTCTTCAATGAGGTTATGGATAATGGTTTGAAGCACTCTACAATGCTCAATATCATGCCCAGGGGTACAATGAATGGTGCACATATGGTTATAATTGAACCATGAAGGTTTCTTTCCTTTTGGGTCAAAGGCCTTGATATCCGGGAGGGTGATTGTACAGTTTGAATTAAGTGTTCGAATATTTCTATATATGATTCCTCTAAAGTGCCGAGAAGATGCCTTGTGAGATATCTTGGATGTTTGGGGTAAAACCCATTGAGTATATTGTTGTTTTGATGACTTGAATTTAGTTTGAATGTTAATTGGTTCTTTAGCATTAAATGGGTTTGAATTAGAGGATTGAAATTTTTGTGGTCATGAGATGGACGATTTTGTATTAGACTATTTAATTCTAGGAGGGACTATATATTTCATATGTGAAGATGAATCCTTGGGAGGAGTGACGACAACTTAGAATAGAGATTCAAATGATGATATCATGGTTGGTATGAGTATAGGAAACAAAAATTTTCTCGAGGTGATCTATGGAAGGTGGAGATTGATGGGATTGTGTTGATGACATAGAAGAAACATTTGAGGTCATTGCAAGTTGAAGTGCTTTTAATAATTCCTCAAATGTTGGAATTGGTGTGAAGGAAGGAGGTGACATCGATGCGACCACAACTATTGATGTAGGTAAGAGAGCAGAAGAGGAATCGATAGGTTCTATGGATGGTATAACTGGAAAGGGTGGAATGGATATAGGTGAGGTGGTCAAACCTATTGAAGTACACAATGAAGTAGATGTAATAGGTAAAGGAGTTAATGAGGGATCAACACCAGATGTGAAAATAGGTTGGAATGGTTGCTTCATGAATGTTTCGAATGGCATAAATGATATATTTGTAAGAGGGATTTTGGTAGTTGTAGAGGTGGGAGTGGACGTTGAGATAAATGTAGGTATAATAGATGTAGGAAGGATATCAAAGGGAGTGGATGTGATTGATGATGAAGGATAGGAAGTTGTGGATGGGATAGGTTCCTGATCAGTAGTATTTAAGGTGTTTATAGTGTGAGTGTTAGGTGCTTGGATCGTAGTAGAAGTGGTGGCTTGGATTATCGGTGTATGATTTGGGAAAGGTTGTTTAAAGATGTCAAGTGGTTGATTAGGTGAAGCGTTTGGATTTTCCACTTGAAGATCACCCTAATCAATGAGTCTTTGACAAAATCCTTGAAAGTTAGACATCTCTCTATTTTGTGTCCTCGAACTTGGTGGTACTTTGTAATGGTCTTCATGATACCATGTAGGCTTTGATCTCAACTCGTCAATCAGTTGGATAGGAGGAAGTTTGATAAGATTTACTACCATTAACTTGTCAAATATTGTAATATATAAATCACCAAGGGGAGTGTAGTTAGGAGTTTGAGTGACTCGTTGTTGAGTCAAGTGCTAGATTTGGATGCATGAGATGATTTAATAATCATAACATTGGATGTTGCCTTTGATTTGTCATTTGGTATGGATGACTTGGTAAATTCATGTTTGGGATTATTTGATTTTAGTTTTAAATGACCATGTTCAAGGGTGCATGTTTCAAGTTTACGAGCCATGGTGAAGGCTTCGTCAAAGGATCGAAATGATTGAATTCGTAAAGTAAAGAGATATGCTTCTCACATGACCGTGAGAAGAGATCAATGAGATCAGTTTGTGGAAGAGGAAAGGATAATTGACTTATAGTAACACACCATCATGCAAAAAAATCTATAATGGAATCATCTTCAAACCGCCGGATGGTGTATAGGTCATTGATAGTTATTTTACATGCAATGTTAATTAAGAAGTGTTCTAAAAATAGTTGCGCAAGTTGGGAGAATGAAAATATCAAATATTGAGTGATATTATTGTACCATTCTAACGCAGAGGCGACTAAGGACATGGGGAAAATGTAGAGCATCAAGTCCTGATCATGTACGATAAGATAACATGCATGTTTAAATGCATGAAGGTGTTGCTTGAGGATCCTATTTGCCATCAAAATTGGAAAATTTGATAATTCCTAGTGTAGAGGATATGCTTTAATTGGTATAGATGGGTGAATAAGATCATTACAAATTTTCTCATATGATAATGAGACCTTGGATCCCAAGTAGAAGCCTCAAGGTTGGCCAACTTCTTCACTAAATCCTATATGAGATCATTGGAAAGGATCTATTGGGGGATGAGAGGTTGCGGTTGTGTGTAAGAAGTGTTCAGATGAGTTTTTTGATGAACTTGTGGATGTGTAGGTGTTTGAGGAATTTTTTGAGAGTGTATAAATCATATGTTGTGATTGAAAGGGTGGTTGTTAAAATAATTGTTTTTGGGAGATGGGGACATGATAGGATTGCTAGGATTGGGTAGGTTGTTACAGAAATACGAGTGTGAATGTGGGTATGAATGGGTTGAAACTATTGTTGAAAAGGATTAGATACTGAATAATGTAAAGCATCTATGAAAGGGGGTTGGGAAGTATTGATAGGCATGCTAGATGTGAGAAGATCATACTATTCGGATAGGGGATATGATGTTTGGGCATATTGGTTAGGGACACTAGTGGAAATAATGACCGAAGAGGTGAGGGGAAGAGTAGTGTTGATTGTCGTGTTGATTAGCGAGGAGATTGTGAGGAATAGGCGTGACTATCTGGGTAGTTTGATGAGATGAAGGATTGGTGGAAGAGGAAGCAAGATGGGATGTAGAAAGATCATTTACTACAAATTGGGTAGTTTGGGGATTGGTTTGATAAGGATAAATTTGTTGGAGTGGTAGACCATCTAAGGGAATATGAGTTGATCTCCTAAGGAGATAGTCTTGGAGTGCCACTTTGGATTGACAAGAAAAAGCTCTTGGAACATGGTATCGGTGAGTGGGATTTGGGGAGGTCTAGAAGGCTTCCAATATAATGGATGGTGGGGTGGTTGGCCTAGATGGGATAGATTGATGGTATAATAATGGGTTAGTCTCACTTAAATTTGTAATGTGAACAAGGAATTCTGGGTGAGACAACAACGAGAGGCCGAATGCTCATGAAGGGAGTACTCAAGGGCACAAATGAGGTACTTGTTGTGGAAAATACTTATTGATATGATGAAGAAAATTTTTGTTCCATTATTTTGGCTATTAAATGAGTAAATATGAACATGAAATAAGTCTTACCCAAACAAATCAAACAAAAAATTATTTTTTATGTTTGATTATTTAATACGATGTGAAAAAAAAGAGATGGATAACAAGGTGCCTAGAAGGAGGCAAACTATGGCTGGTTTCGGGTAAGTTATGGCTAGGGAATGTCTAAGGTGGCTTCTTGTTGGGTGATGAAATCCAAATCAGTCTACCGGATGAAGGAATGTTTTGATGTGTTAATTTTATTCGTGAGGTTTAGGTTGTTTGTAATTAGATGTGTAATACAACATATTAAACCCCTACTTAAGTTATATAAGCAAGAAGGATGCCAAAAAAAAAATTTAAAGCCCAAAACAAAGTGTGATATTAGATTAGGACATGGACAAGAGTGGGAAATTACAATGGAAAAAAGGAGAAAATGGGGAAAATGAGGAATACCTAGATAGTGATTTTTTCTGTTTTTTTTTACAGTCTTGAGTGATGAGCGATCCAGAGACACAAACCCAACACGAGAAAGTAATAAATTGAAGCCTCATGCTGCATTGTTAGTGGAAGATAGAAAAGCAAAATATAGAAAGAAAAGAGATCACCTAAAGGGTAGTTCCACCGGGCATGCGAGGAATGTTGTCCAAGTTTCTTGTTCTTAATGAAATTAATGCACTAGCTACTAAATAAACTAGTAACCTAATAAATGATAAAGGGTTTATGTTACTTTGGATATGATGTGATATGGATGAAGATGGGTGCCAAGTAATTGATTGATCTTTTTGTTGCAAGGTGAAGAATATATGTAAATAGAATGAAAATGATTTTGATTAAATAGATTTATGTAGGGGCTTCTGGATAATACCAGCTCCAAGAAGCTTTTGACTTCTTTTTATGGATGTTAATCCCCATTGTTTAGAAATATTTAAATAAAGTAATAACAAAGAAATTGCATGCGAAACTAGAAGAGTACTAAATATGAGAAATGACAAAAACTTATCTAAAGCTAATTAGATTGTAATATTTGTAAATAAATGGTTACATTTTTGGTCAACGATGACCTAGACCATGCATAGGAAGGTTGATAGTGACCAGGAAGGAAAATTTGGAAAATAAATGAAGTATGTAGATCCTGTAAGACCTGAATTTGATCTCGAATGTAACAAAATCTTGGTGAATGCTAGGATCAATTTGCAGAGGGATTCGGAGAAACATAAACCAAGAGAATGAAAAAATACAAAGATCGAATAGGGTAAGTTGAGAATCAAAGCTCTTGTTGACAACGACTTGGGTGCAAGCGAGCCAATCTTAATGCCACAAGGGGATTAGATGATGTATTTAGTATATTAGGACAAAGACACATACACATAGAAAGGATGTAGAAGGCTATGGAACATAAATCAATGCTGCTTGAATGCCGAGTCGACGTCAACTGATAGGTCAACGGCGACTATGCCGAGTTGGGTAAAGTTGAGGAAAGGCAAGCCGAAGAGAAACATGCAAGTATGGATATGAGAAAGGAAGCTAACGACGAAGAAGTTTGTGAGTTTTGATGTAGATGACCTTCTCCGCAAAAGGTTAAATACAAAAAAAGTAGTGATACTGACGATAATATTTACATAAAACAATAGAAAATGATAGAAATCTTACAAAATTTGATTACAATTAATGCAAACACGTTCTAAGGAGGTCCGAGGTATTTACAAATGCTTATGGAATGCACAAGTGTGGAAGGCGGTTCACAAATCACCGAGAAAGATTAAGGATTCGCATGCATCCGATGATGAATGGAAAGAAATATTTTAGCTTTATAGGGTTGATGGTGACTAGGATAGGTCGCTACCAATTGTGTGGAAAGTTTCCCTGACATGCTATATTTTTTAATTTTGGCATGATTTCACATTTTTAAGGATAAGATTGAGTGCTTTAAAGCATTAAATGAGATTATGTTGTGTAGGGATGAGATGTAAGTGAGTTGGTGGATGAGATAGATTATAAAAAGTGTAAGGATGGGAAATAGAAAGTCCTTTATGGCAAGGGATAAGGATATTAATCGATTAATAGGAATTAATTAATTGAATTCAATAGGGATGGGATGAATGGTGTGCATTTAAATTAAATAAGAGGTGATGAGTTAAATTAAAATTAATTATTCACACGCATGTGAACAAGCATTATATATACCAAATTTAGGTGTTTACATGTATTTTTAGGGTGTTTAAATTTCCCCTCTTTAAATTTTTATCACGGAGTAATAGTATTTTAAAGATAGTAAACATGTGTAGATTAATGAGAGGAAGATAGGGAAGTGTGGTGGACTTCCTGATTCTCTCGAGATGAAGCATTTGGATGCCCCGGGGAGTTTATATTATGTTAAGGGGTTCCACCTCAAGTGGATGGATGACACTATAAAGCGGTGGGAAACCGCTTAATAGGAAGAAGGAGAATGCTTATAATTCGAGAGTGATTAAAAAGATGATGGGAGTGATTTTTCTCATAGCTTGTGCTTCGATTCATATATTGAATTTTAGAGCAACCTTATTTTGATGTAGCTTGAGATTCCATTCAGATATTATATTTTAGAGAAACCTTATTTTATTGTTGCACAATAGAGTTGGCACCATGATTATTAAATAATCATGATGTTTAACCCATTATGTGTGTAAAAAACACACAGAACAAAAATTAAGTAAAATATAATTCAATATACACAGTAAATGTATAAACGATGGCTATAAATGAGCCAATATGATAAACAAATAAGTGTAATTGGTCTAAAGTAACTCAATGCAAAATAACTAGAAATAAAGATGTTTAACTATGCCCCTAATGTGTTCCACAATGATGATTGATTGAATTAATTTTCACCTAAAAAAGGATACATGGAAGCGGTAATAATAGATTAGATCGAAGAGTGGGGTCAAGTGAAAATCTTGTTTGACCCACTTTGAAGATTAATTTGATTAATGGTGTCATTGCCTCCAAGAAATGATAGATGCAAGGAGAGAATGAGAGATGAGATTGACCCAAAAGAGGATGCATGCAAGGGTTTTGATTTTTTGTAGGATAGTTGGTACAAACACCAAGGATATGAGTCAAATGTTCTATGTTTTGAGATGATTGTTGATTTGTTTTTTTGGTATTATTTGGAAGAGTATCTCAATGTTTGATAGTTATGTGAATGTTTTGAAGTTTGTGGACAATGTTTTTCTGATTTTTTCATTTTTGACTAATTGTAGATGTTTTTGTGATTTTTAATTTATTTAATATGTTTTTATAGATTTTGTTGATTATTTGAATGTTTTTGATAAATTTTGTTAATTATTGGAATGTTTTTGTTGGATTTTTTTATTATTTTAATTTTTGTATTTTTGACTTGGTAAAAGGGTGCATTGTCTGAACTCAAGTTCAAATAATTGTAAACATTTCATTCCATTAACAAAATATAGATGTATAGTGATAGGATATCTAACTCTACTCTTGACTCCATGCAACTTGTAAGATGTGAGGTCTCAACACCGAGAGTGAAGAACAACATGAGATAAAGATATGGTGATATGAAAATGAAGATGATGCCCATGTAAAGACACAAGTTGAAATAATGATCCATTTGGGAAAATATGAGTCATCTCCAGGAAAGATTATTTTCCGATTCCAAGATAATTTTACTTAATAGGTTTTGAATAAACTTAGATCTATTGACGTTCTTTCAATTGATAAGATTCAGTTGTAGGAATTATTTTCTCTCTTAACATGAAAAACTAAATTGTTTCTTTTGATTTGTATGATTAAGCACTTTTGATTTAGATTCTCTAAAGGATTTATTTATTTTTATGGAGTGACCACCTACATATTTCTCCATGGCTCTAGTAAGAGACAAGGGCTCAACTTGAAGACAAAATGTAGGTGAGTGAGGATACCTTCCTTCTTTCCTAGTCTCACACTACTAGTAAGAAGTGTGGGCTCAACAATAAAGACTACAAAGGATGAAAGTTGTAATAATTTAAATTTTTGTATTTTTGATTGATTTTTCCTTATTTTTAATAGTGCTTGTTGGGAAGGAATGTTTTCTCCAAAATATCATCCTCATGCGATTAGTAGGATGTAAGGGATTAACACTTTAGATTTAGATAGGTGGATTAGTGACCAAGGTAAAAAGTTTAATAATTTATGTTAAAGAGAGAACTTATTTAAAAGGAGGATTTTACATTAGGAAGATTTTAGAAAATACAATTGGTAAAAATATCTGAAATAAGAGAACCCATAATAGGAATGAGATACATAATACCTACTAGAAACAAGACTACCTTGTTTTTTATAGGTGAAGAGTGTGATTTTTGATGAAGCAATGATTGAGATATCTCGCTAGTGGATGAAAAAAATAATTTTTTTGTACAATCAACCTCTTTACTATGGAGAGTACCCGTGGATGATAAGTTTTTACTTATATGTATTTTATTTTCATATAGTTCTTTCATGAAGTGCTTGACGATGGAAAATATTGTTTTCATTTTTACGCTTTTTTATTTTTCATGGATTATAGTTGGAAATGTACTCATAATTTTGGCTGAGGTCCATGGTTATGAGAATTGAATGGTCCTAATTTATGAGACATGGGTGGATGAGGTCTAAGTAAATGGTGTAGATAGAAATATTTTCAATGAATCTGTGATTTGATTGCTTCCAATGTATGAGACTTGGGAGGATGATTTCTAAGTTAACGGAATAGATCAAAAGGTTATCAATGAATATTTAATTTGATTGGTCTTGATTTATGAGACTTGGGTGGACAAGGTCAAAGTCAATGGAGTAGATAGTAATATTGTAAATGAATATTTTATTTGATTAGTTCTAATTAACAACACTTGAGTGGATGATGTCCAAGTCAATGGCGTAGATAGAAATATTTTTAATGAAAATGTTTGTTTCACTAGATCATTAAAGATGCTATTTGTGGATAAAGGTAATTTAGTAATGTGGATGACATTTTTAGTTCATACTCTCTAATACCTTTGCCAATGATTTCCATCATAGGTTGAGTATAAGATACATATGGGTTGAGTTTGAAAAGGATATCAACGTCAATATGGTTTTCATTTGTGAAAGGAATTATGTGGGGAGTGAATGATTGATATGCATACAAGCATCCAAGGCATCTTAACGGTTTCATAGAGTATATATTCAAGTTTATCTATTGTCTATAGGAACTCTTTTGATTTGTTGATTAGTGATGAATGCTTCAATGTATAAGGATTTATTATTCATGATGTTTGGTTTCAAAAATTTATGAGGACCAAATGATAGGATTAGATTATTTGATGATGATTTTTTATTAAAGCTTGAAAATGATATTTTTGACACCCTTAGGAACATGCACATCATAGAATGTGTGAGTAAGGATATCTTAAAATGTAGGAGATGTTGTGGTCAAATCCATGAGAGTGATTTATGGAGATGTCTTCTCTAATTGTTTGATAATTTCATTGACATTAGATGAATATTTTTACATTTGATGGCTATTATGGAACAACAGTAAAATCAAGATTAGACATTTGAGGTATTTTGGATGGTGTTCAAACCTTATTTTTAGTGTTACTACAAAAAGGATAGGAGTGTCAATTTTGATGGTAGTCATAGTGTGAGGCTTAGGATTTAGCAATGAAATAACAGGATCAAGCTCAACATTGTTTGACTATTGATCCCGATCTATAGATTTTTCATTTTTTCCATGAGTTGACAATGGGTCCTAGGATACCTCTAATGTCTCATTTGGAGTGATTGTATTATAAGTATCTTCTAATTCAATATCTCTGTTGTCAAGTAAATATTGTATATAATGGTTAAGATTTGAAAAAATATCTCGTAAGATGGTCGTTTGGTGTTGTGTTATTCGTAATATTATAATTCTTTATACAACATTGATTTTCATTTCCCTTCTTTGAAATGGCTTGTCAATGGATAGGTTACCATTTTAACATCTATTAATTAATGGATTAAACTGGAAATACTTTCTCGAGGGGTGTGAATTGTCTTGATTTCACTTCACATAGTTTATTTTATTAACTAAGGAGTATTATTGCTTGGTAAATTTTTTTATTTTTTTTATGTTTTTGAATGTTTTGGAAATGACGAGAGTCAATGATACTATCACTTGTAACATTTTTTTTTGAATGAATAATTAATTTTCTCTTAATTTTGAGGATTTTTGTTATTATACGAATATTGATCATTTGAAGGAGTTTTGATGAGGCTTTTAACTATATGAGATCTCTCGATTTTAGTTCCTTTTTCAGATACTTCTTCCAAGTCATTTAGGAATTGTTGTCACCCTCAAAATTCCCTTCATTTTTAAAGTCAAGTTTCAAAAATTTTGAGTTGGTGCCTTTGAGTAGATTGAGAAGTCTAGAGAGATAGGAAAATTCGTGCTTTGAAGAAAAGTGGTGCTCATTTGCAATCTCACCCCATTAATTTAAAATCTTGTAGTCCGCATGGTTTGATAAACTTTCTATCTTCCCATCTGGATCTTGCCTCAAGGCCGTCAGATTTTTTCTATGGTTCTTGATCTTGCCCCTTTCCTCGTAAGTCAAAGTAGAGAAAGGTAGTGTTCAATTGAGGCCCAAATTGGCTAAGTATAAAGAGCCGCAGAAGCCTACACACGCGTCCCAACGGCGCACCTCCAAAGGCCAAGTTCAAAGCAGGATCCTAAGTGAGCGCAGACTCACCACGTGCCTCATCGGTGTAACTTCAGAAGTGAGACCCAAGGGATAGACCCCAAATGAGCACAAGCCCTCCATGTGGTCAAAGCCTCAAAAATTTAAATTAGCCGTTGAAAATTCTAAGGCCAGTGAGATGGCGCCACGTGTCTCATCGACACACCTTGAAGGGTCGAAGCTAAAAATCATTCCCCAAAGATACACCAGCTCTCCGTGTCCAAGGTCCAAAAAGGACCGAGCTAGCCATTTAATCAACTAAGTATAAAGAGTTGGCATAATCCTCCACGCGTCCCAATGGCACACCTCCAAAGGCTAATTTAAAAGCAGGATCCTAAGTGAGTGCAGACTCGCCACATGCCTCATCGGTGCAACTTCAGAAGTGAGACCCAAGGGATAGACCCCAAATGAGCGCAAACCCTCCATGTGGTTAGAGCCTTAAAAAGTTAAATCGGCCGTTGAAAATTCTAAGGTCATCTAATGGCGCCATGTGTCTCATTGACACACATTCAAGGGTCAAAGCCAAATATGGTTCCCCAAACATGCGCCAACTCTCCGTGTGTGTCTAGAGTCGATGGAAGTCAAATGGGCAGCAGACCCAAATTAGCTAAGTATAAAAGAATTTGTGGAAGTATCGCCATGTGTCAACTCAAGCACAACTTCAAAGGTGAAATCCAAAGGCATGTCCCAAATGTGTGCGTTGAGCCTCCACGTGTCTCGGGTCAAACATAAAGCCTTCGCCAAACAGAGGGACTTAGTCAAAACACAAAAATATAGAACAAGCCTGCAAAGGGACACGTGGCCATGTTTCAAGTCAAAAACAGGAAAGTGGGCCGTCGGAGCATTTTGGGAATTTTGGTTTTGTTTCCATAAGGGAAAAAGTCAAATGTTAGGCCCACATCGAAAGTCAAAGCGGGAAGGTGGGTCGGTGAAGAACTTTGAGATTTTGAGCCTTGTTTCCATAAAAGGCGTAAAGTGATAAAGTGAATCATGGCCCACTCATGCAAAAGGGATAAAGTCAAATGTTGAGCCCGCATCAAAAGCCAAAGTGAAGAAGTGGAGAACTTTGATATTTTGAGCCTTGTTTCCATAAAGGGCGTAAAGTGATAAAGTGAACCGCAACTCCGTTACCACTCAAGTAAAGCCACGTGTTAGACCCAAATACAAAATGGGAAGTTGTAGGCTTGCGGGGCTGTGGGGAAATTTTTGTGCTTTTGCATCTTTTGCACTAAAGGTGTAATTTTAATTTCGGTCCTGTGGATCCATTTTGTGAAAATTGCATTTTCACCATTTTTGTATGGATTCGATTCAAATATTCAAATGAGCATAAATTTTTCTCTAGTGCTCAAAATTCGAAAAATTTTATACTGTTAAAAAGGTATCGACCTCCTCTATGCCATGTAAGCATAAAATATTGTTTTTAGTAGAATTCAACAGTTGGAAATCTAGAAAATGTCTTTTAAGCCATTAATATGTGATCTGATTTCTTCAAACATATCAGATTTGATCCGATCTTCATCCTTCCTCCTCCAACACGCCAAATAGACATGGAGAACCGACTGGATATCTTGATTTGGGTGAAAATATGGAAAATGTATTTCAAGCCATTAATACGAGATCTAACTGCTTTAACTAGATCAAGTTTGATATGATCTTCCATCCTTCCTTCTTCAGCATGCTAAAGACATGCAAAACAGATTTGATAGATTGGAGGTGGATTTATAGGGGCATTGATGGTTAGTGGTTGAGCTTCCAAATCATATTTTTTCCTTCTCTTCTTCTCCTCTTTTCACTTCATTTATAAATGTAAGATCTTGGCTCATTGCAAAGGGTTGGACTCTGATACTTTTGAAGTGTAAATAGAATCGAAAGTAATCAATATAGAAGAATTTCCCCTTTCTCTCTATCTTCATCTATTGTCTCTTCTTGCTTACCTAAAATATGTGGATCATTTATCTTCTGTAATAAGAAACTTTGTGTTCTTATTGATATGATTTCTAGAACTTTGTGTCTATGGAATGGTGTCTTATGCTGTGAATGTGAATGATTCTGTTCTGTATCACCTTTTCTCAGTATGTATAAGGTTATACTCTACTATCTATATTTCTTGAAAGTACTGTTATATTCTACTCTTTCCTTTCTTCATTTCTTCCATTCATTTGTATTGATAAGCTATTTTGGTAAAAAAACATTTCAAGATGTCAGAAGTCCAACCCTAAGATGAAAGTTGTACATTTGTATATAAGTTTTGCTTGCTTGCTTTCAATAAGGGAACCTCTCCCATAAAGAGGAGGGACTTGTTGTCCCTTGACTATGGTTTTGTTAAAGTACCATTTTAAAACCCAATAGTTTTTTGGTGACTCATTGGGGATTTTGTTTTAAACATATCCCTTTTAAAAGAACAACTTCAAGATCATTTTGATCTGGTGAATCTACGGTATACACATGGGAAGAAATCTCTCGGGGTTGAAGATTCTCATTTTCAACTTCTAGAGCAACAAAACTTCTCTCTTCTTCCAACAAGAAGGAACAAAGGAACTCATTCTACAAGCACACCTCTGTTAAAAACAAAAATTCCAAGAATAACATTCCTCCGAACAACTCAGCCCTAATCTTCTTACTCTGATACTTGCTAGTGTTTCAGTTCCCCTTCAGACAATCTTCCCACAGATGGCAACACCTCTACCTTGGGGACAATGGATTGGGCCTCTTGCTCTTCCTCAACCATTGCATGAGTTACCCAGGAGTAGTAGGAAAGGTTTTCCTAAATTTTGAGGTGATGGGAAGGTACACCCAGATGAACACATTGCAGCCTTCAACATTGCATGTGGGATTCTTGGGATTGAGCATGAAGACATTTCTGTCAAGATCTTTGTGGAAACATTGCAGGATAATGTTGCTGATTGGTTCTATCATCTTCCTGTTGGGTCAATTATTGATTGGACCACCTTGACAACTCATTTTGAACAACATTTCAAACCGATGAAGATGTGCATGTTGTATTAGCTCAAATCTCTCATATCAAGAAGGAACCATTTGATCCCATGAGAGAATTTGTGGCCAAATTCAACAAGATCATTCATAAAATTCCACAGAACACTCGTCATGTAGATCAAATCCAAAAATGCTTCTTCCTCAATGCCCAGTTACCTAAAGTAAGTTATGCACTAAGAAGAGCTAACCTTGTAACTCTGGATGTTGATCAATGGTTGGCTATCAGTGTTGAAGATGATCTGATCATGTCTGGTAAATTGAAAAGAGAACCTTCCAAATCTAAAGCATCTTCTTCTTCCTCTCTTAGAGCCAACTCAGATCAATTAGTGTAGAAGTTGGAAAATGATCTCATTGCTATCAAGAAGCAATTGGCTCAGCATGCTCCTTACCAAGATATTCCCAAGAAGAATTTTCAGCCTAGAACCGAGTTACCTCCTTCTCATAATAAATTGGCTATTGAAGGCCCACCTATCAAGGTTCCAATCAATGCAACTTGTGAATTTCAAGAACTTGATGATGAGGATTTTAATGAAGACTTTGAAGACCCAAAAAAGAGGTTGATGAAGAACTGGAAGAGCTTGGTGGATCTCAAGTTCATTTCTCACCACTGAAGGTATGGATGATGAAGATGAATATGATGAAAGAGTGGAAGATATGAATAGTGAGTCATATGCCATTATGACTCATGAGAGAAAATGAACAGAAGAGAAAAAGTGGTGCAACCTGCTAAGAAATCCAAAGAGTATCCTGTAACTATTCCAGTGGTTGCAAAAAGAGGAGCCCCTATTCCCACTGCCTCCACACAAGAGGTGAGTAATGCTAATCCTTCTCCTTCTACTTATGTTTCCAAAACTTCTTGTCCTTCAACTCCTAAAAATGATAAACCAAAATTTTCTCCTATTCCTAGTAATGATGCCCCATCCACCTTCGGATCTTTTGATATCATTGATCACCTCAAAAATACCAAAATCCAAATCTCAGAGGCAGAATTTTACCAGACCCATCCAAAAGCCTTTGCTAAAATGGTAAACTTTGTCAATTCCAAATCCAAAGCCTCATCCAATACTTCTAAATGTCTTTTTCCCACTCCCTCTTCCTCACCTCAATCAAGCCTTGTGGCTGTAGTCACTTCCCTAATGAGAAAATTGAACCATTCTATGTGACTCTCCTCATAGCTGGCCATAAACTTAGTAATTGTGTTATAGACTCAAGAGCATCAGACAATGTAATGCCTGCAAAAGTAGCTCATGCTTTGGGCCTGACTCTAACACGTACCTTTGGTTCCTGTTATTCCATGGAGAGTAGAGAAGTACCTCTGGTTGGGAGAATTAAAGATGCACAAGTAGCCTTCACTGCTTTTTCCAGAGAAAAGGGTCAAAGCCACTATTTTAGTAGTTGATATTCCCCCCTCCTATGGTATGTTGCTGAGTAGAAATTTTGTAAGGAGGTAGGAGGTGAAATTCAGATGGACTGGTCACATGCTTTGATCCTAGTCAATGAAAAAATAAAAAAGTTGTTACCAGAGAAGCAAATTGAGTATATTGTGCAAAATACTAATGATCCAAAAGCACAAATACTCTATGAAGATATAGGGCATGGTAACTACATGATCATGTAGAAGATGAGGAAAACTTCCTAAGGGATTGATTCATGATCCCAATGGCATTTGGACTCTGGAGTTTGAAGGAAGTTGTTCTTCAGCTAGCTCTAAAGCTGGCATGGTGTTGATCTCTCCGAAGGGAAGATTCATCCATTCTTGTTTGAGCTTTATTTTGAAAATGCAAACAATACAGTTGAGTATAAGGCTCTCATCCTTGGGTTGAACATGGTGAAAGAAATGGGAGTGAAGAATCTTCGTGCTTGTGGTAATGTAGAGTTGATTGTGAAACAGGTCAGAGATCCTTACCAAGTCAAGGATAGGAGATTGAAACATTTTAGAAATATTGTCTGGGATTCTATCGAGTTTCTTGATGCTTTCTCCATTGAATTTATGCCAAGAGAAAATAATACTAGAGCTGATTCTCTAGCTGTCTCAAGATCTCTGTTGATTCCTCACCTAGATTTCTCTCAAGAGAAATTTACTATTGAAATGACTCATAGGCCTAGTGTGCCAGATAATGCAAGAAATTGGAAGGTTTTAATGATGATCAATACTTGCTCTCTTTCTTAGAGCTTAAAGATAACTTTAATCAGTTATATATTAAAGGAAGTGAGACTCTTCCTAGGGAGTATGTGCCCTCTAATGAAGAAGATATCAAAGAAGAAATGGACAAAATTTCCTCTCTCTCTTATGATTGGATAATTTCAATACAATGAGATGGAGATCACTGTGGACCATTCTCTTGTTGTTTTAAGTTCTCTCAAAGATGAACAAGTGTTTGTGCCCGAAAAAAAGAAATTAATGAGATCACTAGCTCCCCTGTTATATTTATGGATAAAATGAGCACACATGATCCTTTTTGTAGTCCTTCGGAACAAATAGAAAATGGAGGACCATGCCTAGAATCTTTTCTTCACAACTATGACTATCTATCTTAGCTCACCCTTTAGAATGCAAACAAAAGAAAGATGATGATTTTATTGATCAATTTTTACTTAGTCTGAAAACATTTCAGTTTCCTGCTAATCACGAAGACAAATTAGTAATGCAGCTTGTACCTAAGAGTCATGATCTTCTAGAATCAGGTGTTGATTCTACCAAAGCAAGCAGTATGTTTTTCAGAGACATGGTAAAAATTACACATAATGGTAAACCATCCAATACCTTTTTCCAAATTCCTCTTGAAGATGATTACAAGGAAAATTCAATGGAATTTTTTGTTTCTCATGAGATGTGCCATGATGATAATTGCAATCTTCATTCATATGCTAGCATCATGCCATCAAAATAGGGAGTTGACACTATTGGGATTGGATTTTCTCATGGATCCAAGTTGTCGAGTTTGGTGATGTGTAGAAATCAGTATGAAGGTAGTCGAGGGTCATACAAGTCTTTGTATGGACATTATTCATCCATATAAGAGGAGCCTCAGGAAGATATTCAGTTCTTCACAAGGATTGAATGTTTTTAGTATGGAGTATCACTATCTGGATGGTATTATTTCCTAAATTTTTCTTTTCAAGCTGCATAGTGGTCCCATGATATTTTGGTATGCCCAACTACTCATTTTTAATTCACGGGTGCCTCATAATTTCACTATGTTGTTCCATAGAGGTACCTATTTTTCTCAGCCTATCTCTAGAGTTGTGTAATTTTGTGCAAGTATTTCTTCTTTCCCCTATAAATATCCTCTTCTTCCTTTGTTTTGGCTTGTTTCCTTTCCTGTTCCTTTTTGTGTTCTGTGTTTTGGTCTTTCCTTTTTGGTTTGTTTCTTTTTTCTTGTGTGTGTGTTGTCTTTTGTATTGGTTTTGCCTTTGAATCTATTTTCCCAATGGATAAGGCATTGGTCTACTTTCCCAAAGAGTTTTTCTATGGTTCTTGATCTTGCCTCATTCCTCTGTCCTAGCCAAGTCATCCCCAGAAAGAGCTAACTATTGTCACCCTCAAAATTCCCCTCATTTTTTAAGTCAAGTTTCAAAATTTTGAGTTGGTGCCTTTGAGAAAATTTTGAGCAGATTGAGAAGTCTGGAGAGATAGGAAAATTCATGCTTTGAAGAAGTTGGTGCTCATTTGCAATCTCACCCCGTTAATTTAAAATCTTGCATTCACACGGTTTGATAAAATTTTTGTCTTCCCATCTGGATCTTGCCTCGAGGTCGTCAAATTTTTCTATGGTTCTTGATCTTGCCCTATTCCTCATAAGTCAAAGTGGAGAAAGGAAGTGTTCAATCGAGGCCCAAATCAGCTAAGTATAAAGATCTCAGAAGAATCCTCACATGTGCATCCCAATGGCACACCTCAAAGGCTAAGTTTAAAGCAAGGTCCTAAGTGAGTGCATAATCGCACACGTGCCTCATCCTGCACAACATCAAAGTGAGACCCAAGGGATAGACCTCAAATGAGCGCCTTGACCCTCCACATAGTCGAGCCTTAAAAATTTTAATCGGCCATTGAAAAGTGTAAGGCAGCGGATGGCTCCACGTGTCTCATCATTACACCTTCAAGGGTCAAAAGCCAAAGACGGTTCTCTAAACATGCACCACTCTCCACGTGTCCAAGGTCCAAAAAAGGGAAAGATCCGGCCATTTAATCGACTAAGTATAAAGAGTTTCGTGGAAGCCTCCACACGTCCCCCGGTGCACCTCCAAAGGCTAAGTTCAAAGCAAGAACCTAAGAGAGCATAGACTTGCCATGTGCCTCATCAAGTGCAACTTTAGAAGTGAGACCCAAGGACATACCCAAATGAGTACCTGACCCTCCACGTGGTTAGAGCCTCAAAAGTTAAATCGGCCGTTGAAAAGATAAGACTAGAAAAGGTGCCACATGTCTCATCGTGCACCTTCAAGGTTGAAGCCAAAGGTAGTTCCCAAACATGCACCAACTCTCCACATGTCTAGGGTCCGCTAGATGTCAAATGGGTGAAAAGCATGTGGCTCAAATTGGCAAGTATAAAAGAATTTTTGTCCGCCACGTGTCGGTCATCTCGGTGTAACTTCAAAGGTGAAATCCAAAGGTAGGTCCCAAATGTGCGTTGAGCCTCCACATGTCCCAGGTCAGACATAAAGCCTTCACCAAATAGAGGGACTTAGTCAAAACACAAAATGAGAATAGGAGCTTGCAATGGGACACGTGGCCATGTTTCAAGTCAAAAACGGGAAAGCGGGCCATTGGAGCATTTTGGGAATTTTGGTTTTGTTTCCATAAGGGAAAAATTCAAATGTTAGGCCCACGTTGAAAGTCAAAGTGGGAAGGTGGGTCGGTGGAGAACTTTGAGATTTTGAGCCTTGTTTCCATAAAGGCGTAAAGTGATAAAGTGAACTGTGACTCCGTTACCACTTAGGTAAAGCCACGTGTCAGACCCAAATGCAAAATGTGAAGTTGTGGTATTATGGGGCTGTAGGGAAATTTTACACTTTTGCATCTTTTGCGCTAAAGGCGCAATTTCAATTTTGGGCCCACGGATCCATTTTGTGAAAATTGCATTTTCACCATTTTTGTACTGGATTCGATTCAAATATTCAAATGAGCATAACTTTCACTCCAGTGCTCAAAATTTGACAAATTTTATATTGTTGGAAAGGTCTCGACCTCCTCTATGCCATGGAAGCATAAAATATTGTTTTTAGCAGGATTTAATGGTTGGAAATCTAGAAAACTTCTTTCAAGCCATTAATATGTGATCTGATTGCTTCAAACATATCAGATTTGATCCGATCTTCATCCTTCCTCCTCCAACATGCCAAATAGACATGGAGAACTGACTAGATATCTTGATTTGGCTGAAAATATGGAAAATGTATTTCAAGCCATTAATACAAGATCTGACTACTTCAACTAGATCAAATTTGATTTGATCTTCCATCCTTCCTTCTTCAAAGACGCAAAGACATGCGAGAACCAGATTTGTGATTGGAGGTGGATTTACAGGGGCATTGATGGTTAGTGGTTGAGCTTCCAAATCATATTTTTTCCTTCTCTTCTTCTCCTCTTTTCACTTCATCTATAAATGTAAGAGCTTGGCTCATTACAAAGGTTGGACTCTGATACTTTTGAAGTATAAATAGAATCGAAAGCAATCATATAGAAGAATTTCCCTTTCTCTCTATCTTCATCTATTTCTCTTCTTACTTACCTGAAATATGTGGATCATTTATCTTCTCGTAATAAGAAACTTGTGTTCTTATTGATATGAATTCTTGAACTTTATGTCTATGGAATGGTGTTTTATGTTGTGAATGTGAATGATTATTTCTGTATCACCTTTTCTCGGTGTGTATAAGGTTATACTATGTTATCTATATTTCATGAAGGTACTTGTTATATTCTCGCTCTTTCCTTTCTTCAATTTCTTCCATTCATTTGTATTAATAAGATATTTTGGTAAAAAAAGAATTTCAAGATGTCATAAGTCCAGCCCTAAGATGAAAGTTGTATATTTGTATATAATTTTTTGGTGCTTGCATTCAATAAGGGAACCTCTCCCATAAAGAGGAGGGACTTGTTGTCCCCGACCGCACGGTTTTGTTAAAGTACCATTTTAAAACCCAACAGAATACATTTGCATTTGGAATGATAGTTCTAGATTAAGATTTGGTATGAAAATACCTATCAACTATTTTTCAGGTATTAGGAAATAAAATCAATTTGTAATTCCTTTCCATCATTGAAGGAAAGAGGTGAAAGTTTCATTGTTCCTTTTCTAATGGATTTTTTTGAAGAAATGTTATTTCAACATGTGTTATGTGGGATCACCATTGTATTAAACATAAAAAAATTAAGTAAAAAATGATTTATGATTTAAACTAAAAGGATGATAGTGGTTTTTTTTTCCTTGTATTTACCTTGTAAACATATTTAGTGAAACCAGTGTTTGATTTTATCAAAGTTTAATACAATGTTTGTATAAAATAGATTGATATTCATATTTTGATTTGGTTTGATTGAGATTGATTGGATTTAAAAGTATGGTTAGGACCGATTTGCTTAAACTCAAATATTAAAGTGAATATCAAAAAGTGTAAGACTTTGATTTGGTAGGATTGATTTTAGATTTTGGATAACATGAATATCCAAAGTATAATATTGAATGTGGGTTGATTTCATTTGTTTAAAATTAATTAAAGTGAATATCCAACGTATAAGAATCAATGTGGCTTGGATTACTTAATACGTGAATAAAGTGAATATCCAAAATATAAGGTTTTGATTTGGTTTTTGGCTTATGAATTTCTTAAACTTGAATAAAGTGAATATTCAATGTATAAGGATCTTGATTTAGCTCAATTTGATTTGGTTTACTTAATACTTGGATAAAGTGAATACCCAACATATAAGATTTTTGGTTTAATAAAATCAAATGTGCTTAAACTTGGATAAAGTGAATATCCAATGTATAAGACTTAGATCATGGTTCAATTAAATTTACTTAGGACTAGGATTTTCGCTAATCTAAACCATAAGGCTAAAGTGGTTTGATTTGAAGTGGAATAGATATCCAAAGGGTATAAATTTAAATTTAGAAAGGATTTTTTTATATTTTGAGTTGGATAAAGTGAATATCAAATGGTATAAGATGTTGATTTTGATAAAATTTATGTTTTCGGAGGTGATTCTCCAAAGGGATAAAGTTTGAGATTTTTTTAGTAGAACACAAGTTATAAGTTCCAAAGTGATTTCGAAAAGCTAGTTTTTAATTTTTTGTTAGGATTTGATTTGTGTTTGTGGAACAAAATCTAAAATTTCAAATTAGAACACAAAAAAGGTGTAAATAGGTGTTTGTATAAACCAAATTTTATGATAGTACTTTGATAGATCTTTGTTTGTTTGCAAACAACAAGTATAAGTTTTATAGAACAATTTGGCTTCTAGAGGTACAATGTCATAGGGTAATGCACACAATTTTTATGAATAATGCTATAAGAATGTTATGAATGAATGAATGAATGAATGAATGGAAGATATTATCTATCCAAATATATGCATCTTTCAATATATCCTATTCCTTTTATACTTAATCAATATGGGGACATAAGTGGTATGGGGATCCCTTAGAATACTAAAAGAGTCTCTCCTAATCATTACTAACCCGCTTAGAGGAGTGAATCACCATGTCCAATGCATAAGATTTGTGAAAAGGTGGAAAGGTGATGGGGGAATGGTGTCCTTGTTACTCCTTGAATATTTATAGGGATGATACTATAGAATTTTTTTATTACAACTATATTAGGCAATACTTGCAATAACCCCAATCACAAAAACATTACCTATAAGTGGGGCACATAGGCGAGGTAGATATCAAACATTGTTTGAGACTAAGTATCATGTGCAATGTAACACGAAATGTGCTAGAAGATGCTAGTTAAATCCACATCATTGGTATAGTTTAAGTGGTTATGAAACCCAAATCCACTACATGTAAATAGAAATGTATGAGATGGTTATAAGAAATGCCCTTTCCAACTTGAAATGTGTAAATAGAAAGTGTAGTGACAAGTGGAAAATGAAAGTGTACCTTTTATGTTTTAGCAAGATTTTTTAACAATTTTAAAATATCTTTGGCCAAGGAAACTAGCATGCACACAAGTTAGAAGTTTGTTTCTTGTTTTACTTTAATAAATGTTCCTCTAAATGAAGCATTACTATACAAAATTGATTATTAGTTTTTTTACAAGGAAAAGTTTAGGAGAAAATTTTACAATAAAATACCTTGGTCATTTATAATTCTCAATATTGTTTAAATACACAAGAGAAGAAAATTCGTGGATTTTGATTATGAAATAAAATAAGATGATTCAAAAACAAATAATAAAATAATTGCTACTACTTTTAATTGTTGAGATCACTGAAGGTATAAATTTGGCTCAAATTTACACAATATAAATAGTATAAAAATAATCTATTCAACGTTGTATGAAATCATTACACATGATATTATATAGCCATAATGAAAGGTAAACCACTTCTTACAAAATAGGAAGGAATTCTAACAAATATCATGAGTGTATTTAATGTTTGTTATAATAATATATACAACTAACAATATTACTAATTATAGATAGTAAATAATATTTACCCCACAATAAATATATTTAGCTCTTATAAGTGAGCACTAACCTATAGTTTTCCCAACATTCCCTCCCTTAGTATGAACATAGGATAAAAACAATGGCACTTCTTTTACATCATGTTTCGTGTGCTCGCTCATGATCTGGATGGTTTTGTAGGAGAGTCACTAACCTTTGAGGATGGTTTTACTAGACAACCACCAACCAACAAAGATAGGTTTTCAGGACAACCAACAACCTCAACAAGGATGGTTTTCCAAGGACAACCAACAACATGTAAGGATGGTTTTACAAGATAACCAACAACCCAAAACATATAGATGGTTTTATAGGAAAACCAATAACCCAAACATACGGATGGTTTTACATGACAACCAACAACCCAAACATACATATGGTTTTACAGGATAACCAATAACCCAAATATCATGATGCTATTTTTTCTCTGTGCTTTCATCTTTTCCACTATGTTTTTCCTTCAGGGAATTATGTAGGAAACATTTCTCATTGAATACAAATATGAATAAGAATGATTTTCAAACATATCAAAAAAATAGATTGGTAATTGGAAACAAGAAGATACTACAAAACATGTACTTTGAAAAATGAAGCTCACAACTGAAAGCAAACTCACACAACAAAATGTCACCACACGTCATGCAGCCATGTAAATCAATGACTAGACGAAAGGTCATTCATTGACCTCCACCTTTATACTCCAAAGTGTTATGGTGCTATCTCAAAGGCGATTTGGATATGAAGCTCAATAATTTTCACATTGGATTTATTTGTATAACTTCCCTCGCAATGTGAAATAGTTTATTTTCCGGACGTCGGGTAACACTGAAAAATACGTCCATTAGGAAATTTTTAAAATTTATTTTAGGAAAATTTGACTTGAACTAGCAATGAACATTTGACGAGACACTCAACAATGATATGTTTAAACAAGGTAATAATGACTCAAATGACTAAATAATCAAATCAAATCAAATTAAGAATTGGATTTTTTCGCATCTATTACAAAAGACCTTATAGAATTTTAATAATGACAACTTGAAAATTTTAGTCTATGGAAAAACTATACTAACTAAAGAGGACTCATTTGTTTGCTATACCTTTATAGGACTTAAAAGGGACAAATGAATTTTTGTCTATTTTGACTTGTCACTAGAGAGTTTTTAACTCTAATAAGAAAGATTAAGCTCAACTAGAATCTATACTCAGAACATAGATGATTACTAATTCAATAATAAACAAGACTTCATACTTCGAAGTTAGACAAAAAAAAACATCTTGAACAAGGTACAATGTGACCATTCGAATCGATTACGGAGAGGATACTTCTAGACGCTTGTAGAAAATGCAATGAGATTCTGAATTTTCTCTCGCAAAGCAGAATCCACATAAACTGGATATGGACGGGTACATGCGTTTCAAAGTAACTATTACACAGCTGGTCTGCACACAAGAATGAATATCCATATGAATAGATATTAAGATTGTGCCATATTCAATAACCCACTCACCACATATTACATGCAACGCATCTAGGTTGAGGAAATTTTAATACCATTCATTTGATACCTATAATAAGGGAAACGATTTGCATTTAGGAGCCGAGCCATATGTAGAGGATTCATTGCTACCAGTGAAGAAGAAATACACTACACCCTGCGTTTGGTACTAAAGGGTAGACATGGAGCATGAGAAAAGGGATAAACATTTGAAGAGACCGGCGAAGTAGGATCAGAACAATCAACAAGATGGAACGAATTCAACAGACAAGTACATGAAGCACGTTCCAAGTTTGATCAGAAAGTATGACTATGCATATATAGGTGGACGTGCACAACTATGTGTCCACCGCAAAGAAAAATGTCAGTTTTCACGATGATGCATGACACAAATGCACACAAATACCATCGCCATCTTACATTTCATTAAACACAATAAAACAGATTACAACTCGAAGAACAACTACATGAAGAAGAACATAACTGGAGAGATCTGCGTATTAGATCTAGAGACATCGAACATTCAAATAATTTCCAAAGGATTTACTCGTCTCTACTAGCCTTGAGACTGCACAAAGGAGTCGACAGAGATCACATATATATTCAAACATATACACGTGAACACCATTCTTTACTGTGTGAGGACATATAAAGGTATATTGGTATATATAATCTCCATGCAATACCACTACTCATTCTTCCATCACAAGGAGTGACAACTGCTCTGATACCAAATATTAATTTGGCTTAGAGTTGCACAATATAAATGGTATAAAAATATTCTATTTAACACTATATGAAATCATTACACAAGCTATTATATAACCATAACCAAAGCTAAACCACTTCCTAAAATTAGGAAGGAATACTAACAAATATCATGAGCGTACATAATATTTTTATAACAATATATATAGCTAACAATATTACTAATTACAAATAGTAAATAATATTTACCCCGCATAAAATATCTTTAGCTCTTTTAAATGAGCACTAACTTATAGTTTTCCCAATAGAAGGCACAAGATAAGAACATACACAAATTTGATTAAAATTTTAAAAAAGAGAGATTTAAAGATAGGAAAATGATGTAAATTAGATCTAACTATTTGTTAAGTTATAAATAAGCCTATAGAACAATGTCATAAATTCACAAAAATAGTAGGGAAGTAAGGAGAAACATTATGAAAATTCAGAAAAAAAAAAGAAAATACACACAACGTTAGTGAACTACTTTAATGCTAGCATATCTACTATCATGCTAACGCATGTAATTAAAAGGAACTTCAAATCATACAAAAATGCACCTTCAATGAACACTAACACAACCACTTTAACGCTAATGCAAGGACATAAATGCTAACACATGTTACGTTAGCGCGTCTTCTTTCATGCTAGCACATCTACTTTCTCGCTAACAAAGGTAAAAAAATGCACTTCAAATCATACAAAAATGTCCCCGTAGTTGACATTAGTGTCCTCTAGTGTTATGGAAATCCACTCATCATCCATGGTAAGTAATCGAATTTGTGAAACATAGGGTTATCAAAAAATGCGAGATATGAAGATGTCTAAAATAGAATATAATAAACACAAAGTTATGATGATAACACATCTATCTTGACACAAACACATGTATCAAAATAGAAACACAGATCTAAACAATAAATGAAAAATAAACATAAACACATTTACAATTTACACAGATACATATATATGCATGTTAACACACCTAGATGAACAAAGGCATAGATTTGGTGACGAAGACACGCGTATACCAACAGAGACACATGTAATTATATGAAATCATGGATTTGATGAAATAAATGAACTAAGTTTGAGGATAACATAGATCATAATCTATGTTAGTATAAGGAATACTTGAGGAGATGCATGCGCATCTACACAAAAATGTTACAAAATGGCCAAAATGACTATTTTTTTGAATTGCTCACAAACCAACTCACCAAATAACATATAAATTGGTTAGTAAATAACATTTTTTATAAAAACATGAAAGTGATAATAGAATGAGAAAACAAATGATAAATGTGTGGGTTGTCCCATCGCAGGTTCGGAATGTAAACAAGAGAAAAACTAGATAATTGAAGAAACAATCAAATGAAATACAAACCAAATCCTTCCTTCATGTTTCCTTGTAACCTTGGATGAGATGGATGAAGTGTGGAGTGAAGTACCAATATTTTTTAATCTCTTTGATATATTGTATGTGGATGCTCCAAATGTGACTCTAAATGGAAGAAAATTCGTGCTACGATAAAATGGATGAGTGATGAGATTGATTATGAGCTTATTGATCAAATGGGTAGCCTAACAAAATATGAATTCAATTAGAATTTGGACAGAGTAATACTGCAAATTCCTTAATCTTCCCAAATATGGAATTGTAAGGAGATGAGCCTCTTATTTATAGATGAAGGAGAGGTCATGGATTGAGGATCAATATTTGACTGAGTTGCAGGTGAATGAATGTATTTTCCTGATTTAGCATGTTGATTTGGTCTATGTAGTTGGCTTGTTTGAATAATAATTAAAAAGAATTTTAATTTCAAAAGATGCTTCTTGAATTCTTCAATTGTATGTGCAATTTAGCTTCCTCTTTTGTAGGGTTCTAAAACTTGAGTGAGTGAGCTAGTGAAGTGGACATGATTGGAAGGTGAGTGGATATTAATCTTTTTATTTATTTAAATAGCTAACTATATTAACGAAAGAATGCATAGTGTATGCTTTAAAGTTTGTATAATTAATTAATTAATTCTAATGGGATGTGGATGAATAATGATCCAAATAACAATGTGCAAAGGGTGCATAGTGTCTTTTTTTTTTTATATATCCATCTATTGAATTAATCTATTTTGTAAGAATTAAAGTTTGCATAATATTTAATAATGTGAAAAGAGGAAGTGCGTACCCATTATAATGCGTATGTGTTTCCTTATTATATATTCCCTACCCTCCCACGTCCTTTTCAACCTCTTTCATAGGATTCATGTCCCTACTGTCTACTTTGCACATTCTTGTACATTCAATTAACATATGGAAAATAATCTAAGATATTTGAGCTTGTTATATAAAAATTACTTGTATCAAAATATATGGTCAAATTCATAGAGGAAATTGTTTATGAATATGCACGGAACACATATAGAGCTTGATGGTTGGATGAACAATTCAAGTTAATAAAGGAAACATTCCCACTTGTATCTTTGTTGTTTCAGTAGTTGACTTTGCAAATAATTACTAATTGCAGCCATGAATGGAGGTTCAATCACAATACTATATCTTATTACAAGTTTTTCTTTTCATGCTAATAACATTCATGCACTCTCCGGAAAGCACCGAGAAAGATTGGAAAATATTAAGAGAATATGATTTCTACATTAGTGATGATCGAACACATTCTAAAATATATATACAAGGGTGTTTCTAGTTATTTTATGTGAAGTTAGCCAAGAGGAATATTGTTTTCAATCAACATTACATTTGGTCAGATAATTGCACATCACAATTCAATAATGCACAAATATTTTATTGGATAAGAATATGCACATGACAACAAGTGTACAACATATCTAGATTTTTATTCGGGTAGGAGATAAGAAAGGAGAACATGATGGTGCAAGAGCATGTGTAAAGATCTATCACAAGAGAAGAATTAAAGTTCAAAGATTGTGCTAAATTTATAGGTGCGAAAAGAATTATTGATTGGGGTAACAAGAACATGGGCCATGAATATGAAGAGAGATCAAAAGTTCATAGATATTTTTGGTTGATAGAGGAACAAAATTTGACAAGCAATAAAGATTGTATGATAGTTATAGGATCAAGTGATATGTACTCATTCCATAGTTCAAATGCAAGTTCTTACACTATTCATACTAGGTGTATAGCATGTTTTTACATATCATGCATTGATTTTGTGTCAAATAAATGTGAGTCACACCCATGATTGCATGAAGGGACTTGTAAACCTTTAACTCCACTCAACACATATCATGTTCCAAGAGTATTATAACTTACATGTGTCTTGAGATCATATGAAACATCACTTGATTTTGACCAATTCTTTGATTTAATGCAATAAGGTAAATACATGTCATGTTATAAATTTATAAGTTATTAAATGATAATCTCTTAAAGTATTTTACATTTGAATTGAGTTTTTCTTTGTGATGCAGAGCATATTTTACAATTATTGTGACATAATTTAATGAAGAGGAAACATACTAATTGTCTCATTGTGTAGAGGGATAAAAGAAATTGACTTCCACACTCATAGATGGTGAAAACATTGAGTATCCCACTAGGTCCGTGGTAGTTTGGAATCAGCTTGACAATATCCTATCAAAAAATCAAATACTTGGTTGTTTGAAGAGTATGAAATACATAGAAATATACTTCACTATTCACATTTGGTTCTTGCAACAAATATTTAGTTGATCGAATATCAAGGTAGGCCATCAAAAAAGAATTTGTGGAAGATTTGTGAATCAAATCATGAAGTAATTATCACTACTTTCAAAGTAGAGTTTATCATTATGGTTCATTGGATTGAATTTCCAAAGTATGATCTCTTAATATTAGATATACATCTACATGAATTTAATTTGAATATTTACTTAAAGGATTTTTTTAAAATTTTGTAGGCTTTAAAATTCTATTTAATTTCTTACTAACATGCTTACGTAGGTTAATGGTGCAAAGAAATCCTCCACCTTCATGTGGTTAGAAATGTTAGTAGATAATTCCTTATTCGCGAAGCTAAAAGAAGCTAAGGGAAATTAAATATTGAAAACGAATAATAAGACCAAATTCTCATTTCACCACCTATATTATACAAAAAATATCTTCTTACAATTCTCATTTCACCACATATATTGTATGAACAATCTCTTCTTAACATGCTTCCTATTACTTGTTGTAGATTCTAAAAATAATTTCTTGGACTTTTATAGGGTTATCAACACAAAAATCCCTTTAACAAATTGTATTACCATGTAATTTAACCCTTTAGTATGTTTTGCATTGAAGGATTTTGGTCAAACTCAGTTCTTCTTTCACACCTATCTCATGCATCTACTAGCCCTACTTACACAAAAGTCTTGTTTTTGGGTAAGCATCAGGATCATTGGGCACCAAAATGAATACTTTCCCAACATTTACAAGGCCACCTTGACATGTGGGTATAGTCCATTTGGTGCCACAAGATTCTTTTTGAAAAGCATTACATGGGGAAGCCTTACACTAACTCAAATTTGAGTATTTGGCATCGTAGCAAACAGTGGGATAGCAAAAAAATATAATCTAATTGGGGAATATTGAGAAATTCATTCATATATGGTCTCAATATGGAGGTTTAGGTTCAGAAGATACCTTTCAAGGTGCGATGGAGACTAAGAAATCACACATCAAAATTATAGCTTGTTTTTCACTCGGGGATCTTAAGGAACTATGCTCAATGTTGTCATAGGAAGCACCATTGATTGTTTGAAACCAAACCAAGCCTCACCTAGTATTTAGTAGAACATCCCAACAAGTGGGTGTAGCCCATTTGGTGCCATGAGATTTCATTTGTAAAATATTGTATTGGGAAGCCTTACACTAACTCAAATTAGAGTATTTGGCACCATGGAAAATAATAAGAGAGCCGAGAAATGTGAATTAAACTAGGGAAAACTAAGAGATTAATTTATAGATGGTCTCAAAATGGAGGTGAAGGTTCATATGTGACCTTTCTTGGTGAACTTTGTGGAGATTGAGAAATCACCCATCAAACTTATAGATTTTTTTCTCTCAAGGATCTTTAGGGACTACGTCTCGATCGATGTTGCTTGGAAACATCGATATCATTGGGAACCAAAATGAATCCTCACCCATTGTTTACTATGCCACCCTAGTGTGTAGGAGCAGTTCATTTAGTGCAATGAGCTTCCATTTGTAAAATATTTTAAATTGGGAAGCATTACACCCCTGATTGAAACTTGAGTATTTGGCACCATTGAAATGTAACAACAAGAAAACCAGATTGAACTAGGGAAAAGTGAAAGATGCATTTATAAAGGGTATTAACACGTAGTCGTAGGATCATACAAAGCCTTTTAAGATGTCACACATACTAAGAAATCACTGTTTAACTTAAAGCATGTTTTTCTATTAGGGATCTTAAGGGACTATGCACGACCGATGTTGTCAAGAAGCACTAGGATCATTGGGCATTGAAACGAAGCCTAACTAAGTTTTTACTAGGACACCCTAACCTATGGGCACATTATTTTTATTTCCATAAGCTTCTATTTGAAAAATATTGCATTAGGAATCCTTACACTGACTCAAACTAGAGTATTTGGCACTATTACAAACAATGGGATTGTGAGAAACATGAATTGAGACAAGGGAAAAAGAGAGAGGGATTTTATGGGAGGCAAAAATGAAGGAGAAAGAATAGAGATTGTATATCTCATATTATTCTATTCAACATAGAACTCACGTACAATATTTATAGGAAAGGAATTGAACTAGACTCCCCTAAATGAATGGAGAGGTTACAAAATAGAAGGAGAGAATAATGGAATACACCTAGAAGGAGAAGATAAAGGGATAGAACAAAATATAGACACCTAAAAATATAAATTATTCAACGTATGCTAACATTCCCCCCCTTATTACATTATTCTTGCAAATGTGACCCTGAAAGATTCAAATTTCACTTTGCCAAGGGATTTAGTGAGAATGTCAGCAACTTGTGCTTCAGTAGGACAGTACTGGAGCTGAATTTGATGGTTCAAGATGTGCTCTCGAATGAAATGGCAAGTCAATTTCAATATGCTTTGTTCATTCATGAAAGACTGGATTCTGCATGAGCTTCAACACACTCTGATTGTCGCAATAGAGAATAGGTGACTATTTTTCAGGAATTCCCAGGTCATCCAAAATGTGACATATCCATATCACTTCACACATAGCTCCTCGTGCGGCATGATATTCTACCTCTGTGGATGAGATAGAAACAACATTCTGCTTCTTGCTTATCCACGAGATAGGTCCAGATCGAGATGAAATATGTATCCTGTAGTTGACTTCCTGTCATCAACAGATCCAGCGTGGTCCGAGTCGACATATCCCTGTAAGAAGAATTGATCATTCTTCTTATATTCCAGACCATAATTAGTTGTTCCTTGGACATATCTCAAAACATGCTTTGTTGCATTCCAATGACATTTCTTTGGCTCCTACATGAACCTAGAAAGATAGCTGACAACATAGCAGAGATCTGGTCTGGTATATGTCAAATAGATGAGCCCTCTAACAAATTACTTGTAGAGAGTAGCATCTACTTGAGGTGAGTCCTGGAATCTTGAAAGTTGCAAGCCTTTTTCCATGGGAGTGGATATAGGTTTACAGTTAGACATTCTATACTTTTCCAAGAGTGTCTTGGCGTATTTTGTCTGGGAGACAAAAATGTGATGCTCTTTTTCCATATCTCCAAGCCAAGACAGTAATGTAGTAGCCCCAAATCTGTCATGTCGAAGGTTCTTTTGAGATCATTCTTTACAATATCAACCTGATCTTCTAAACTACCAGTGATCACAAGATCATCTACATAAACAACCAGAATGACAATTTATTTGCCTACCTTCTTTATATACAAATTTAAATCTGAGGGGCTATGAGTGAACCCATGCTGTAAAAGGTGATCATTGATCTTGATATACCATGCCCTGGGAGCTTGTTTCAGTCCGTAAAGAGATTTGATGAGACGACATACCTTTTTAGGCTGATTTTCATCAACAAATCCTTCAGGTTGGGTCATGTATACTTCTTCTTTCAGATCACCATTTAGGAAAGAACTCTTGGCATCCATCTCGCTGAAGTCTCCATCCTTTACGTCTTTGCAAGTGCGTAAACTACTCGATGGTCTTCATCTTCGCGGTGGGTGCAAAGGTTTCTTCATAGTGATGCCTTATTTCGAGCATATCCTTTGGATACAAGTCATGCTTTATGTTTGTCGATGGATCCATCTCGCCTTATATTTTTCTTGAAAACCCATTTGTAGCCTATGGGTTTCTTTCTTGTAGGCAGATCGACAAGTTCCCATGTCCAATTTTTCATGAGCAAGTCATATTCTGTATCCATAGCTTCCTTCCACTGAGTTTGACTGAGTGCTTCACAAACATTATCTGGCTTGAGCTATTCATCAGTGAACTCATGAGTGTAAAGTTTACCTCATTTCTTGTTTGAATCCTTGTTTTGACTCGGATGATGTATCTGGGAGTTGTTGCAAATGTGAGTCCTTGATAGTGCTTTGTACCCACTTCGGACGAGAACTTGACTGCTTTTGAGAAGAACTATGTCGTTGCCATGAGGATTGATGTGGAGTCACATTCTCCAGTTCTCCAAGGTCAACAAATAGTTCTCCTGGCAGCATTTATTTTCTCTGAGTAGTCTCCTCTGGCTCATCATCTGATTCAGAGACTAATCGGTGAGATGTGTTTGGAAGTGGATCTTCTGTTGATACTATTGAGTCAAAGGATGACTCGTCACAAACCACATCCCGACTCTCATATATTTTCTTTGTCTCAAGATCCATGAGACGATACGCCTTCGAGGTAGTATTGTAGCCAAGAAGGATACACGGGAGTGTTTTTGGCTCTACCTTCTTTCTCCGAGTGGGACATGCATAATGTATGCAACCAAATACGCAAATGAGAAATTGATGGTTTTTAACCACTCCATACCTCTTCTAGCATCTTGTTCAGTAGAATCTTTGTCAGTGCCCTGTTGAGAAGATATAAAGTTGTTTGTACTGCTTTAACCCAATAGAGTTCTCCTAGCTTTGCAGTTGATAGCATGCAGTGAGCCATCTCCATCATTGTGCGATTGCGATGCTTGAACAATGCCATTTTTTGGGGCGTGTAGGGAGCAAATCAGTCTTCTTGCTTAATGCCGTGATGGTTTAGGAAGGCCAAGAACTTCTTTGATGTGAATTCCCCCCCTCGATCCGAGAAGGGTAGAAGAAGTGGTTGTCCGGACTCTTTGACAACACGATGATAGAAGTTCTGCAAGTGTCAAGAGCCTCACTTTTCGCTTTAGGAAATATACCCACATCTTGAGAGTGGTCATCCATGAACAACTGGAAGTATTTGTATCCTGAAAATGAAGTAGGCAATGGGTCATTCAGATCGGTATGAACTACCTCCAGACACTTCTTGGCATGGAAGGTGCTCGCTTGAAACGGATCTTTGTGTTGTTTTCCTGCAAGACAAGCCAGGCAAATAGGCAAGGAACTAGACAATTTGGGTAGTCCACGGACCATTGCTTTTGAACTCATCTAGTGCAATGAACTGACTGACAAGTGTCCATATCTAAAATGCCATAAGGCAATTGATTCTATTGTTGAAGCAGATAAAGCTACTGCAGAAGATGAAATAATATCTAAAGCAAATAACTTATCTTTTACAAAATCTTTAGCAAGAACCATACCTTGTCGGGAGATTAAGCATGATTTAATGCCATTTTGAACAAGAAATTCTACCTTAAGGTGATGATTCAAGAGCTGAGTAATTGACAAGAGGTTGCTAGTCAAGCCAGGAACATATAGTACCTTTGTAAGTGTAAATTTTCATGGCCCCATAGGAATGGTCACATTCCCTATTCCTTCTGTAACGTACTCTTTTTCATCCGCTATCCGAACTCGATCTCCAGTTGGCTCTTCGTGTAGTGAATCAAACAGCTTCTTGTCACCTGACATATGCTTGCTTGCACCAGAGTCTATCAACCAGACTTTCTTCGTGGGATGAGAAGTTTGAGAGACGAGTACAAGATTCTTACTACAATGGGCTCCTTCTGATGTCTCCTCATTAGAGTCATCATCTTCTTGTTGGGCTACGAGATGTCCCTTGTGCTTTCTCCAGCGGGGACGTCGTTTGGACTTTTGAAAATCTTCACGCCCGGATGTGCTTGTATGGCTTGAAGGCCCTTGTTTCAAGCTATTGTGCCAGCAGTGATCAGTGTCATGAGTATTGGTTCTGCAAATGTGACACCATCTCTTTGACTTTTGATCTTTTTGTTTGGGTTGTGCTGGATTTGGCTTCTCTGGGGGACCTTTCCGATTCTTCTGGCCACGGTAAGGCTTTGAGAACAAGGCTTTGTCCTGAGACTCCTCATGCGATGAAGTGATGGCCTCTTCCTGCTGCAGCAAATTCACAAGCTCTTCGAATGTCACTGTTTGTTTAGACACATTCAGTGTTGTAACAAACACTCGGAATTGAGAAGGGAGTGCTCTCAAGGTGATTGGGACAAGAAGTTTATTGTCCACCATTTCACCGAGCGCTAATAACTCGATCTCAGCTCAGCCACGCGATGCAAGAATTCCTCCACTTTCTCGTCTGACCCCATAGAGAGGGTATGCAGCTTTGACTGAAGATGAAGTATCTTCATCTGATTTTTAGCTTCATAAATTGTTGCCAACTTGTCCCAGGCCTCCTTGGATTTCTCCGCATTCCAAACATGCGGTTGCACATCATCACCGAGCATCGAGCAAAGCATAAAGGCTTTAGCACTAGCCATGTCATATTTTATTAGTTCATCAGGGGTTGTGGGAGTAGGCACAAACCCTGTGACAATTCCCCATAATCCTTCAAACTGAAGGATTGTCTTCATTTTTGTCTTCCAGGCCACAAAATTAGACCCTTTGAGCAACTGAGTGTCAGACAGAAGTAACTTTGGAGCAGACATCGTAATAAAAAAAAAATATTTATTTGAAAATTTATTACAATTTTGACTCACTGACGAGAATTACTGGCTCGTAGATGCTCGCGATATTCGCGTGCTATGAGACGGTGACGCTTTGTAGGGCGTTCTTCTTCGTCATCACAATCGGCGTCATATCCAACTTCTAATTCTTCCCGTACTCGCTTTTCTTGGCAGCTGACATCGAAAAGAAAGTATTCAAGAAGTCCTTCTCAAACTAGCTTGTCGAATGCAAGATTGGAATTTTGAAGCTCGTTCAACAAAGCAAAGTAGAACCCGGAGCTCTCAGGAGCTTCTTCACGGTGTTCTCTAGCTGGTGAGTTGATATTCGACTTTCAGCTGTGGTGACCGTGTTATTGACGCTCTCAATCGAGTTGTCTACACTCGACATTCGGTGTAGTGTTGAAGAAACTCCACGTTGCCAGTATCAAACTTCCTCGTAGAGGGTAAAAAAAAACTTCAGGCAGCAAGTGAGTTTCTTCTTGTCGTTACACGTAGCTTTTGGTCTTACCACGCAGGTTGTGGATTCTTTTACACAGCACCACGCAGGTTGAAGATCTCGAGGAGAGTCCACTCTCTCTTCCTCCATGCGCGCAGGTAGCAAACTGTCAAGATTTCCCATAGCTGTCTAAAACTACAGGCCGCTCCAAATTTTTAATGCCACCACGAAATCAAAAACTCCACATACCGTGCAGAAAAAAACAAATTAATTGCTTCCTTCCTTCCACGTAGGTTTTGAAGGACAACAACATAGATGGAAATTTAATTTCCTGTCGCGTACAAAGAAAACTTCTCTTTTCCACGCACCTTATAGGTCACTTCAGTAAAATGTACGCAGCAGGAAAATATTTCGTCTCAAACTTTCCATGCAGATCTCCACGTTCAGGTACTTTTGTAAATGATTTTTTCACGCTGATCAATGAGACTCCTCCTCCATGTGTGCTAATTGCAGGTCGCTGGTATCAACTCAAACGTTTTGTTCTGCTCCTTTGCAAGGTAATTCAAATTCCGGGAATTTCAACGCAAAAGCAAGAATATTTCAACATCCAAGCAGATTTGTTTGCCACTTCAAACACACGCTCTGATACCAAACTGAGAGGTAGAAATGAAGGAGAAAGAATAGAGATTGTATATCTCATATTATTCTATTCAACATAGAACTCACGTACAATATTTATAGGAAAGAAATTGAACTAGACTCCCCTAAATGAATGGAGAGGTTACAAAATAGAAGGAGAGAATAATCGAATACACCTAGAAGGAGAAGAAAAAGGGAAAAAAAGAATACAAACACCTAAACATATAAATTATTCAACGTATGCTAACATTTTATACGGTCTCAAATTAGAGGTTTAAGTTCAGATGAGACCCTTAAAGGTTCCATGCAGATCGATAAATCACTCACAAACTTATAGCCTATTTTTCACTTAGGGATCTTAAGGGACTACACTCGAATGATGTTGTTGAGAAAGTACTGGTATTGTTGGGAATCATAAATAAAAATCCCTAAGCATTTATGAGGTCACCCCGACATGTGGGTATAGTCTATTTCATGTCGGGAGCTTCGCTTGCAAAACATTATATTAGGAGTCTTATAATGGCTCAAACTAGAATATTTTATATTATTGCAAATAACGAGACAATGAAAAACTAAATTAAACTCGGGAAAAATGAGATAGAAATTTGTATAGGGTCTTAACGTGGAGGTGTAGGATCAAAAAGACCTTTTAAGGTGTCATGGAGACTTTGAAATCACCTACGAACTTATATCCTAGTTTTCTCTCGGGGATCGTAAGGGAATACCCTCAACCGATGTTTCTAGGAAGCACCAAGATCATTCGAGACTGAAATGAACCATCCCCAAGTGTTTACCAAGCCACCATGATGTGTGGGAATACTTTGTTTGATGTCATGATCTTCCATTTGTAAAATATTACATTAGGAAACCTTACATTGATTCAAACTAGAGTATTTAACACCATTACAAACAATGGGACTGCAAGAAAAAAATTGAGATAGGAAAACAAATAGAGGTATTCATAGAGGATCTTAATAAAAATATTTATGTTCAAATGATACCTTTCAATGTGTCATGGAGACAAATAAATCACCCATCAAACTTACAACTTGTTTTACTCTTCAAGCTCTTAAGGAAGTATGCTTGATCGATGTTTTCGGGAAGCACCGAGATCATTGGGAACAAAAAAATCCTCCCAAGTGTTTACTAAGACACCTTGATGTGGTCCTATTCCATTCGGTGCCAAAATATTTTGTTTCCAAAATATTGCTTTGGGTAGCCTTACACTAACTCATTTGGAGTATTTTGGCACCATTGCAAATAAAGGGACAACGAGAAAACCAAATTGAACTGGGGAAATTGAGAAAGGAAATAATAGATGGTATCAATGTGGAGGTGTATGTTTAGATGGCAGATTTCAAGGAGACATGGAACCGAGAAATCACCGTCAAACTTATAACATGTTTTACCCTTAGGTTCTTAAGGGAAAACATCCAATCGACATTGTCAAGAAGCACTGGGATCATTGGGCACTAAAATAAATCCTCACCTATAATTTACCATGCCATGTGGACAATTTTTGTTAATTTCCACAATCTTTCATTTTGCAAAATATTGCATTAGGAAGCCTTACACTAACTCAAAGTTGAGTATTTTCATCGTTACATACAAAGTGAAAGAAAGAAAATAAAATTTTACCATGGAATATCAAGAGGGGTATTCTTATAGGGTCTAAACATGGATATTTATGTTCAGATGATACCTTTTAAGGTGCCATAGAGACTGAGAAATCACACGTTGAACTTATAACATGTTTTTCTCTCATGGCTCTTAAGGGACTATGCCCGATCGATGTCTCTAGGAAGCACTAGGATCATTAGGCACAAAAAAATCCTCTCTCGAGCTTACCAAGCCAACTCAATGTGTGGGCACAATCCATTTAGTGTCATAGGATTTCTTTTGTAAAATATTATATTGGGAAGCCTTACGCTAACTCAAACTAGAGTATTCGCACCGTTGCAAATAATGCAAAATTAAGAAAATTTAATTTAATTGGGGAAAACTAAGAGAGAAATTTCTATAGAGTCTCAACACATAGGTGTGGGTTCAAATGAGACCTTTAAGGTGCCACAAAGATCGAGAAATAACCTTTCTAATTTATAGTCTATTTTGCTCTTAGGGATCTTAAGGGACCATGATTGATTGATGTTGCCAGAACCACCAACATCATTCAACACCAAAATAAATCCTCCCAAAGTGTTTACCATGCTACACTGATGTGTGGGAGTATTCTTTTTCGTGTCAAGGGATTTTTTTTACAAAATATTGCATTGGGAATCCTTACACTGACTTAAACTCGAGTATTTAGCATTGTTGCAAACAATGGGACAACAAGAAAGCCAAATTGAAATGTGAAAAAATGAGATAGGAATTTGTAGAGGGTCTCAACATAGAACGTGTAGGTTTAGATGATACCTCTCAAGGTGTCATGGAGATTGATAAATCACCCATTAAAATTATAGCCTATTTTTCTCTTGGGGCTCTTAAGAGACTACACTAGATCGATGTTACCAGAAGCACCGAGATCATTGGGAACCGAACCAAAGCCTCCCAAATTTTACTAGGCCACCCCAACGTGTGGGAGTAGTTAATTTTATGCCACAAGCTTCCATTTTTATCTCATGAGTCTTAAGGTCTTTCATTTTAAGTCTCTCTTTATCCCTCTCACTCTATCTATATCTCTCTCTCTCTCTCTCTATATCTCTCATCCTCACTATCTCTTTATCTTTCCCCCTTTCTCTCATATCTATTTCTATATCTCTTTATCTTTATCTATCTCTTTTTCTCTCTATATCTCTTTGATGTAGAGAGAAGACTATATTTTCTCAAATTACAATAAGTTATTTACTTCCACTGACTCCTTTCTCCTACTATCCCTTATTAACTACAAATATTATTGTTCTAAACATTGCACAAAGGATCTTGACATACTAAAACTAGTTTTGGATACCCTTTTGGTTGTTTACGCTTTAGGAAAAATATCATTTCCAAACTCCAAGTGAAACCTCCAAATTTGCTAACCTCCCTTGGCCAATTAGGTCTTGTTCTCCAAATCTGAAATGTCAAAGAAAATAACCATCAAACTATTTCATCCACACTTAAAACCCCTAAAATCTGAATGTGAACAATAAGAAGATGCTACAATATCAATTTGGTGTCTATAGCATGAGTGTAAGGCCCTCAAATCCTAAAACTTCTCTTAAACCCTACCTAGGGTTTTGACAGGCCCGAGAGGAGTGAAACATACATATACAGTCACAGTCATGATCCAAAGAGAGTTTATATTGCTTCACACCTCCAGTTACTTCTCAAATACATGAGTAAATGGATGAATAATTGTATCTAGCCATCTTCCTTAGAGAAAAATCAACACTTTCATTCAAATAAATTAATCATACAA